>CM046475.1:19121792-19569292 GCA_025506415.1 Flaveria robusta
ATAAATTGACAATTAAATTTATATTTACTAATTATATTTTTATAACTAAATATTATTTAAATTAAGTATTATTTTATTTAACTATTTAATATATATATATATATATATATATATATATCTTCATGTTTATAATAACTATAATACTAATATTTTTCTAAGGGCATATTGTGAGTTTAATAATTTTAATATTTATCTGTATTCTTTATAACAAAAGTGAAAGGAGGAGTGAATGATAATTTTACATATGGATTAAGACACCCATATGAAAAGTCATGCTTAAAATTCAAAAAATTAACCATTTTATTTTATTTATACACTTACAATAAAATATAATATATGATGCTTATAATACAAATGCTAAAGCATATACACGTAACCAAACAAAAACACCATTTATTTTCAATTCCGTTCATTCACTGCGATTGAACACTAATCCCTCTTCCCCTTTTCCTTGCCAGTTGTTAAAAGCTCAATAACAACCAAGATGGTAATTTGTTACGACAATTTCTTCATTAACTTTCTCCGGTCTATACAAATCACCATCGAAAGCTGCCTCCGATGATCATAAAACTCTAGCCTACATTCATAAAATGAAACCCCCTAAAATCTAGCTAATAAGTGATTTCTGACCACAAATATCACCCATGCTTTTACTAATCTTGTTAGGATAATATAGTTGTATTAAAGACTTTTGTAATATACGTAATTGTTTTCTTTCATTCAATTTTTTCAATAAATATATTTTGATATTTTAATTTACATCATAACGCACCGAGCCGATACTGACTACAATCGAATTTCCAAAAAAATCGCTCAACAGCCGTACCGCTGCAACGCGCGGGCATTTCCACTAGTAATATTTAAACGCATCAAATTCGTGACGAATATATCATCCAAAGTTCATCATAGATTCGACCATGTGTAAGGCTGTAATAGAACTCATAGTTGATTAGTCACAACATAAAATATTTTACATTACATCATTAAATCAAAATACTACAGATGAAAACTTAAAACATTAATTTTATATCAAAAATTTGCATGTAAACAAACATGTCTTTATAAAGAAACATCACAAGTGTTTGTAAAATAAACATACATCGTTTTTAAACAAGGGTGTAGGTCTTCAATTGCCAAGTAGCCTAAAAACCCCATGCCAGCCTCATAAGCTTAACAAATCACTTACCAACCAATATGTATATAAAATTCAGTGTTTAAATGACCAATCACAAATGATTTGCAAATTTTCACCAATGATTTGCAAATTTTAATAAGAGTGAATGTCGTTTTCCTCCCTGTGGTTTGATCATATTTGTCAATTTCATCCAAAAATATTTTTTCTTGCATTTAGCTCCCTGAGGTTTGAAAAAGCTGTCATTTTCATTCAAAAATGTTAGCTCTATTATTTTCGAATGTTAAATATTTATCGTTAAAAGAGTACTTGTGTATTTTCATATAAAAACAAAATCTTAATTTATGTGTACGTGTGAATCCAAGGATCGCAATCAGTAATTATCAGTATTAGATTGAATTCTAATAGAGATCGCGGAATTATCACTATTTATTGTTTGATTAATTGAATATGTAATAACAAATGTAATTGAATATTCAAATGAAGAATAGAACAATAAATTGCAATAAGTGAATGAACACGATTTGATTCAAATGTATTTCATTAAAACACTGATTAATGATTACAAAAGAATTCAAACAGTAATTGCTATCAATGTTTGTTGATGATTTTGGTGTAATTGATGTGACGACTGCTAGGGTTTTCGTGATCGTATTGATTGATGTATATTGTTCCATCCAAAGTGTGAGCCTATACGTTGTATTTATAGGCTCAGGGATTTACTGTTAGGGTTACAGTAAATCTCTTAGAATCAGTAACTTTCTTATCATGGTAAGAAAGTTACTCAGAGAATGTTATGATGTAATACTCTGACTGAGATAAAGTCATCCGTAGAAGTTGACTTTTTGACATCACTCAGTGATTGACTTGTTGACTTGATATACTTGGTGAAGTACAATCAAGTGTTGATCTTCCGTAGAAGTTTTGCTTTCCGCAGGAAATTTGTCTTCCGTAGGAGTCTTCACTTCATTGAAATTCAAGTTGTTCATTCGTAGATCTTTGATCTTCAATCCTTTGATCTTCATCCACTGAGTTATTCTTCCGCAGAAGATCTTCAATCCCTTGATCTTCATCCAGAGTTGTTCTACCACAGAAGATCTTCGGATGTACTTTGTGTAAGAACATTATCTACGGAAGAACACAAATGTTCATCCGTAGATATTTCTTACACTTAGTCAAATTTTCATGAAATTTGACTAATTATGATGTTCATTCTGCAATCACATATATAAATCAACATAGTTATGGGTTAACCTATATATATAATGCATACAAAATTGATTAATTCAAAAGAACTTATTACAAGAGATTGATTAAAGTGCTAAGCCTATACAAAAGATCTAGACCTATTGTTCCTAGATCTAACAATACTCCCCCTTAGGCTTAGCAGCTTTGAGATTAGCTCTTCAGACTTGTAAGATCTTTGGCTCTTGCAATAATCTTGTTATAAAAGTATGAGACTGTAGCCTTCTGGTCATCATACTTGTACTTAATCTCCATCTTGCTGATCCTCTTTAGAGTTTCAAAACTTAAACTCAGAACATCTTCTTCCGTAGTGAGGGTTTCCAAAATGCTGTTATTGTGAACTATCTCTAGTTCATCTTGTTCAGAGATTCTGAGCTCAGATACTTCTTTGAGTTGAGCTCCAATTAGTTGTCCTACTTCATATCTCCTTCTTTTATATGCCTTTGCATGTAATTTGTCAATCACTTGAATTAAGTGCACATACAGGCATAGGTCATTTTGATCTTTTTCATCAGTAAGCTTGGGAAAGTACTTGTCATGCAGATATGAAGTGTAACTAGGGTGAATAAGTTTGATTTCTATGGGATCAAAAATTCTTATCCTTTCAGCTTTCTTCTTTTCTTCATTCCTTAGCAAAACTAACTCTTTTGTTTTCTTAACATATCCCCATTAAGTTATGGGGAATGTATATTGATTGCCATCAAAGATCTTTACTGCTGCTGTTTGTTTGTTTGAGTATCCAACTCTCTTAAGAAGTTCATCATCAATCAATGGAGAGAAGTTGGATTTTGATCTTTTCTGCCCTTGCTTTCTTCTTCTATGCTCAGCATCATCTCTTTTTGCATCTTCAATAACATCATCTTTGAACTTTGTTTTCAGTTTGCTCACTGATTCAGAGAAATCCCTACCTCTTGGGTGTATTGGGTAGTTCGAGATGATTAGGCTTTGAAGATCCTTGATGTCACATTCAGGTAGGCACAGTAATCTTTCTACATCATGATAGTATTTAATCCTTCCTGATGTTATTTTAATAACTGCACAATCCCAGTCTGGGTCATATTTCTAGGCCATGATCCTGTTATCTTCAGCAGACCTGGGAGTTGTGAGATGATCGTATAGTTCTATCAAGGTTGATTTCTGTTCAGTAATCTCCTTTACTGTTGTGCCGGCCATACCTTTTCAGGAATCACTTCTCTTGGTTCTCTGATGAGCTTTTCTATTCCTTTGTGTTGATCTTTGCTTTCAACAGTTATAGGTTTAGCAGAAATTTTGGCTTGATAATCATAGGAAGGATTTGGAGCTTCAGTTCTAAACCTTACTCCAGTTTCTAGTTCAACCTTCATAACATGCTCCATCATTCTCCTCAATTCCCCAACCGTCCTTCCTTTCAACTCATGCATTTTGTAGTTATGTCCTTGTAACCAACATGTCATGTTGTATTTGCTCAATTTAGCTGTATCACAGTGACCCAGCTCTTTCTTTGTTTTCTCAATTGCCTGATATTCTATGAAGGTTTCATAATTGCAGTTTGGAATCATAAATCTTGCAACCTCAAACTCTTTAAGAACTTCCTTCATCTCATTCATACTCAATCTTTCAACCATGTCATAAGGAAAGCCATGGTTGATCAGAGTCATGAACATGGTAGATTCTGGTCTTTCTTCCAAAATGTCTGCTGTAGTCATCAGTTTTTCTTCCTTTTCTTCTTGTTTCTTTGGAGAATCCATCTTGGTCAGCTCATTCCATTCTTCATCACTCTCTTCTTCAGCATGGGTCTTTGCCTTCACAGTAGATAAATCTACTGAAGGAGTATGTTCGGGAGACATGAGCTTTGACCTTTTTGGTGAATCTTCAATTTCAATCACTTCTCTTTTGAATGCTCCCCGGTACTTTCTTTTCCTGTTGTATTTAATTATGGGCTTTGATGGGTTAGCAGATCCTGTTGTTGATTTTGTTGTTGGAGCACTTGCTACAAGTGCATGAATTCTCTGTTTCAGCTCATCAATTTCTTGATCTTTCTTTTTTTAGGATCTCCATTTTGTTGTTGACCTCTATCATCAGCTACTCCCTTTCAAACTTCCCTTTTTCACATGCTTCTTTTAGTTCATCCACCAACTGATGCAGAGCATCTATAACCTCAGTTACAGCATCTTCCTTCAATCTTTTAATTGATGCTTCTTGTTTGATCAACATCTCCTCCTTCTCCCTCAACATTCTTTTAAGTTCCTTTATTCTTTTCAGTCTCTTGTTGGACTTGATTATCATTTTGTTGTACTCAGCCACCAAATAACTCTTGCTTACATTAATGTCCTCATCACTTAGGTCATCTTCATGATAGGCAATAACATCAACATAGTTTGCTTCCCCTTCATCTTCTTGATTAACTTTAGCAATTTCAGCATTATCACCTTCAGCTGGAGCTATACTTGCAGAGCTTGATCTAGAAACACCTGCTACATTTGCTGGTTCTTGATGAGGTTGGGATTGGTGTTGAGCATCAGTTGATGGTGAGACTGGTTCAGTGTCATTAGAGAGAACATGAGTTTGAGATTGGCTAATTGAGAGTGGAACAGTGCTGCTTGGGAGGCTAATTCTGTCTCTCCAGAGTGGACTGAGACTTGGGAGTGAGTAGAGGAAATAGGTTCTGTATGGACACTTTCAGGTGATTGATTTTATGGTGTTGGTGTTTGTTGGTGTATTGGTGATTGAGGGTGGATGGGAGAGATGGGTACAGTATTTTCACTTGAGATGGGCATGGTGTTTTCACTTGAGATGACCACTGTGTTTTCACTAACAGGTGATTGAGATTGGGGTGTTGGAGGTTGTTGATGAATTGGTGATTGAGGGTGAGGGTGGGTAACTGGCTCAGTAGTAGCAGGGGAGCTATCCTGTTGATCATCATATACTAGCTCTTGAGGAATGTTGGCATTAGGATCAGCCACATGGGCAAACATGGGCATATCTTCTCCTTCATACTTCCCACTGATCTTATTCAATATAGATCTTCCTAGATGAGCTTGTACAAATACATCACCAACACTTTCAATCCCAGGCAGCTCAGCATTAATGATCAGTTGAATGAACCTCGGAAACATGAATATCTTGTTTGGTTTCTGTACTTTGACTTGATCACATAAACAACCAAAAATGTATTTTGCGTAATTATAGGTCCTCCTTTCAAATATTCCAATGATTCCAGAGGAAATATGCCTTGAAAACCTATCCAATCCTGATTTTCTGTTTGAGATGCACTTAAGGTAAGTGTGACACAGGAATCGATAGGGCTTGCATAATCTCCATTTCTTGATCTCTCCTTTATCATAATCACCATCATACCCCATCAGATAGAAGATCCTTTCTATGTATTCGTTCTCAAACACATCAGGGTGACCCGCCTCTTATTCTCCTAATTCCAGCACCCTTCTAATAATTTGTTCTGTAATCCTCATCCGCTCATTCATCTCCACAGCAGCTATTACCTCACTATCTCCTTCTTCCTCAACTACTGCTGAATCCGAGAAGTCAATGATGTGTCGTTGATAAATCACTGGTTCTGCTGTCAATGCATAGAATAGCCTTGATCGTCTTAAGTATCTAATGATATCTCGACAGCCTTCTGACACAGGGTCGTCAGCATTTAGAAACGCACATACGTTGTTCTCTTTAGCTAATCGATTAGCCATCTGTACATAAGAATGAACAAGTTTAGGTTAGAACACAGTAAGAATGCGAATAGTTTTATCGATAATAATGAATCGAACAGTTCATTATTAATGATTATGTTATGTTTTACCTTTAAAACAAAGATCTAAAATCAAGTTTATGATTTTGTTTGATGTTTTGATTTTGTATTTTGAATGTTTGTGGAAAGGGGGAAGAAATTTTTTATAGGTCTGAAAAAGTGCTCTGAAAAAGTGAATAATAAACACTTAATTCAGAAATATCATTTATACTCCCTTGGACTTATTAATTTCATTTATTAAATGAAGTGGGCCCCTCTTCCTTTATTACCCTTCCGTGGAATTTATTGTTCCTCATTTTAATTCTTCCAAAGGATTCTTCCGTAGGTCGTCTACGGATGCCTAAATTTGATTTTCCATAGGATACCAATCCATGGAAATAAATTATACTTTTAAAATATACGCACGTCCGCAGGTTACCAATCTACGGATGATTATATTCACGTTTTGCACTGTAGCTTCTGCTGATGTACAAATTTCGCACTGTAGCTTCTGCTGAAGTACAAATTTTGTATGATTCTAACAAAATGTTAAAATCATCTGTTGTTTTGAACCTTGTTGGCTTTATCTACATGGCAACTGTGCAAGAAAAATTTAACTTGAAGAACCTCATGTATCCAACAGCCAAGTTAGTGCTCAAGTTCCAATTCCTTCATTTGACTTTTTGATTTTGACAATTTAGATTACATTATTTCATGCATTGACTACTCCCCCTAAATTTATGATTAATGATGAACTGATGCATTTATCATAAATTTATCTGGGAAATAGCATGAAAGACATTAGTCTGTCCAACATAACTAAAAGAAACTTAACTACATTTATGAACAAAAAGAATGAATATCAAACTTATGTACAAGCATATATATACATATAATGGGATCATACTATGACACTAAGCACCTTCCTGTGTTAATTTGCTTGATTAAATGAGACCTGAATCTAGTGCTGAATGCAAGTATGGTGTTCCACATAAATTCAAGCAAGAGTATGTTGTCAACTAGGCATGCTGATTATCATGTTTTGATGTTGATTAAAGATAGACAATTATGAGTTCCACATTCAAGTCACATTAGAGTTTGTCCTCCATTTGTGAGTCAAAACATCACTTTTTCACACTTTTAAACTATGTACTTTAAGTTATAAGTTCTATCTTGAGATGTATGTTACATCTCATTAATGCATTGATGCAGAAGCTCTGAAGTTAATATACAGTTGATCACAATGGATTCTTTTGAGAGCTGAGATATGATCATCATCAGGTCACCAAATCTTTACTTTCGTAAAACAGAAGTGCCTTCAACCCAGGTCTTTGTTTACACAAAACAGAGGGATGATGAGGATCATAATCTATTCACCAGTTGGTTACAGATGTATACCAAGGTGTTCATAATCCTAGGTCTTTGTTTACACAAAATAAAGGGAATATGATTTGCAAAGATAGACATTATAAAGTGTTGTTACATAGTGTGCTTGGATGAGTATTTTGATCACATCAGGATAAGACTTACTTGCTTGATCCTCAAAATGGAATTTCCCACAGACAGTCATCTTTTCATTATGTTATGCATGCACTTAGTGTAGTTTCCACTTAAGCTGAACCTACTCACATATCAAAGCACTGCTGATCAGTCTGCAGTAAGACTTAAAGACTCAGGCAGATAGCTAAGACATAGTGTATTATCATTTCCCATATATGATATGCTGAAACATAACAAGGACAATATTTTGTATTTTTGAATGATTTTATGAATGTTTTTGGATTTTGAATATGAATATATACAAGGACAGACTCATGCTTTTCAGATGGCAGATCATTAATCTAAGTCAATCATGCCCAAAGATTCAATTAGAAAATTAAATCTAACTGAATCAAAGGCTTTAGTGAATAAATCAGCAAGCTGATTTGTTGTATCCACTTTGATTAACTTGATTAAACTTTTTTCTGAGCAATCTCTCAAAAAATGGTATCTGATTTCCATGTGTTTTGTTTTACTATGTTGCACTAGATTTGCAGTGATGAACATAGCAGCTGAATTGTCTATATGAATTGGCATTTGAAGGAAATTGTAACCATAATCAAGTAATTGGTTTTGCAGCCAAAGAACCTGAGAGCAACCGGCTGAAGCAGCTATGTATTCAGCCTCAGCTGTGGATACAAATACATTTGTTTGTTTCTTGCACTGCCAAGAGACAAGCCTTGGTCCTATAAATTGACATCCACCAGTTGTGGATTTTCTGTTGTTGTTACATCCACCATAGTCACTATCTGAGTATGAATGAAATCTCCATCTTTGGGATACCATAAACCAAGAGCTGGTTTGCCTTTCAGTATTTGAAGATTCTCTTAACAGCATTCAGATGAGACTCTTTAGGATCTGATTGGTACCTAGCACAAACACACATAGTAAACATTATGTCAGGTCTGCTGGCAGTTAAGTACATTAATGATCCTATCATTGATCTATACAATCTTTGATCAATTGATTTCCCTGTAGGATCAGGTACAATCTTGTCAATTGTGGATGCTGGTGTTTTGCATGAAGAAGTATCAGTAAGATTGTATTTCTTCAGGATTTGATGAATATACTTCTCTTGATTAATGAAGATACCGTCTTCTTTCTGATGAACTTGAAGACCAAGGAAGAAAGTTAATTCTCCTATTGAACTCATCTGAAATTCAGATTTCATCATCTTTTCAAAGTTTTCACATAATCTCTTGTTTGTTGATCCAAATATAATGTCATCTACATAAACTTGGACAACCAAAAGGTCTTGATGTTCTTGTTTTAGAAAAAGAGTCTGATCTATTGTTCCTCTTTTATATCCATGCTTGAGTAAGAAAGATGATAATGTTTCATACCACTTTCTTGGAGCCTGATGAATACCATACAAAGCTTTGTCAAGCTTGTATACCCTGTGTGGGTAATCAGGATCCTCAAAACCTGGAGGTTGAGTAACATAGACCTCTTCATCTATTTTCCCATATAAGAAAGCACATTTTACATCCATTTGGTAGACTGTGAACTTCTTATGTGAAGCATAGGCTAGGAATACTCTTATGGCTTCAATCCTTGCAACTGGTGCAAAGACTTCATCATAATCTATTCCTTCTTCTTGAGTATATCCTTGAGCTATCAGCCTTGCTTTGTTTCTCACAATAATACCTCTATCATCTAGTTTGTTTTTGAACAGCCACCTTGTGCCAATTGGATATTGACCTTCAGGTAGATCAATTAGATTCCAGACTTTCTGTTTTCTGAATTGCTGAAGCTCTTCTTGCATAGCTTCAATCCAGCTATTATCTTTCAATGCAGCTGTGATGTTGGGAGGGACCACTTGTGAAAGAAAGCAAGTGAAGAGACAGATGTTAGCAGCTCCCCCTTTGCTTCTTGTGGTTCTTTCATTAAGATCACCAATAATGTTTTCTATTGGATGAATCTTATGAATTTTTGTTGTTGGAATAGATGCAACTGGAATGGATGATTCCAAGTTAGTCATATTCATTGATGGAGAGGGATTCAGCTGTGTTGGAGAATCAACAAAGTAGTCAAGATCTTCATCATTTTGATCCTCTGAGGCTGAATGATATCCCTCCTCATTAGTTTGTGAATCAGCAGTATTGTGAACAGCTTCCGTAGGAATATCAACAGATGTGTTTTGAACATCAGCAGGAGTTACAGGAACATCTACGGATGATATTTGTTTATCTACTGACATTTCTTTGGAATGTGTTGAAGTATCTTCAAAACATGAAATATCTACTGATGTAGATGGAACATTTACTGATGCTTTATCCATATCTCCAGATGTTGGAAAAACATCTGTTGATGTAGAGCTAGCTACTGCATATGCAGATGTGCCTGTTTGATCATGATCTGCATTATTTTGATGATATGAAGGGCCAGGATCAGAACCACTTGATGAGTGTATTAATGGTCTTGGAGGATCAGCAGATAGGGACACTTCATTCATGTTTGGAGGAACAAAAGGATAACAAGTATCCATAGAACCTGCAGTATTCAAATAACCAGAGTTAAATGAATTTGTTAATGCATCTATATCAAATAACCATGATGAACCTTTAACAGATGTTAGAAATAAAGATTCATCAAATGATACATTTGGTGTTTCTTCCACAATGTTTTGTTGTGGAATGTAAACTCTATATGATTTAGATGTTGAGGAGTACCCAACAAAGAAACCATCATATGCTTTCTCAGAAAACTTTCCCAATAGTTCTTTTGTGTTTAAAACAGACACATGACATCCAAAAGCTCTAAGATATCCTATAAAAGGTTTCCTTTTAAATAAGAGCTCATATGGTGTTTTGTTATGTTCTTTGACAATTAATGTTCTGTTTTGGACATTGCATGCAGTGTTCACTGCTTCAGCGCAAAAGGTGATTGGCAAATGTGAATCAACCAGCATTGTCCTTGCTGCTTCAATCAGAGTTCTGTTTCTTCTTTCAGCAACTCTATTTTGTTGTGGAGTTCTTGGTGCACTGAATTGTCTAGCAATGCCTTTAGTCCTGCAAAAAGAATCTAAAACATCATTCACAAATTCAGTTCTATTGTCACTTCTTAAGATTTTAACTTTTGAATCAAGTTGATTTTCAATCTTAGTGATAAACTCCAGTAGTATATCTGATGTTTCACTTTTATGTTTTAAGAAAAAGACCCATGTGAATCTAGTGAAATCATCCACAATCACCAAACAATATTGCCTTTTCCCAATGCTCATGACATTGGTTGGACCAAATAGATCCATGTGAAGCAATTTGAGAGATGTTGTGTTTGTGTTGATTGTTTTGGATTTATGTGACACTCTGTGTTGTTTTCCTTTATAGCATGAAAAACAATGATTTGAACAGTAAAATTCTCTTTTTGGTATACCAATGACAAGGTCATTTTTCACCAATTTGTTCATGTTCTTCATATTGGAATGAGCAAGTCTTCTATGCCACAACTGAGATTCATCTTCTGATGATTTCAACAGTAGGCAAGTTTCATTGCCTGTGAGTGCAGTATTGTTCATATCCAAAACATATGTGTTTCCTTTTCTTGATGCTTTAAGAAGGATCCAGTCTTCTGGAATGAAAAAACCTGGTTTAAGAATGTAACAGTTAGTGTTATCAAACAAAGTGGTATAATTTTGATCACAAATTTGAGAAACACTCAGTAAATTGTATTGTAAATTTTCATAATAATTCACATTCTCAAACTTGAGCACACCATTACTTACCATTCCTTCACCAACAATTTTTCCTCCTTTCTTATCCCCACCAAATGCCACATAGGAGGCATTTTTATGTTTAAAATCATGGAGTAGTGAACAATTTCCTGTCATATGTCTGGAACAGCCACTGTCAACATACCACTTGTTGTTAGTCCTCCATGCTTGTTCCTGCATATATAAAGAGATCAATTAGAATGAGGGACCCAAGCCTTAATGATCTTGGGTTTGCCACTAGTATCTAGGATTGTTACTCCCTCACGAATAAATCTTGGTGTTTCAGTGTTGATTTTAGATTCAATTGACTCATTATGTTTGGGTTGTGGTGAAGATGATTCTGTTGATGATGAGCTTGTGGAACTTTGTTCTTGTTTCTCTTTCCCTTCCTCTCTTATTTTTTCTTTGTTAGGTTGCTGCTTTGAGTTAGATGATGAGCCTTGATTTAAGAAAGTTTCATCATCTTTTGCTTTTGATTATGATATGTGAGTACCCTTCTCAAAATGATCAAAGAATGTGTCAACAGAATTGTCTTTCTTTTCAGTCAAATCCATTTTCTTATGTGGTGTTTTGAGTTGAGGATGTGATTTCTCCTTCTTCTTCAAAGGTTTACCACTAGCAGATGGTTGCTTCTTTGCTTTTGCCAACTTTTGTTTTTGTTGCTGCTTCTTAGGCTTTGAATCTTCTGAGTTATCACTTGAATGAGAATCAGATTTAGCTTTCTCAGATGATTGCTTCTTTGTGCTCTTTGTTTTGTTCTTTTTGTTAAAATAACATTCCTGAGTGGAATGGTTATTTTTGTTACAAATTGCACAATGTTTATTGAAGTAACAATCAGAAGTCGTGTGATTGTTCATATTGCAAATGGAACAATAGCTGCTGAAGTAACAATCTTCAGTGTTGTGATTTTTCATATGACACCATTTGCAATATTTTTCTTCTTCATCATTTTCATGAACTGTCACTTTCTTCTTCTTTTTCTGATCTGCCAAGTCTCTTTCAAATTTGGCAGCTGATGAATCCTTGCCATTCCCTGACATGATATCAAAGGGTTCTTGTTTGGCAGTAACTGACTTTTGTTGCTTAGGATTCATCGTCTTTTGTTGATTGACTTTCTTGATGTCTAATACATTTTGCTTTTGCTGATGAGTCACTGATTCATCAGATTTCTTCTTTCGAAGATCTATTGCGGATGGAGTTTGGTCATTAATTTTCTTCTTCCGGAGTTCTATTACGGAAGTAAAATGATCAGCATTTTTCTTTTTCTTCCGGAGATCTGCTACAGATGATTGACCAGCATTTTTCTTTCCTTCTACTGAAGAGATTTTTATTTCTTCCGTAGATGTGAATCTCACATCATCTTCAGTTGATTGTTGTTTGCTGAGTTCATGAAGCCCTTCATTCAGCTTAGCTATCCTCTTGCAGATAGTCTTCAACATGTTTCTTTGCTTAGGAGGATAGGGCAGCTTGATTTCTTCAAGAAATTTAGGAATGATTGGTTCGAATGAAACATTCTTACCAATATCCATTCCATTCACACCTTTATCAGCATGGTCATCAGTAGCATCCAAGTCATCACATTCAACATAGTCAAATTCTGAATCATTTCGTTTGATTGGTTCTGATTCAGATGACTCAGTTTCACTCACCTAAGAATTGTTATTATCACTTACCAACTGATTAATTGTTGTTTCAATTTTGGTGCATGGCACAAAATAATTTGACAAACTGTTTGTCATTGACTCAGGTAAGGTTGTATAATTATCATTCAGAGGGGGTGCAACAGCATTGTATCCCAACCCACACCTGTTCTTTAATTCAATATGAGAATTAAGCAATTTCTCATATTGCTGAGATGACAGTTGAAACTTCTGAAGTTTCACTTCAGTTGATGCATGATCAGACATTGATTTTGTTAAGGAAGTGGTTAAATGCTCAACTTGGGCTTTCAAGTTATAATTTTCAGAAACAAGTTTATCTAAATCTTTTTGCAAAGAGTTTATTTTGATTTGATAAAGTTTATGTTCTCTTAAATGAGATTCATTTAAAATAATTATTTCTTTCACTTTATTTGCCAGTTGTTGAGCATGGACTCTGTATCTTTCAACTTTCTCAACACATGATGATGAACACAATCTATCTCTTACCTCTCTTGCCATAGGTGGAACTTTATTTTCCATGTTTGCCATTAGAGCTTGATTTTCTTCCAATACCTCCTTCTCATACATGCTCCAGTCACATGTTCCATCTTGTAAGATTATCAACCCAGTCTCTTTTGAATTGCTTGGCCCTGCTGATGAACTTGTGGCTGGTAGGGATGAGTTGGTTATCTGAGGTTGTCTGTACGATCTTTGAGATGATGATGTTGATTGATGAGATTGATGCTGATGAGTCTGATGCTGCTGATGTTGTTGATTCTGTCTTATGTTAGAAGTTGCTTGTTGATTGCACTCTCTTGAAAAATGTCCATAGAGATTGCATTTGAAACATCTTACTTTTGACTTATCAACACCAATTTTGGTTGTCTTTCCAGCTGCAGCTAAGTTTTTGTTTCTTCTCGGGTACTGTTTGGCTCTGTATGCTATCATTGCCATTTGCCATTGAAGATCCATTTCCTCTACTTCATCTGGATGAAGTTCTTCCAAATCTTGCTGGCAGATATTAGCAGGAGTTAGAGTGCTTCCCAGATAAGCTTGAAAACTGGAGCTGAAAGCCGCAAATGCTACTTTTTGTTCTTCAGAATCCAGAATCACAGTGATTGGCTCTGCTTGATTGTTGTTGGAAGAAGACTTTGTTGATGATGCAGATGAATCTTTCTTTTCATCAGATCTCCCTTTTTCTTTTGCTGACTTACTCTGAGTGGTTGTTTTTGCATGCTTTGATGCATAGAAGCTAACTTCTTCCTCATCTTCATTCACAGTACAAGAGTTGTCATTATCATTGTTAGAAATAAAAGCACTTCTAGCACTTTTAGTTTCTTTAAACTGATAAGGGGTGACATGTGTTCGTACACTCTTGTTTCTTGACTTTTCATCCATTTCAAGAGCTTCTACTTTGGCCACCAAAGTATCTAAACCAATGGTTTTGAGATCTAGTGTGTTCTTGAACATGGAGACAGTTTGCTTCCAACTCTCAGGCAAAGTGTGAAGCATCTTTTTGTTTAACTCCTCATTGGTATATTTCAGCTCCAAGATGTTCATCTCGGTTACCAATTGCATAAACCTGTGGAGTTGTTGTGGTACTGATTCCCCTCAATATGATAAAATGTTTCATATTGAGAGCGAAGTGTATCTTCCTTATGCTTCTGATTTCATCACTTCCTTCACAAAGAGTGTGAAGAATTTTCCATAAGGAATTTGTTGTTTTGTAGTTCTCACACCTGATCAAAATATCTTCTGGTAAGGCCATACTCAGCAGGCTATAGGCTCTGATGTCAACTTTGACTCGTTTAACATCCTCAGGTGAGAGATCTTTTGTGTTTATGGGTTGATTATGATCTTTATAACCTACTCCAAGAGCTGGAGGAATATAAGGACCTTCTGTTATTGACACCCATAAATTAGAATCTGTGTAATTCACATGATTTCTGAATTTTATCTTTTAGCATTTGAAATCAGCTTTGGTTTCCAACTTTAGAGGTTGATATGATGATCCACTAAAAGAGTTACTCATTTTAGTCAAATGTTAATATTCAACTAAGCAAATTTCTGATTACGAATGAACCAATTAATGACAAATTATTGACTAATTAAGTAGTTGAAGTCACAAATCAGTCAATCCTCTTAATGATTATCAAAGGTGATATCAATTCGAGGATGTTTGTTGATATGTTTTGTTCAAATGAATTGAACACTTGTTGATTATCAATCAATAACGCCGATCTACGTTTCAATTAATTTTGAATGTAGATCAATGTTAATCGAGCAATATAATACTACTCATTGAACAATGAATCACGGTTTGTTGTTTTAGGAATGTTTTACACCAAATCGTTAATTATACTTCCTTCGTTATCTATTGATTAATCAATAAATTCCTTGAATCAGAAGTATAACCTCTTAATTTGTTATGAACACCCGAAAGCAATTTTACTTAAAATCAATAGATCTAAACAACAAGTTGATAAATCTAATGATATAGACAATCAATCAAACAATTCTAATACTGATAAATCAATTGATCTAAATCAATTAGCACTTGGCTCTGATATCACCTATGAATCCAAGGATCGCAATCACGAATTATCAGTATTAGATTGAGTTCTAATAGAGATCGCGGAATTATCACTATTTGTTGTTTGATTAATTGAATATGTAATAACAAATGTAATTGAATATTCAAATGAAGAATAGAACAATAAATTGCAATAAGTGAATGAACACGATTTGATTCAAATGTATTTCATTAAAATACTGATTAATGATTACAAAAGAATTCAAACAGTAATTGCTATCAATGTTTGTTTATGATTTTGGTGTAATTGATGTGACGGCTGCTAGGGTTTTCGTGATCGTATTGATTGATGTATATTGTTCCATCCAAAGTGTGAGCCTATACGTTGTATTTATAGGCTCAGGGATTTACTGTTAGGGTTACAGTAAATCTCTTAGAATCAGTAACTTTCTTATCATGGTAAGAAAGTTACTCAGAGAATGTTATGATGTAACACTCTGACTGAGATAAAGTCATCCGTAGAAGTTGACTTTTTGACATCACTCAGTGATTGACTTGTTGACTTGATGTACTTGGTGAAGTACAATCAAGTGTTGATCTTCCGTAGAAGTTTTGCTTTCCGCAGGAAATTTGTCTTCCGTAGGAGTCTTCACTTCATTGGAATTCAAGTTGTTCATTCGTAGATCTTTGATCTTCAATCCCTTGATCTTCATCCACTGAGTTGTTCTTCCGCAGAAGATCTTCAATCCCTTGATCTTCATCCAGAGTTGTTCTTCCGCAGAAGATCTTCGGATGTACTTTGTGCAAGAACATTATCTACGAAAGAACACAAATGTTCATTCGTAGATATTTCTTGCACTTAGTCAAATTTTCATGAAATTTGACTAATTATGATGTTCATTTTGCAATCACATATATAAATCAACATAGTTATGGGTTAACCTATATATATAATGCATACAAAATTGATTAATTCAAAAAAACTTATTACAAGAGATTGATTAAAGCGCTAAGCCTATACAAAAGATCTAGACCTATTGTTCCTAGATCTAACAGTACGTGTTACTTATAAAATTTTGTTCATGGAATATATGTTTTTGTATGAAAATGGCAATATTTTCAAACCTTGGAGAGCCAAATGCAAAAAAAAAAAAAAAAAAAAAAAAAAAAAAAAAAAAAAAAAAAAAAAAACCTTTTTTGATGAAAATGACAAATATGACCAAACCAAAGAGATGAAACAACAATTCATTCTTTATTTAAACAGTATCTCATCGAAATTACTTTACTATCAAACTACTTAATGATTTAAATACCGTTAAAACATAACTTATTAGACAACTTGATGCTAGACTTATCCTTAATCTAAAGATCATTAAACCTTATTAACATCATAAAATTACATAAAACATTATGATTTGATTATCCTTTAAAATTTTGTATCAATACTGCCACCCATAATGAGTTTCTCGTAACCCTTTTTACTATATTATATGTTTTCAGTGAAGAAACATTTACTTTACTACTTACCTAAAGCATATGTTTACTATGATTTTGTTTACACACTAGTTTACTGTAATGTTTATAAATCAGGTTAAAACGTTCACTTAAAGATCTCGTTCATCTACACAACCATTTAACTCTGGATTGAAGCTGGTGGATTAATGTAGGTAGTACTATTAGGGTTAACACCCTCACTCTCTCAACTAATTAAAACATGTAAATCCACATTGAGCCATATTGAATTATTATTTCCCATATATTGTCGAGGAATACTAGTGATAGGTATTTGCTAAGAGGTAAACATTATTATAAGCTTGGTCGTGGGGCACTTGATAGATTACATTCAACTTACTTGTGGATTTGTATAACATCACATACTCGTTGATTCATAATGCGTGACTTATATACTTTGAACTTAATTTATTGAGTCTCAAGCCTACGAACTCACCCAACATTATTGCTAACACATTTTAAAGATGTTTTTTTAGAAAATCATCAAGGTTCGCATTATGGAAATCAACATATATGACATGTCTACAGCACTATCGAATATTATTTTGTATAAGCTTAGGACTCTAGACTAATACGTTCAAATATATGAAAACTTGTACCCTAATACAATGTTGCCTAAGTATTATTTCATGCATGATTTGTATTTATGTTTCTTAAGTACCATGTGTGTTCAAGATACCTGATTACGTTGTCCCTTCATAATTCAACCAACGACGAGAGGTGTGACACCA
This sequence comes from Flaveria robusta, assembly GCA_025506415.1. Taxonomy (NCBI): domain Eukaryota; kingdom Viridiplantae; phylum Streptophyta; class Magnoliopsida; order Asterales; family Asteraceae; genus Flaveria; species Flaveria robusta. The sequence goes on from CM046475.1 coordinate 19,139,558, forward strand.
ATGACCATAAAAGGTGAGTTGGCATTAACAAGATAGATGTCTTTATTTAATTATTGAATCATCAAATAATTCTAAAATCCCAAGAGTTGCATAAGTAAATGCAATTGGTTATCGAACCTACAATCGGCTTAAATTTTCCATGATATAACTCAACATGGTAGGGATGTGGAGGGCACCATAAGTGATGATGTGGCATGGAAATGTGGCGCCAAAGCCACTACATAGGTGGTGAAAGGGGGCGCCAAGGGCTTTCACGCCAACTCTACAGAAACAAGGAGAAGAAAACAAAAGATTTTGATGGAGATTTCACAACTTAAATGAAGAAATATTAAGCTTAAATGAAGATTAATATGTTGGTTTAACGGAGAAATGAAAAATGATGAAGAAGAATCGAAAAGAAAGAAGATGATGTTTTTGGTGTCTTGGAAAAAATAGTTAAATTTGTCAGCTAGTTTATTTTCTCAATTTTAAATATGAAAGTTTCTCATGAACTCTTTTTATTGCAGCAAAGTTTAAAATTTAACCCTTTAAGTTTGATTTGAATTAAAAATAACCTAAAGTTAACATTTCTTTTTAGTTTTTACTATATTAGTTAATCACATATATTAATCATAACCGTCGAAAAGTGGATGAGTGACGAAGAACTCGATTTAGCCAAGGTTAGGCTTGACACATTCAAGGATGAAATTATACGTAACTTTATTAAAATGTGTAAATGTATAGTATTTTATTACATGGTTTTATTAATTAAAATTACTATGCTATTAAATATTAAATAAAAAATGATTGAGTAATAATTAGACTAGACGTACTGGTGCCCATAAAAGGCTTCAGAGTTGCTGATGTTGTTGATACAATTGAAGTGTTAAAACCACTACGTCCTAGTTAAGGGGGCTTCAAACTTAATTTTCGCCAAACCCTTAACGGACTTTAAAATAGATTAATGAATTAATTTCTCTCACTTTTAACTGAAAATAACTTTAAACCACTACACTTGATTTAAAATGATTCTAATAAATTCATATTTATCTATGTGTCATTTTAACTAAATAAATCACTACACATAGTCTTAAAAGTAAGTTTAATGAATTCATTTCTCTCATTTTTAACTGAAAATAACTTTAAACCACTACACTTGATTTAAAATGATTTTAATAAATTCATATTTATCAATGTATCATTTTAACTAAATAAATCACTACACATAGTCTTATAATAAGTTAAAACCACTACACTTGATTTAAAAGTAAGTTTAATAAAATCATTTTTGCTTACATGACATCTATGTGTCATTTTAACTAATATCATTAGTTAAACCACTAGTAGTCTAACTGTTTCAACACTCACGGTTCGTTAAGGATCATATGGATAGAATTTACAAATTAAGGGGGTGTTTGTTTTTCTGAAAAATATCTGCGCAGACTCTTTTGTCTGCGTCGCGCAGACATTGCCATCTATGTTTGTTTCTTTGAATACATTTCATTCAAAAACGTCTGCACGAGCTCTTTTTTTGTTGCAGACTTGGCCCAGCCACTTCTAAGGTCTGCAGAGCTCTTCTTAAACACCAACATCCACCACCACCACCACCACCGGTCGCCGCCACCACCGTCCATCTCCACCACCAGCCACCGGCCGCCACCACCACCGTCCACCTCCGCCACCAGCCACCGCCCGCCGCCACCACCGCCCGCCGCCACCACCGTCCGCCTCCGCCACCAGCCACCGCCCGCCGCCGCCACCGTCCGCCTCCGCCACCAACCACCATCCTCCGCCACCACCCACCGTCCGCCACCACCCACCACCACCACCCACCGTCCACCACCACCCACCGTCCACCACCACCCACCACAACCATCCAGCGCCGCCGTCCGCCACCATCACCACCATCCGTACACCACCACTAGTTTATTTTAATAATTTACAGACGTTAAAAAACAAAAAGCCTTCTTCTTGCAGACTGCAGAGGTTTGGTCCACCTCTTCTGCTATAGATGTCTGCAGATATGGTCCGCAGACTGCAGACATTTTACCTCTTCAAAAACAAACACCACCTAAATGATAGACATGCCTCTAGTCAACGGTCGCTAACTCTAACATCGACAAAAGCGGGCGGGTCTTGGAGCAAGAGGATTAAACCCGATTCACATGAAGACGGTTGAAGGGATTGCGCTCAAATGCAACCCACGTTCCACCTCTCTACAATAATTTTATTTAAATTTTCATTCCCATGTTTTACTATGCAGTTTTATTATGCTAATTTTAGTTGTACTCCATTCTTATTAGATGGTTAGTTGGTTTCTCATTCTATAATATTAAAAAACCAAGTGCGATGAATAGTGGATTTTGATGGTTTTTAATCTGGTCACGTAGGTAATATTTTTTTGCGTTTGTACCCCTGTGTGGCTCTATATAAGCAATTGTGGCCTAAATCTATGTATGCATATTTTTAGAGAGATGGGGACGAAGAGACGCGAATTGCTACCGCTTGCCTTCCCCCTATGACCACCGCTTGCCTTTCGCCGATGACCACCGCCCGCCTCTCGCAGATGACCGTCCAACATCCGTCTCTGTCATACCTGGATGGTGGCCCTCCTTTCTGTCGATGCACTACGGGTGCTTACGGGGACCGCCCATAAGCTGACCAAAGGTTGAATGCCGCCTCTAGGAGGCTTTTTCTGGCCTACCAAGGCCTTATAGGGCTCTGGCAACCTTGAACTACTAAAAACCGAGCTCTTTGATATGCTTGCCCAGCCTCTTCCACTACTTTCTAAGCAGAGCGAGGGCGACGGGCGGGCACGATGGGCGATGGGCGGCGACGCGGTGGACCTTGGCGGGGGAGGCGGAGATGGTGATGTCTCCTAGGTCAACCACAAAGGTTAAATGATAGTCGCATTAGATGTCGCCGGTGGTCCCTACGACCGCCTTTTGTGGCGTCCGAGTGTAGGTGGTCGACTCTTTGCCACCTGTTTCCAGCAAGGCCAACCTTGGCTGCCACGATCGATTACTTCCCGTCTCTGTGATTTCAGCCTCTGTGATCTCCGCATGTATATGCTTACTTCAGACGTGGATTTGATGTTTCTGGGTTTCATCTTGAGATGTTTACTTGATATGTTTCTGTTAGAAACCCTAGCATGTTTTTGAACAAAAATTTGAATTATTAGTCGATGATGATGGGTTGTGCCTCATCTGAGACGTTGTATGGTTGCGGCGTTTGATTTGTGACGGTTAGGGTTTTTCCATCTAAGACTTTTTGGCTCGGATTTATTCTATTTTGTTTTGCCGATGATGGTGATGGTTATCTATTGTTTGATGGTGGTGTTGATGATGATAAATACATATGTTCATCTGAGGCCATCTTTTTTTGGGGTTGATTATTATATCAATGATAGTGACACTTATGTATTGCTTAACAGTGGTCTAGATGTGTCGATGAGGATGAACACAAATTCATCTAAGGCCATCTTACCCAGATTTGATTTCTTACATTTCTTTTGGGATTGATTGTTAGGACTGTTGTTACTATTATGTTCTTGAACGTATTGGTCAATGATTTGTATATTTACTAAACTTATGTGCTGCCATTCTAGCGATGGTGAAGCAGCATTTGTTTTTAAGTATTAATTTATCGCTGCTAATGCATTAACTGCATTAACTACATTGTTCAATGGCCCTCGATTTTGGTTGTTTCATAACTGTTGGGATTGACTTCTTTTATAACTATGGGTGATAGGCGATGACGATAAACAATTGCACTTTGACATTGTTGTTTTGGTGTGGTAAATGGTTAGTTTGTAGCCACAACAAACTGACATTTCCAAGCCTTTTATCGAGTTATCTAAGTATCGATTCAACCCCGCCGCAAAACGCGGGGGGAGAAAACAACTAGTTTCCATTAAATTAGGACGTGAGTAGCGTAGGACTTTCCTATATGTACTAGACCTAATTGCTAATGAAGAGGTGGTGTTTTTTGATTGTAAAAATTCAAGTCTACGTGTTACTCTTATGAGTTACCAATTGCATTTCCAATGCTAGTTCAATAGTGGCATGTTGAATGGTGATCTTTGTAACGATTTCTTAATCGGAGTGGTGTATCTATATATTCGATTGGATATCACAACCCTACTGTTTGTTTTAATTTCAAGATATCTATCAACGCTTATGTTGGTGCCTATCATTAAGGTTTTTTACAAATAAAAAATTAAATTACTTCTTAAAGGATTTAAATATTAAAACTACTAAAATCTTAAACGTTGCTTATGCAGACGACAACAAATGCAATTATTCTCGTAATCACCTCCATTTTGTTTCCAGCCCATTTTGAGAGACTTTGGGCACCAACTTCATGGGATATAAAGGTATTTTAACTCTGCCAAAACTATAGGTGAAAGGATTTGTGCCAATGAAAGAACAAACTTAAGAAATAATCCCATTTAAATGATAATCTCATCTCAGCGCGCAAAAGTATACATTTCAACTCCTTTCAAAACAACGCATATACGGATGTAGAACAATTGTTAGTTCACCTGCAAAACAGCCCCATTGATGTAACCGGCCATGATCTTGCGTGGCTAAATGAAGGAGAAAATGAGAAGTCCTTGAAGCTTTTAATCCTTGTTTGTTTTCTCGTCTACACTTGATTTACTAAGTATGAATACACCGACTACAATGAGCAGGGCACCTGCAAACCACTGAATGAATCTCTCCATTAGATATGGGATAAAGGTGTTAACCAACCCGTCAAGCTGTTACGATGTCACCCCTAGCTGAGATCAGCTCATTTGACAAAAAATGAAGGAAAAAAAAGCAGTTTCATGGGTCTAATGAATTGCAATGTTTGATTTGACATGTAGTATAATATCTAAAAAGGCATTTAATCGAGGAAAATGCAACAAGCGTGTAGAACCAAATCAATAGCATCAGTAAATTCAGTATCTCCTGATGGAGCTGACCCGAAAGCGGAGGATTGGGTTCATTTGGGTCATTTTTCCTATGCTTTAGGCTAGTTTGGTCCGCGTAAATTATCTAAATGGGTTCAAGTGGGGGAAATTTAAAACATGCCTTTGATAGCTATAGGTACAGGGTGGAATTTATCAGGATCTGAAGTACACTAATCTGTTTAAGAAATAAATATGGAATGAAGTAAGAGATAGCAGATGAATTTATTTTCAGGTTAATTTGATTCTTTATTTAAAGTTATCTACTGATTAATTTGATTTTTGATACTGATTTTAGTTTTATCTTTTTAACCATTAATTTGGTTTAGGGTAACTTATGTTATTTACACCTTAAACTATCTATTTGTGGTTTTCTTTAGGGTTTTTCTGGTAAGGTTTAACATGTAAAAGTTTCCGTAATTACATTTAATACTAAACAAATGAAAAGAAAGGCAAGAAAAAAAAGGTACCTGGTCAACCATCATTTTGCCACCTCTAGACTCTAATTGATTTGTAACGACAATAATGAGAAAACAAGTAATCAACTTGGAATCTTTTTACCAGATATTACAATTTTTAGGAACATCTCATCAAGAAAATGATGTAATTTTCATGCATTGGAGGAAGTATTTTTCTTCTTATTCTAACAGTGGGATGCATACTTTGTATGTTAACTAAGAAGTTATTATATCCAATTACAAATGTATTTACCAAACATCTAAGCAAAACTATGAAATCAAAACTGAATCATATCTGATCCACTTAGATTTCAACAGTGTTGTATTAACATAGCAAAGTTCATGGATCATGATATGCGTACCTTGGGTGATAACGGCTCCTCAAAGAGGAAAAATCCAGCCAAACCAGAAGAAAGAAAATTGGTTGCAAAGTTGGTCACAGTAGCTTGCAGAGATGAGAGAGCTTTCAGGCTATTCACATAGCATCCCCACATAATAACATTGAATATTATAACCATACCATACCTAACAAGCTGTTAAATGAAGAAAATAACTTCTATTAGTTCCATACAAACACATTATTCATAATTTAACCAGATTATATGCCTTAATGGACTTATAACAGACAATGGAAACAATAATGCAAATAAACATAGTGCATTTTTGGAAATTCTTTACAACATCATTGCATAATTATAGTCAAATATCATGAAAAACAGCAATTCAGTAAACAGTTGATAGGTGAATCGCGAATGCACTTGCGACCAGAAACAAATATTCCTTTATTGTGGTTATATATTTATCGATAAACATAACAACAGCAGTGACAATTTAGGATGTAAGAAAATTATTCATTTGGCGAGGTTATTCATTTTATAGAGGTTAGGCTGCAGCTGGAGATTCACTGTTTCAAAGAACAGATGAACCTCTTATACCAACAGATCAACTTATTATGCATAAATACATATCAGTACTGATTGCAAATGGTTAGATCAGTTCCTAGGGTTTGAAACCCAACACAAAATCATGAAGCTAATTAATCCTACTTTAAAATTAACAACTGAGTGCAAATTAGTGTAATTGGAAGAATTAATCATTGCGTATATGTCAGTACGTGTTACTCGATCTGATCGCCAGCTGATTAATGAATTGACGGTAAAATTAAGGGTCGATTAACTTAAATTCCGATGGATCGACGACCTTCTAGGGTTCCGATAAAGTATAAGCATATTAGGGCTATAGAAATTATAGGAGAATGAGGAAGAAGAAACCTGTGGGGTGATGAACTTGGCGGAAATGGCGGCAAATGCAGCATTGAGTCCCGCTGAAACTGCCCAACCGTAGCCTTTCTTCTTGCTGATACTCACCGCCATTGAAGATGCCACAAGTATTACTGATATCTGTTATGGAGGAGTAATAACATATTCACATGACAAAATTCATATTGGGTCTTTTGTCTATGTATTTTACCTAGTAAAACTTACACTAGACACCTAAATTACACTAGTTTGGTTCATTAATTTTTGTTTAAGTTTCGACTCGTTATTCGGTGACATCAATGTGTTGACAGGAGTGACGGGAACACCACGCCCCTTCTATTTATATCGTGAAATGCCTCTCATGTGTAGAACACCCGTACGCCACACACTTCCCCGTCTTTCTTCTTTCGTACCCAACTTTTTTTTTACATTTTACCCTTTAGATATTTATATTTTGTTGTCGTGAAACATATAAAGGAATAAAATGGTGTATTAATTTAATTGAGCTAAAAAATATGAAGATGAATAGCGTGTGATGTGGCATTGACATGTTACGGAGTGAAAATAATGAGGGGTATGTACCTCATGGTCTAAGTTTTCAACTCATGATGTGTGCAAATGATGTAGATATCGGAGTAGGTTTAGCGGATGTTTTGTGTTTAAGTTTGTCATTCCAAAAAACTAAAATTTGTTAAAAAAAACAATATAATTTAAATTAATCAAAAGTTTAAATGGAATGTAATATGATTTTTTCAAATTGAAACTAGGTGTTTGCCGATCGCGCGTTGCGCGATTGGTACTTTCATGTTTTTAATAATGCCGTGTAACTAATTATAATTTTGTTGATACGCAACTACCACAAACGAACCCTTGAATGTAAGGGCTAACACTCTAAACCAAATGAAAAAAAAAAAAAAAAAAAAAAAAAAAAAAAAAAGTTAACGACTATCGGCTAAAATTCACACTCCTGACTACAAGTCTATCCAAATATTTATTGATAATAGTGCCTAAACAAAAAAATGATGGATTTATTCGCAAAAGATTGTTGGACCCATATTAAGTTTGCACAAAATACTAAACCAAAACTATATAGCTTATTATAGTCGTTGTTTTAAATCCTTAGCTAACTATTTTGTTAGTCATGCCAAAGTTAAAAATTATACCAAAAAAAGGTCATGAATGAAGTCCCAATATATATTGCTTTAGAAGATTGGCTTTCTCTTAGGTAAAACATAAATACATGACTCAAATTGAGTCGTCCACAACTACATGGGTAAAAAAAGCAAAGACTACATTGACTAAACTTAGATAGCACAAACCCCTCTCATGTTGTTCTTCATAAATCTGAGTATCAAATGTGTCCACAAATCATCAATCAAGATGTTTATAACAATATAAAAAAGTAGGATAGTTAAGAACTGAAGAAAGAAAACACTTGTAGTACGCCAAAGTTATTTCCGACAAAATAAGAAGTTTGCTTATTAGATCTAATCTCCTACTGAATCTTGATTCTCCTTGAATTTTTCTTTAAATGTATCCAACTCAGAAGTGCTTCTCTGCAATTCTTCATCTTCATGCACCACAAAGAATATAATTTCACTACTAAAAGACAAGCGCAAATTTAAGAACATAAAAATTCCACCTATTGCAAGAATCCAAAAAAAAACCCCGGAAAATCAAGAGAATAACAATTTTAAACTTTACAACCTGATAATCGAAATTCAACCCATGAGAAAGCAGTTCAATGGTTGAAATAGAAACCAGTTCAATCAAGATACCATAAACAAAACTGATGACACTACCTTGCATCTAACGGAAGGAATCATGAAGCTAGGGCGTGCACACAAACCATGGCCACCTCCGAACCAGAGGAAGAAGGCCTACCGAAGACGCAACCGTCTCCGGCTCATTCGCCAAAGGCCACCACCATCACCAGCCCCTCAGATCTGCGTATGTGACGCATCACCATCTCAGTCATCCTCTCGCCGCCGCCAGTTCTCTCTCACATCAAAGACGGTAGCTTCCGTGACTCTCTCTGTCTTTTCTATAAAAGGAAGATGCCACGAAATGTATTGTCGACCTCGTGTAAAGCAAAGAAACCCATAAGTCAAAAACATCCTTTTTCACCGTAGATTAAAAAAACTAACGGCCCTGATGTTTTCATCTACCATTCACCCAGTTGGTGGTTCCTACTGTCTATACAAAGGCAGGTCGGAGTAAGGAGCACCAAGAAAACAGAAACAACAACAACGACCACCGCATCACCGCCCATGGGCATCGACCGACGGTCAACGCGTTGCAAGATCACCGAAACCTATCTCTCTGTACAAAGCACATCATCACAAACCAGATTAGGGCTCTCAGATGTGCAACGTGCAATCATCATCGAGCAAAAGATGCAACGAATCGGATGTCACGATCACATAGACGCCACCAACGGCGGTCGACAGACCACCGGAGGCGTCAAAATCGGCAGATCTAAGCCGATTCCAACATGCACCACCGTCCATAGAGGCAGCGATACACGGGTCCATCTGAACCGTCACCGACAAACAAAAGCACCAACCACCCGCCGACATGGACCTCGCGTGGCCGGCAGACAGCCAAGGATGAGCCAAAGATGAAAAGAACCAGATGTCACGTTCACGTAGACGCCACCAAAGGCGTTCGACTGACCACCGGCGGAGTCAAAATTGACAGATCTAAGCCGATTCCAACATGCACCACCGTTCATCGAGGTGGCGATACACGGGATCATCGGAACCGCCACCGACAAACAAAAGCACCAACCACCCGCCGACATGGAACTGGCGTGGCCGGCAGACGGCCGAGGCGATACACCCAATGAACACCACCGATGAATCCTCTCTGTCTAGAAATAGATCGGAGACTAAAATGGGTGACCAGCCCACTTTTCTCTCTATAAACACATTTGAGGGAGGGGGTGATATGCAAACTCAGGAAACTTTAGTGGCCAAACTACTATCTACTTAAAACAAACTGCTGATGAACTTGATAAATTAATATATAGGTAAATTTGATAAAGTTACAATCATGTTACATGTAGGGAGCGGACATTAAATTTAACAAAGCTAAGAAAAAGATGAAAGAGGTTATGTTTCACTTATCACATGTTGATTCATAAAAAGTAAGATTTGATTCTCTAAAACATGATTTATATGTTATATGTTAAAATATTGTATTAGGTGTCTTACAATTTGAATAAAATTACTCTTTTGTCCTTTTAATATGTATTATATAGCAGTATAGATATAGATATATATGTGGTAAAAAGGAATAAGATGTGGGAGAGTTTTAAAAATTGAAAAATAAATTTTAAAAATAGTGTTTTTAATTAAAATATAGTATTGAGGATAGAAGATCGTTATGAGTGCTCCATCTTCCTTGGGGCTAAATATAACTCCTAACAGTCTCTCCTTAATGTTATATTCTCGAGATTTTTTAGTAGAGAAATGAAAGAAGTGGAGAATATTTGTGCTCCTAAGTTTTTTAAATGGATGAAGTGAAAGAAACTGAAAGAAATTACAAGAAATATATAATAATCTTTTTTACTGGCTTTCTCAAATCGAAAGAAAGTGAAAAAAATGAAAAAACTTTTTAATAATTTTTTATTTTATCCTTTCAGGGAATAACTCGCCCCCATAAAATAAAAATCATTAAAAAGAAGGAAATCATATTACTTATGAAATTATTCATTTCATTCCTGTGTGATTAACAAATATGTTTTTTTTTTCATTATATTCGGATGACTCATTCCATTTCATTACATATTACATTCATCTACTAAACACTATCTTATAGTTGCTCACTTTTATTAGTGACACACATATTTAATCCTTCATATGTTTGTTTCAGCAATAATTTAGTAATCGTCGAACGACTTAGTAGGAATTATAATTATGTTTAATCCTTCATATGGGTTTGTGAAGAAAAATAGTTATAAACACCAGTTGCTTAAGGGGATCATAGTTTTTAGAAGATCATTTTCATACCGATAACATGTTGTAATGATAGAAAAATAAAAAAAAATCATTAAGAAAAACTGATTTATTCCATTGATTCCATACTTCATACAAAGATAAATACAATGACAAACCCTAAAGCTTGTAGACATTAGGCTGTGCCTATAGAATAGTCTTCATATTATAACAGTTAATACATTTTTTTATACAATTTAACACTAAGAATACTTTGGTTATTTTAGTACATAACTAGAAAATTTAACACTCAATAAAAGTTAAGGACTGCTTGTAACTTAGCGTAAAGTTAGGACCATACATGTACCTTCTGAAACTTTAGGGTCTAAAGTTGTAATACAGTTAAACTGCAACAAAATCACACTTTTTAGAGTTTTTTTCTTAAAGTGGTGTACTTAAAAATTTTATTTACGTGTAGTTAAAAAAATATTTATCAAAATAGTGTTTTTTTAATTTTCTTGTTTTCTTACTCTTATTTTTATTGTATAGTTTACAAAAGATAATTTAATGTTCTTTATTGTATTAGAAAGTATATATTATACTTCCAGAAATGTTTTTAAACAAAATTCTTTTTAATTTTCTGGAAATAACTTTATTTTTTTTAAATGCTTAACTGTCGTATATGAATAAAAATATTTTTAAGTTCTTTAACTTTATTAAGTGGAAATGCTTTGTATTCTTTTAATGTTTTTAAATATAAATAGTTTCTAATTTCTTTTACTTGTTTTAATTCGTGTGACGTGAGCAAACCCGGTCGGTTTCTTATAACGCAAACCGTAAATCAAATCGTCGTTCATATGGCATCTCTTTTTAGCAATACATATATATTTTTTATCTCAACGATATACAACCATTTGGCCTAAATATATTTATAAATTACTTTTGATATATAAGATTGTGTTGTCTGTAAGAAAAAGAAGTTCACTTTTTAAATAAATAGATAAATGATCGATGTAGTTTCATTTATGATTTCATATATCCTTAGTTAATATTACTTATTATGTAAAAATATGCAAATATTTTTATATATACTTTTATTACAAAAATTGTGTAAGAAGTTAAAATTTTCTACGGAAACTAAAAGACATTTCATATTTAAAGTACGGTTCAAAATTTTTTAAGAAATCATATTTCAAGAAATAGGTATCATTAAAATTTTTTTTTATAAAATATATTATAAGATTAAGAGTGAGAATCAAAAAAGCTTTCTAATTAAAAATTTTAGTGAATAAATTTTTCACTTACACTATTTTAATAAATATTTTTCTAACTACATTATTTTAATAAATAATTTTTTCACCTACGTTTTTTTGGAAAAAAACTCTTCGTAAAAAACTCACACTTTTTATAGAAAACGAGTCAGGACTACCGAGTTCACATCACAGACACAAAAGAAACACAAATCCACCGAGTCAAACTAACACAATTTTAGCAATCCGAGTCAATTCATTCCAACCAATCACAAAGCTCCACTTTTACAGTTAACCAATCAGAGACAAGCACACGGATTCCCCATTTCTCTCTCTGAAGCCGTTACGAACACAAAAACCACGTTTCCCCATGTATATATATAACCACGCAATTTCAACAATATTATTTTTTTTTCGCAATCCGAAACCCTAAGCCCCAAATCCTTCAATTCTCCCCAATTTCGGTAAGATCGTTCTCCATGTTCTTCAAACGTCAATCAAATTGGATGATTTCTCATTCTAATCGTGTAATTTTCTTTTCAATTGACCTTCAGATTCGTTGCTCTGAATCGCAATGGCTCGTACGAAGCAGACCGCTCGTAAATCCACCGGTGGAAAAGCTCCTAGGAAGCAACTCGCTACCAAGGTATCTGATTTGATTCTCTACAATTTCGGTTTCAATTTTGTTTCAAAAGTGTTTGTTAGTAGTAGCTAATCAATCTTCGTTTTGTTGCAATTCATCAGGCTGCGAGGAAATCAGCTCCGACTACCGGAGGTGTGAAGAAGCCCCATCGTTATCGTCCTGGAACCGTCGCACTCCGGTGAGCCTCCTACTTTCAGTTTTCATCACCAGTTTCTCTTTACATTCACGGTTATCGATGTTAAACTGTTGATTTTGTTGAACCACAGTGAGATCCGTAAGTACCAGAAGAGTACCGAGCTTTTGATCCGCAAATTGCCGTTCCAGAGGCTTGTTCGCGAAATCGCACAGGATTTCAAGGTGTTTATTCAATCACTCGATCCAAATTTCACCTAATCTCGTTCTGATTCACAACTAACGCTCAATTTCATCGTTGTAGACTGATCTGAGGTTCCAGAGCCATGCTGTTTTAGCTCTTCAGGAGGCTGCTGAGGCGTACCTTGTTGGTCTGTTTGAGGATACCAACCTGTGCGCAATTCACGCCAAGAGGGTCACAATCATGCCCAAAGACATCCAATTGGCTAGGCGCATTCGCGGTGAGCGTGCTTAGTGTGTTTGAATGCGTACTTGAAGAAGGTTTGTGTTGTTTTCACCTTCTGTTTCTGTTTAGATTTCGTTTGTAATGTTTTGGGGATTGAACTTGAACAAGAACCCTTTCTATTGTAGGATGTAAGTAAATTCTATACAACTGATAAGTTGTATGATTTGGTTATATGTGGATATTATTGTGATGTGTTTGAAGTTTTCAGTTGGGTGATAATTCTATATGAAGTGTATAATGTAATTAGGTAGGAAGAAATGTTACGGGTAGAATTATGATGTAGTGGTTCTAATTATGAAGTAGTGGTGGTGTTATATTATGTTAGTGGTGGTATTATATTATGTAAATGTGGGAGTATCACGCAGGAAGATATTGTTTTTTTAGGTTAAATATCTATGTATAATATTAAAAGAGTAATTTTTGGGGACACTTGTCATATTTTTGGGCATTTTAAGTTTGTTTTTTCTGTCTCTCTTCTATTAAATAATTACTTAAATTAAGAAAGATTAAATAATTTTAATTGTTTTTAGAATACAAATAATTTTTTAATAAATTAGAAAAGATGTTTTTTTATTAATATTATTTTCACATTCTTTTAAAATAAAATGTTTTTTCCTTTGAGAAAACAAAAACAGTTTAAAAACAAGAATTTATAGAGTTGATATTATTATGTTATTATTTATAGTTCTTACTCATATTTAATTTTAATTATATTTTATTTTAAAATATAATTTAATAATTAATAAATTTTTTATTTTATTTAATATTTTTTATCTTTTTGACCCGTATAATACACGTGTTCAGTAAAATTAGTGTATATATAGGAGGGTTGGGGTGGTGGATGGATGTAGTGATTAATGGCTGGCGGTGAAGGGTGAGCGTGAGGAGATGAAGGGGAGAGAAGGGGTGGTTGGGTTTTAATTGTCTTAAACATTTAGTTAAATAATGGATGAAATAGTCCCACCTTTCAAATAATACACAATACACAAGTTTGAATATCACATTATTAGTCCTTATAAGGAAATTAATAAAATGCTTTTTCTTTAAATGGAAAAAAAGAATGCTGTTGATGGATTGAAGTTAATTGTAACGGATTGCAAAATTAATAAAAATAAATTAATGATTGTTAGAAAATAACAAAAATGCCCTTTCTTTAAACCAAAAAAAACATTATTAGTCTGGAAATGATTAAAACTAGGCCTGTAAATGAACTAAACGTTCATGAATTGTTCGGCGGGAAGTTCGTTTATTTTGTTTATTTAGGAAATGAACGAACATGAACAAAAAAATTGTGTTCGTTTAATTAAACGAACAAACATGAACACATGCTTTGTTCGTTCTTTACGTTCATGAACGTTTGTTTATGTTCGTTCGTTTATGTTTGTTCATTTATGTTCGTTTATCTGTATATATTAATATATTACTAATAGGGTATTATGTGTTAATATTTAAAACATAAGTGTATAAAATTATATTAGAAACTCATAAGTTTAGTGAGTTTCAATTTCAACTAATGCATCAAAAAATTCAAAATGATAATTTAAGATTTTTTTTATGTTTAATTTTATTTGTTTATTATGATTTATTTATCTTTGTTTATTATTGTTCATATTGTGTTCTTTTATGCTCATAAAGTGTTCATTTAGCTTTTTAATGAACAAACATGAATGAGCATGAACATTTTTATTTTCTTAATAAACAAATATGAACACAAAATTGTGTTTGATAATGTGTTCGTGTTTATGTTCGGTAAAAGTTAAATGAACGAACACGAACATGCTGATGTTCGTGTTCGTTCGGTTTATTTACAGGCCTAATTAAAACACTCAAATATATTTGTTTTAGTAACATCGTCCCACCCTAACACCGCCACCAAACCACCCCCACCACCCCTACCACCCCACCTCTTGGTTATAAACAAAGATTCAAATGTATCATTATCTAAAAAGTTAATCAAATATATCCCGAGCTACAAAATAAAATACATTATATTAACATAGTGGTCCAGCAATTCTATTATTATGAGATGTTTAGCCGTAAGAATAGAAGTTGGTTCAAAATAGGACCAGAACTTTTAAGCGTGTCTAAACTTATCCTGACAACAAGAACCTCTCCCAAGCCTCTTTTTCTTTATCCAAACTCAAACAAGTTATCACTATGTTTTTATGACCCCTTGGCCCAATAGGTAGGTTATTATGTAAATAAACGGGTCGGGAACACTTATAATGAAGATTCCTAAGGAATTGGAATTTGAAGATCATAGCGGACTGCCATGGTAGGTCATAATAGTCTGCCAAAGAATGGAGATTGAAACCATAAAATTGAGTTTCATAGCGGACTGCAAAAGGAAACAGGTAATAGTCCACTTAGATGGTCGCGGACTGTCATGATCAAGCTTAATGGTTTGTGAGAAATATTTCTTTTCAAGATGTGGATATTCCATTTGAAATATTTGAATGTCTTTTTAAGGTGGTAGTGGACCGACAACGTATGGTCATTATAAGTTCTTGGTGATGCTATTCGGATTAACCAATGCATCGTAGTTTTCATGTACTTAATGAATCAAGTGTCCAAATTGTATTTATATAAGTTTGTGATCGTTTTATTGATGACATTCTGCTTTGTTCCCGAACCGAGACTGAACTTGAACAACATCTTAGATGTTGTTGGACCTATTAAGAAAATAACAATTATACGTGAAATTCTCTAAGTGTGAGTTTTAGTGTTCAGTTCTTAAAACATCTTATCAATGACAAAAGGATTTAGGTGGACCAAGTAACGGTAGAAGCATAGTTGTCAATAGTGAATAGTGGTAAATAACGACAAGCCACCTATATGCTATGTAGTGAATAGTGGTAAATAGCGATCATTATTTCGTGTTTAGCGATTAAGTAGAAAAATATGTAAGAATGTTTTACATTTAATAGATAAACATGTTTAGCAATAAAGTAAAAGGAAATCTAAGCAAAGACCCCTCAAAATAGCTAAAATACTTAATTACTAATCATCTAAATCTCATATTTACAAAAAAAAAATAAAAAAATAAAAATTCCGTTATACAGTCGCTATTTACAAATAGCGAGGGAGGGGCGCCACGCTACATAACATGTTATAGCGGTTGCTACAGCCTCTATTGACAACAGGGGGTAGAAGCACTAATGGGATGGGGAGCTCCTAAATC
The DNA here is from genome assembly GCA_025506415.1 of Flaveria robusta. Taxonomy (NCBI): domain Eukaryota; kingdom Viridiplantae; phylum Streptophyta; class Magnoliopsida; order Asterales; family Asteraceae; genus Flaveria; species Flaveria robusta. The sequence goes on from CM046475.1 coordinate 19,155,818, forward strand.
GTAGACTTAGATTCATAGGTTTCTTGGATTTTCGGGTATTATAGGAGATTTAGCAAGGACTTTTTTAAGACTGCAACACCTCTTACTACTCTAAGGTTCCAAGCATGAGGAAGCATTTACAATGCTTAAGCATAATCTAAGTAATGCGCTCATTCTCACTCTATCGGAGGGGAGTGATAATTTTGTAATTTATTGTGATGCTTCAATAAATGGGTTAAGGTGCGTGTTGATGCAAAGGAACCATGTTTTTGCGTTGAAAATCTAGCGACATTACTTGTATGAAATGATGTTTGTCGTGTATTCAGATCATAAAAGCCTCAAACACATATTCGAGCTAAAGGAGCTCAATATACGACAAAGGAGATGGATGGAAGTGTTGGTTGACTGTGACTTTGACCTTTAGTATTATCCGGGCGAACCAAACATAGTTGCAGATGCCTTAAGTAAGAAGGAACAGGCAAAGCCAATTCGTGTTCGTGTGCTCATCTATGGATGAGTATTGTCAAAAGTTGAAAGATTTAGCAGAACAATTAAGAGATGTTGATCACTCGGTAAGTGACTCAAGGCTTGTTCTTCAACTCGTTTGTGGATTACCACCGGAATAGGATACGGTGCCTTCTTTTATTAACCAATCCAAGACCTCATGGGACAATGCTAGAAACATGATTCAACATGAACAAAATCGCCAATTATCACGACAAAACTTGGTTTATTTCGCCCTCACGGCCCCACGCAACAACCCACCCAATGCACCACAATCAACACCAACCGGCAAGGTCACTACCCTCCTTCGCCACCTCCTCGACCCTACATGATTACCAAGGATGTGATTTCTCTTTCTCGTGGATGGGGACGTGGTAGGCACAACTTTAGTGATGATCATAGTTGTGGTCGAACCTATAACTCACACTATGGGCCTTGGCACAATCAAGGAGGTCCTACCAATTGGCCCACTTGGAACACCGCATCTTGCCCACATCCAGCCCAACCCAATTGGCCTTCTCCTTGGCATCCCAGACCCTCAGTCCAACAGCACCCTTTAGCCCAAGTCGCTTACAACCAACAACTTTTCTCGTCCTACCAACAATAGCATCCCACACCTCCACCCACCAGCCCTCTTACGGCCCGCCGAGCCATATTGACCAGATGAACTCGACTGAGCTAGGCGCTGCCCTCTCCTCGATGACCCTTAGTCAACCGGATCATGCTACCGAGACTCTTCTCACATCATTTTCGATCTGGGTAAAATTCTAACTCCTAATACTACTCTTAATGGTAATACATTTGTTGGTAATGGTATTTTGTTAATAATTTTAGGCTCAGTTAATGGTATACACCAAACACCTACTCATACGTTTCACCTCAATAACATACTTATCTTCCCTCATATTATTGAAAGCCATTTTTCGGTTTGTCAATTCACTTGAGATAACCAAATTTTTATTGTGTTTGATCCTAACGGTTTTTCTTTGAAGGAACTCAAAACTAGAATACTTCTTTCACGCCATGATAGTAACGGGGATCTTTATCCTTTCACACCACCTCAACACGTCTTACTCACATCTTCAATTAAGTGGCATGATCGGCTCGGTTACCCCGGCTCACAAGTTTTAGAAACTCTTTTTAATCGTTCTTTTATTTCATGAAATAAAGACGTTTCCAAGTTCTTTTTGTCATTCATGTCACTTATCTAATAGTAAAAGATTAACGTTTATTGACTCACATTCATTTACTATTGCTCCATTTGATATCATCCATTGTGATTTATGGACATCACCCATTATGAGAGTTATGTTAGAGGCTGATGCATACCAAAGTTCTCTCAGCATTCATTCTGAAGTACAAAGAAAGTTACTTTGAAAGATTTTAGAAAAGCACTAAGAAATTTTCTAAGTGTCAAATCTTCCGAAGCCAAATATGAAGTCTTTCGAAGTTTCAAGACAAAGTCTTCCGAAGTCAAGAGACTGATTTCTTTCAAAGACAGAGAATACATGCTTTCTCTAACAAACTTTTGACAAAAGCTGAACCAGTCGGCTGCCATCTCTTAAGACTCACCAACTTATATAAGTTGGTGATATTTCTATACTTTTGTCAACTGTAAATTATGGGCTTAGAGTGTGTACCTTTCTACTTTCTACTTTTATCATTAGTCACTAGTCAAAAGTCAATCTGTCTTTTGACTTTACATTGATCTTGTTGCCTAGATTAGTGTTTCAGCTGGCCTTCAAAATACTGTCGGCTGTAGGATATAGTATAAAGTATCTTATGTATCAGTACTTAGGTACTAAGCCTTGTAACAATTGTAAAACACTTGAGAGCAATATACATTATTATTGAAAACCAATACTTTGTGTTCTGCTTGTGTTTTTTTTTTATCTTTGTTCTTTGTTTTATTTTACTGGTTTTCTATTTGATCTGATAAGTGTTGCTTGTTTCTCTCCAACCATTGTGAAACTGTTGCATTACCTTTTAACCGGTCCTGCACCCATATTAAGTAATTCATCATACAAATATTACATTCTACTTATTGACAATTTCACAAATGATGTTTGGGTTTATCCTTTAAAGTTTACATCTAATGCCTTCCCCAACTTTGTAAAATTTCACAAGCTCATTCAAACTCAATTTAATAAAAACATCAAATCTTTTAAGTGTGACCTCGGGGGTGAGTTTGACAATCATGAATTTCATTACTTTGCCACCACAAACGGCCTTGTGTTTCGCTTTTCATGCCCATTTACCACCTCTGTTTTGGGTCAAGGCCCTCCATACAACCACCTATTTACACAACATGCTTCCAACCAAACATCTCAATTTCCTTACCCCTACAAATGCTCTATTCAAACGCCACCCCACTTATGATCACCTTCGGGTCTTCATGTGCGCCTGTTATCCTAACATGTCCACCACCCAACCTCACTAGCTCCGCCCTCGATCCACTCAATACATTTTTCTTGGCTATCCATCTGGCTTTCGTGGGTACCGCGGTCTTGACCCTCAAACCGGTAAAGTTCACATATCTTGACATTTCATATCTGATGAGTCTTCTTACCCTTACCAAGACACCCCCACCTAATGCCTACAATTTTCTTAATGATAAACCCACACCACTACATAATTTCAATTCCCTACTAACCCCACCTTCATCGCGACCAAGCGCCACCACCTCCACCATATGAACTGGCCACTCCTCCACCACCCACCCCACCAGAGGCTAATCCACCCCCACCCATTCCACCACCCGACCCTTCCCCCAACTCGCACCTGATGACAACTAGGGGAAGGCCGACATTTCCAAGCCAAACCCCAGTTACGTCGGTTCCACATTCCACTCGACACCCATCTCTCCGTTACATACATCCTATGTCCATGCCTTATCCGAACTGAATTGGAAACAAGCCATGCTTGAGGAATATAAGGCCTTAAAAGATAATAGTACTTGGGAATTGGTGCCCTGGCCGGAAACTCATCCGGTTTTCATTCGGTGCATGTGGTTGTTCTGTCCTAAGTTTAAATCAGATGGGTCACTTGATCAGTATAAAGCAAGGTTGGTTGTAAATGGGAAATCCAAATAGTGGGGATTGATTGTTTAGATGCATTTAGTTTGATAGTGAAACCGGCTACAACATGCACGGTTTTGTCCCTTGCTCTATCTTGGGATTGGTCTATACATCAAATTGATGTAAAGACTGCTTTTTTGCATGGTCAGTTATAGGAAATAGTTTACATGCACCAACTGCCGGGTGTTTGGACTCGTTTAGACCCAACATGTGTGTTGCCTTACTAAGTCCTTATACGGACTTAAACAGGCAGCGTGGTTCACTCGGTTTTCTACATTTATTCTATCCATGGGGTTCTAGGGTAGCACTTGTGAATTGTGATAGTTCATTATTTGTTTATCATCATGAGACAAACTTGGCCTATTTACTTCTCTATATTGATGACATAATACTAATTGCTTCCTCCATAGAGTTACTTAATCGGATCATCATCACTTTGCACAAGAGTTTGCTATGACAGATTTGGGCCCACTTCATCAATTTCTTAGTATTGCTGTCACTCGTGATGGTAATGGCATGTTCTTATTTCAATCGCAATATTCCAAAGATATTTTACATAGAACTAATATGTCATCTTGTAAACCATGTGCAACCTTGGTGGACACATCTTCAAAACTAAGTGCCACAGATGGAAATCCTCTTCTCGACGGGAACCGCTATCGATCTATCCGAACCCCACCAGTGTTAAAATCAATGTTTTTTATGCCGTCCTTAACAAGTTGACACTTCGATTAGATCTATCCAAACCCCCTAGTGTTAGAGAAACAACTTCATCTGGGCCACTGGTTTTGTAAGAAGGTAACAACTGCGTAACCTATGTTACATGTGCCGGCGTTACAATCAACAGTTGAAGGATAAACATCACTTGAATTTCTAGTGGGCATAGTTAGGGTTAAACGTACAATATCTGGACAACTCCTGTTATGTTTTAATTACAGGGTAATGACATGCTTTTATATAAAAGGTCCTTAGGGGACCAAATGGAGCACACATCAAACAACAACCATCTCCATTCTATCTGTTGACCACCTTTTAGTAAAAGTCAATATTGAATGCATTTTGATTCTAAAAGGAGCTACTACTTATCTTGTTCTCTCTCATTCGCCTACATTTCACATCAACACATATAACCCAAATTTGTCAGTATTATTATTATCATCTTGTGATTGTTTCTAGACATTTTTAGAAGCAACAAGGTACAAAATAAATTTAATGAGGTACACATAGTATTCATATTGTAAACGAGGTACCGCGAATAACGGGAGATGAAGTTATTTAAGTAGGTGAGTATCACTTAGGGGTAGACCAGGCACTTTAAACAATGATACATACACTTTGACCTCTTTACTTACATTACAATATATACTAAACTAGTATTAAACACCCGCGTTGCGGTGTGAACGTAAAATCGTGAAAAACTAACGTTGAAATGTTGTCACGAACCCATGTGTTAAAGGTGTTATCAATAAGATACATAATTTTAATAAGAAAAACAAATTCTAAATGTTGTTGATAATATTTTAGACCTTACAAACACTGAGTTGTGGTAGGGCTGTAAAACCTAAAAAAACTAACGTTAAAACGTCCCGCAAATCCAGAAGTTGAAGGGGCTTTGTGACATTCATGATTCTATATAAGAAAAATAAAACCTAAACACTACTAATAACATTTAAAACTTTATATACAATAATAAAATCATGGCAAACTCGTGTGCAACAGTGAAAGCATTGATATTATTTAGAGCTTATGTAAAAAACAAAGTAATTGAAAAAATTCAAGTCGAAACGTAAATAAAAATAAGCACGTCATAACTGAAAAAAAAAAGTTAATAATCTTAAGTCCTTACAAATTTTAATTTTATAAAATTTTATACTTTAGAAGGTGTACGAAGAAAAGAAAAAAAATCTCATAAAAAATTGAAACATTAAATAAGTTTTGACAGATTTTATGCTTGTGATTTGATAACTTGTACATTATAACACACAGGGCCGGCCTATTAGTATTGTTGGGCCACGTTAGGGCTTGGGGCCCCAAAAAAAACAAGGTCCTCATTTTCTAGAAAAATAGTTATATAATATTATATATGTATGGGCTCACTTGTTAATTCTTTCATATTTTGGGCCTCAAGAGTTGAGTCATAGAATGCAAGGCGGAATCTAAAAGTCGTTTTAATGATATTTAGGTTGTTGCTGGCTAGGGTAGCGGCACCAGCGCTTGCTTTCTTTCAAAAACGAGATTTACGAGAAAGAATCACATAAACATTAAAGGTGAATGAAGGCGATGTCATTGGCGATTGGAGAAGTTTACGGGCTAGGGCGGTGGGCGGTGGCACCTGTTGGATTATATGTACGGGTCCGATTAGTTGACGTTAAAAACCGAGCTATAACCCGGAAGAGTTACACCTTGGGCAACGAGTTATTCCCATTTAATTTGATTAACTGGTATATTCGAACTAATTACGGGATATATAATTATGTTATATAATTATATTGTTTAATCGGGTATTTAATAATTAATACTAATTATTAATTATTAATAAACGTTTATCTATTAAACTTTTATATTACGGGTTTCGGTTATTGATTGGGCTAATTTAATCCGACCGGGCCCAGAGCCCGCTACGGATTAATTAACTTTATATATTGGGATCATTAGGGAAATCCCTTCACCCAATATTAAAAACAAAGTCGATCACAAATAAGAAAAAAAACTGTGGTCTACCTGAGAACCGAAACCCCATCGCTCGTCTCCTGCAGCCGTGATTAAGTTCCCGTTTGGTGTTCGTTTGTTTTCTAGCATCTATTCGTTGAACCCTCGGTGACTCAAACGGTTAATCATTAACCATAAAGGTATATATTATTACTCATCAGTAGGTTATTAATATTCTGTATTTGCATTGCTTGTAACCCAGATCCTGTCGGGTTCACTTTTGGTATTTAATTTTTACTCCGCTGCGTTAACTATTATTAATCTGATTAATAATTATCAAAACAGTTTTGATAAATAAACCTAACCAAGATACCACTGAACCCAACAGTGGTATCAGAGCCACGCTTACAACATGCAAATCAGATCCGGTCTTTTAACCGGTTACAAATCACAAACTTTAAAATTGTTTAAAGTTTCAGATTTATATTATTTAGGGCAATTTATTTATTTTTGGTTAAACATTTTTAAAACCAAAAGATTGCTCGATTTCTTTTGATTGTGTTTAATACGTAAATCTGGCTAGACCCTATGGTTGAATGATCATATTTTGGTTTGATTTCGTTTATTTTTGGTTTTTATGGTTTTGGCGCATTTGATGGCTCAAAGTTGTAATAGATTATGGTTTTCTTTTATTATGTATTTTTATAAATAATGTAATATTTGAAGACCCGAAGTCAAAACTGGAGATGAGACGAATCAAGGAGTCAGTGGGAGCCGATCAAGACATCTAGATGCACCTAGGTTCATTATTGTGATTGTTTTGTGTTGTGACCCCGTGACCTAGTTTGATCTTGCTACTTGGCTCTAGCAAGATCAAACAATCATAGCCATGAGATTTACATATTTATTTTGCTATTGTGGTTGCTTTAGTATTATAATTATTATAACATGTCAACCTAATACCAAACTAATTAAAAATATTTTTTTTACGATCAAAATAAATAACAAGTTTTAAACTTATTTTTATAACTTGTTAAAAGATTAAATTTGTTTTATAAAAGATAATTAATTAAGATTTCAAATTTAAAATTAGTTTAAATTTCAAAACTTGAAACTTGATAATTTTGAATTAAATTGGTTATCCATTTTAAAAGATAACTAGATAAGTTTTCAAATTTAAAATTAGTTTAAATTTTAAAACTTAAAACTTGATAATTTAAAATTATCAACTTATTTTAAAAGGATAAACTAGATCAGTTTTCAAATTTAAAATTAGTTTAAATTTCAAAACTTAAAACTTGATAAATTAAAATTATCAACTTATTTAAAAGGATAAATAGATAAGTTTTTAAATTTAAAATTAATTTAAATTTCAAAACATGAATCTTAAATTTAAAATTAATTTAAATTTCAAAACTTGAATCTTGATAATTTAAAATTATGAATTTAAAAATTAATTATCTATCTCGCGATAAACCTAATTTTAATAGGGTATTAAAATCTAGTGCCCCGAGAGATGAAAGGGTTCGTCATTTGTTATCACGAACTAAATATTGTAAAATTGGATTTTACAACACACGTATGACTTAATCATTCGTTGTGTTTGACCCTATTCAGTAAACATTAAAATTAGATCCCATAGATAAAAATCAATAGTCTATGCCACCTACTATTAGGAACACTTGGAATATTAAGCGAAACATCAGTGTTTGGAGCCACAGCACCGCACTTGATGTATAGTTTATTCTTTCGAGGTGCAAGGGTTTCGTTGACACATCCGGCCCTTCCACACGTACCTGTTTTAGGATGACTATTACTTTTCTCTCTTGTTACGTGCCACAACTGTCTAGAGAGAAAAGTGGGCATAGATGAGGCTAAACGTATCAATGCATTAACAAATGTTGTCATTGCGGCCTCATACCCGAGAGTTGTGCACTTTTCACAATTGACAAACGTTGTCAGTCTGTCTACTCACTTACTATTGTTGTATGCCCTAGCTGCCTTTAGTAACTGACCAAGCCAGATTCTCATTCCTTATTCAAAATTATTGTAAATGGGTCATTAATTAAAATAAGGAAATAATACATCAAAAATACTAATTAATTTATTTTTGCTTATTTAAACAGATGTCTTCAAAAACCAATAACCCCTTCATTCTCAAGTCCATACTTGAGAAAGAGAAACTTGATAACACCAACTTTCTCGCATGGCACCGCAATCTAAGAATTGTTTTTAAGATGGCGAAAAAGCTCTATGTTCTAGATAGCGCTGTTCCCAACGAGCCTGAAAATAATACGGCTGTTGCCCGTAAAACTTGGGAAAAATTTAAGGAGGATGCCGATGAGGTAGCCTGCCTTATGTTAGCCACCATGTCCCTTGATCTTCAGAAGAACATGGAGGACATGGCTGCATTTGACATGGTTGAGCAACTTAAAGGCATGTTTTAGAAACAAGCCCGAAAAGAACGCTATGATACCATGAAGCAGCTGATATCTTGCAAAATGCAAGAAGGCTCGTCTGTTAGTGCTCATGTGCTTGAAATGAAAGGGTATATCGACCAAATGGTCAAACTTGGTTATCCCATGCAAGATGAAATGGCAGCGGATTAATTTAATCCGACCGGGTCCAGAGCCCGCTACGGATTAATTAACTTTATATATTGGGATCATTAGGGAAATCCCTTCACCCAATATTAAAAACAAAGTTGATCACAAATAAGAAAAAAAACTGTGGTCTACCTGAGAACCGAAACCCCATTGCGCCTCTCCTGCAGCCGTGATTAAGTTCCCGTTTGGTGTTCGTTTGTTTTCTAGCATCTATTCATTGAACCCTCGGTGTCTCAAACGGTTAATCATTAACCATAAAGGTATATTATATCTCATCAGTAGGTTATTAATATTCTGTATTTGCATTGTTTGTAACCCAGATCCTGTCGGGTTCACTTTTGGTATTTAATTTTTACTCCGCTACGTTAGCTATTATTAATCTGATTAATAATTATCAAAACAGTTTAGATAAATAAACCTAACCAAGATACCACTGAACCAAACAGCACCAACGCTTTCTCCTTCTACATCTCTATCTTTTCTTGAAGAATGTAAGGTAATCTTATCAGGCTATTTCTTCTATATTCTTTGCTCAATTACTCAATCTATAATTTGCCCTAATATCCATTCCTCTATAACACTTGAGTTGCAATCGGTTCTATTCATTGGAGATGGAAAGCCAAATACTCTACAAAGGATTATCTTTGCTTAATCTGTTGGAAAGGAACTGAGGTTACTTCATTTAATCATTTGATATGTTGATTGTTATTTGTTCTATTGGAGGTATAATTAATCTCCCAAAAACATTCTGCTATCTTGCTAAATAATTGAATCTATGATTATATTTCTAAAATGCTTGAATGTCTGAGTCTTCCTTAGTGACTTTAATTTGCTATCCTGTTAAAATAATTGTATTAGTGATAACTTGTCCTAAAATTTTATTGCTGGTTGCTGAACATTGCTCTTCTATGTTTACCTTGGTTTGTATTACCTTTTTGTTGAGCAAAGAAGAAAAAATTGACGTGTTAGAATTTGTTAAACTTTTTAAAATAGTTTGTGAGCAAAAAAAAAAATAAGAATAGTAAATTTTGCTTTAATTTGTAAACCTTATGTAGTGCATAGAATAAAACAATTAACTGATGCATATGTTGAACTTTCTAAGAGAAAATTGGAATTAAATCTATGAATTAAATTGCTACTAGACCTTAATGCGTGATAAATTTTGCTGTGTAGAATGTTAAATCGCAATCGGAATTTTAGTCCGATCATTCTAAGAGGGAAGGAAAAAAAACTTGAAGCTGAAATGGAATCACTAAAAATTTCGTTACTAAAATTTATAAAGGCCCAGATTTCTAGTTCGCTTTGGCCTCCTAAACGATTGAGCCGGCCCTGATAACACACAATTCTATGTTGAATAAATATAACATTGAAACATGGATAAAATAAAGATGTCGTAATGATATATTTATCATAGGTTAAAAAAAAACATAAAAAAAATCAACAAAAATGATGAGTGGTAGAAAAGACAGATAGATAAGTATTGAGCATAAGATGTACTTATAGCTAGGACTGCAAACGAATCAAACAAATACGAATAGAGTGTTGTTCATGTTCGTTCATTAAGAAATAAACTTGTTCATGAACTTTTCATAAACACTTATCGAACAATATTTTTTGTTCGTGCTCGTTCATTAAGGAAAAAAACATGTTTGTGAACTATTCACGAATACTTATCGAACTTAAACGAACAAAAACAAACCCAAACGAACACAAACAAATGTTCATGAACATAACGAACACAAATCTATATATAATATAAAAGAGTACTTGGGGGGACACTTGTTACATTCCTAGGCCCCCTAAGTTTGTTTTTCCCGCCACTCTCCCCTCTTAAATAATTACCTAAATTAATAAAGATTAAATAATTTTAATTCTTTTTTAGATTATAAATATATTTTTATAAAATTAGACAAGATGTCTTTTAATTAATGTTACTTTCATATTCTTTCTCACTAAAGTTTTTTCGCTTTTCTCTCCTATTAAATAATTATATTAAAAACTAATAATATTATTTTATTTTATTTAGATTAAAAATATTTTTTAATAAATTAAAAAAAGATCTTTCTATTAATGTTATTTTTAGAGAAATAAATTTTTTTAGCATGAGGACTTTTTTCAAAATATTTAATTTATTAATAGAAAGTTCTTTTTTTAATTTATTTAGATTAAAAATATTTTGATAAATTTTTATTATATTTAATTTATTGTAATTTATTTAGATTAAAAATATTTTGATAAATTTTTATTATATTTAATATTTTATTTGTTAAACCCGTGTAATACACGGGTTTACTAAGCTAGTAAGTTAATAAACACAAACGAAGTACAAATGATTATATATTTATTTTAAAATAAAATTTTCATTTTCATCACAAATATTACACAAAATCCACCAATAATTAACAAGTAATTAACATAAATATCAAAAAAAATACTTGAAATAGTTGTCATAAATATATATATCATAAAAATTAAGAACATAAACGAACACATTATCGAACGTTCACTAACGGAGATTAACGAATATGTTATCGAACATTCACGAACGTAATGAACGAACGAGACTTGTGTTCATGTTCGTTTGTTTAACTAAACGAACGAATTTTTCTTGTTCATGTTCGTTTATTTACTAAACGAACGAACATAGACGAACTTCCCGCCGAACGGTTCACGAACTGTTCGCGCCGAACGGTTCACGAACTGTTCGCTGAACGTTCGGTTCATTTGCAACCCTACCTATAGCTAAATTTGAGGAGAGGAATAGAAAATATTAAGGATTAAAAATAAAAATTTAGACTTTATAAATAATAATAAAAGCCTTGAGGTATAAAAAAATTACATTTTTGTCATTAAAAGATGTGCATTGAGTATTTGTACTGAGCGGATAAAATGACCTCACTATGGTTTTAAAAATATTAGTAATTGCTAAGGTTATGAATAACAAATTGACCACTACTTTTAACGTCGCATGTCTAACGCCACTTTTTATGTTTTGATATATTTTTACCTCTTAATGTGTTTTCCTAATATTTAGTTAAAATTTAACAATTTTCGAAGTCTGGACTTGTAATATGTCTAACGCCACTTTTAGAATTTGTCAATAATTACATAAAAGTTTAGAATAAGTTTATAATTTTCAAAATTTGTATATAATTTTATCAAATTATAGAAAGCATTTATGCAAGTTTTACTGAAATGAAATTTAAAAATTTTCTTTTAGTCTCACTAAAGTTTCTTCTTATCGCTTTTAAAACAATTAAATAAAGGACTACAATGAAACATATAGTTTTTATTTATGTATTTATTATTATAATAATGATATCTTATTTTAAGACCTTTAAATTTTTTCTAAACAAGTTTAAATTTGAGTGATCTTAAAATTATCTTTTAACTTTTGGGTAGAGTTATAGTAAAAATAGTATTTAATATAAAAAGTCTAACAAGAATTGTAGGCTTTACACATTTCTTTCTATTGTTTTAAAGAGGAGTGCATATTGGTCATTTTGTCAAATACGACAGTTCATTGTGACTTATACGTTCATTGTGTCAAATACCATTTCACTTTGTCATATATGTTACATCATTTGTTATATGTATTCATTATTATATTTTATGTTTTAGATAATTTTGTGTTGTTTTTGTCATTGTTTCTATAAATTATATAAATTTGTTATCTATAATTGTGTTTTAAAATTAAAAGTACATAGTTATATACTTTCACCAATCTATTTTTCAAAGCTTATAATTTTAAAGATAAAACAATTTGTTATTTTTATAGTTGTTTTTTTATAAATTATAAAAATTTGTTTTTATCTATTATTGTGTTTTACAATTAGAAGTATACAATGTTGTAATTTCATCAATATATTTTTTAAAACTCATGTTGTTCAAGATTATACAATAACGATAAAGAACACAATGAGACATTGTGTAATTTTGTTATTTTTTTTAATGTATTAGATTAATTAGTTGTTAATTTATTATTGTATTTTACATAATAGAGATACACAACAATGACATCTATCATTATACATATATTTTTAAAATTGTATTTAGAAAAAAACATAACAACTAACAAAAAAACACAATAAACTGTATTAAAAACACAATAACGAGATATGAGCTTAAGAATGTCAACAAATTTCTTATCTTTTTATAGAACTATATTGTACACGTTTTAAAGATAAAAAAGATACTTGTTTTTTTGATGTAATTTTTATAAAAAATAATGTTGTACATAAAACTTATGAATGTTTTAAAAAATTAAAAGAATTTGCAAAAAATCAACAAAAATATCTATTCTTAACATACTCATCTAACTAATTTTTTTTCTGTAATGTAATCTCAACCAATAATTAAAAAATTTAATGATTAAGATTACTTATTACAACTTTTAGTTTTAAAAATCTTTTTCTTTAAACATTTTCGTTAACTTTTATCACTTAGAGCATTCACAGCCCATTTCTTATATTCTATGAGTAAGAGTTGTTATATTATATGGAATGGTTTTCAATGTTGTGAGTGGAGTAGAGAGAAAATGTTACTGTTCATCGTTAAATTTAAGAATTCACTGTTCAACCCTTATAAATTTTTTAATATTTTTTAAAGTGATTGTGAGTAGAGTAGAGAGAAAATGTGATGAAAAGGGTATAAAAATATATCATTTAATTGAAAGGAAAGAGAAGAAGTAGTGATTTTTAGTGTAATTATAATGATAAAAATAAGAAATGGGATGTGAATGCTCTAACTAACATTCCAAACATCAGCCAAACCAATTGTCTAAAATGCGATTCAATAATATTAGAATTAGAAACAAGTCAGTCCGTGATTTACCTTTATATAATCTCTTCAACTTAGGCTTGACCCGTGAGTGCCGCCCGCAACCAATGGCCAATTGGGCACCATGGCATCTATTTCCTTCTTTTTTTTTTTTTTTTTTTTTTTTTTTTTTTTTCTTCCCAAATATACATATTGTTTTTTTGTTTTTATGTTTGGAATTATTTTAATATACTTTTAGTGTAGTTTTTAATATAGTTCATTAACTTGTATTTGAAAATGATATATCTGATGCTTAACTTAGCTCATGTTTCAAGATCTGATATATTTATTCTTAACATACAATTAGTGCGGAAAACTATTTTCATATCTTCAATTTAAAACCTTAAAATCACAAAACAACAATCTTATAAGTTATGATTGTTGTTTTTAAACTCGCCCTTTAACTAATAAATAAAAAGATTTAGTGAAATTAAAATAGAGAATGATTTACATTAGTTGTGTATAATTTAAACTATAAAGCATTCTAATTATATGATAATAGTAAACTACCTAAATTCTGTAGTAATTGATATTTCTAATAGGATAATTCGACCGACCAAAAAATTAAAACCAATTGTTTTTATAATATTCTAATAATATAATCTAACGTAACATTATTAATAACAATTGTTTTGAGCTTCGATGTTACGGACGGAAAATAAATAATACATATTCTTTTTTAGAGGAAAAAATAAAACTAAGACTTTACACAAATATGTTCCTAGATTTATATGTAGGAGTTCACCCTTCATTATCTTCACAACTCTTGATATCAGAATAAAAGAAAATCCATCTATTATTTGCAAACCCCAAATGATAGACAATATATTTGTTTTCAAGTGTGTATTATATTTGTTCAAGTGTGTATGGGAAAGTTAGGTTTATTTTTATTCTAGGTTTCAAACATATTTTCTGCAATTTACAAAAAAGTTAACATAAATTACGAAGGGTGTTAATGAGCAGAATTGAAATGTAAAAAATATAATAATTGAAACTACTGGTTGTTCTAGATGTTTTGATGATTGAAATCATTATATGATAGTTTTCATTAACTTTCATGCATTAGCTATCATACTTGTTGGTTAAAAGAAAAGAATGTTAAAACCCTCATGGCCACACATAATATAATACATATGAATATGAATAGAAAACTAAAATATATAAAAAAAATTAAACACCCCTTATCTTCCTTGTTTTTCCTAGATCATCGACCCTTATTACCGCAACTATTCTTACAGTAATTCCTCTACCCTTGTCATTGTCTAATGAAATTATTTTTATAGTAGCTCCTCTGCCCTTTGTCATTTGTCATTACAAGAGTAGAGGAAACATTTGAAGTGGTGGTATACAGATCACTTCAATACTGACTGGAGATCCTAGTTAGTGCTGGACAAGAAGTGATGAGGGTTAATTGGTTTCTTGGTGATAGAAATGATCTGGGATACGAAGAAGAAAAGGGTGGGGAATGGAATGATTATTTTTGGTTTGGTTTCTTCTTTTTTATTTATTTATTTTTTTTAAACGAAATATCAAAAGTAATTTAACATGATTGGATGAAGTTTTGAGGACTTGAATGAACAGTAAAGACTAGAGTCTTATTTTCTGGTAAAGATAAAATTTTAACAAAATGAGCCTGTTAACTCTAAAATTAATAAAAACAATGTGATGTGTTTCTTTTTGTAGTTCCCATGGTAACTCGCTAAATACGAGTTCAGTTGTAAAGATTGAATAGATTTTTAATTATAAAATATAATTGTTGGATATAATTTCCTTGATTGGTCATTACAAGTATAAAATGTCTTCTAATAAACAAATATTAAAACTTATTTTCAGAGTCAAAGTTTTGTCATGATCGATAATAAAAAGTTACTATAAACTCGATCAACAAATTATAAAAAGACGAAATATTCTTTAAAAGAAGTCGACAGAAAATGTATATTATTTTAAAACAGATAAACAACTTACTCTTGTTTTTCAGGTAATTCAAATTAGTTTTAGGCCGGAAAGCATGAGAAAAATGACAAATAAGTTAACAATCCCCAAACATACTATTGGACCTCTTGGTGTTTCACATGTTTCCTATCAATTCACTAATTATTTCTTTGTCATTATTCTTTTTACAAAATATTCGACTTGTGTACTTTATATTGAAACTTAGAGAAAAAAATATTAAATTTACAACAAATATTCAATAATTCTTAATATATATTTTCTATTCCTTTCTAATATATCTGTGATAATGTTGACTTTTAGATCTTAATCTAAATACATCATTTACGGGCTAATCATATGTGTTGCTAGTATTACAAAGTGATAAAGATGATATAAGGATAACTATAAATTAAGTCCACGTGGTGTGTTGCGTCTATGAATTTCGTTGAGCGTGTTTGGTGGCAACATCAACATGATTAAGTAAATAAAAAAAAACGTATGATGTAAAGGACCAAGAAACACCTTCAATCCACTTAATAAGGACTCAACATCGAATTGCAAGTGCGGACTAAGGTAATTCGATGTTAATAATAATTTCACTTATCAAAACAGTTCAATAATAACCAACACACAGAGTTAATATGACTTTCACTTGTATTTCACTCAAAGGTATTCGTATAAGTGTTTACGAATAAAATTGAAACAAACTTATATAAAATTACACAAAACAAGCTATTTTTACTAAACATCAAAAGTTCTCACATGAAATAGTTCTTGCTTCTGAAGTTCTCGCATGGATCACAGTTTTCACATCCAATAGTTTTCGCTTCCAATATCTTCTGATCAAAGTTCTTGCAAACTTCATAGCTTTTGCGTGAACTAGATGTTTCTGCAAAGGTAGAAGTTTTCGCATAAACACAAAACTTTTATTTCCCGAGCCTCAAATTGTAAACTCTATATATTAAGTTGCAATGATTCGATTTTGCAGATCAAAACATCGATTAAAAGGATTGTATAACAGTACCGATGTTCTTCTATCAGTATGAGTTTCATTTTTTATGGCATAACGCGTTACTATGAGTCGATATGACCCACGATACAAAAAAAACCCTATTTAAACACTAAAAAAATTAACACAACCATACTTTGTTTTTTTAAATTAATGAACAAAAGTTATTGAAAAAAATCAAATTAGTAAAAAAAATAAATAGGTTAAAACCATATACTATATATAGTACACGCGGTAAGGTTGTAACTTTTGAAACTTACGAGTTGAAATATTGAAAATTTGTGGGTGACAAACAACCTGAATTACTAAAAGGGTGTTTGGGATTGCTTATTTTAGTCGAAAAGAATTTTTGATAAAAATAATTTATTAACTTATGAATTTTCAAAATTTTTTTTAAAAAGTGTTTGAATTAACTTATAAACAAAAAAAATCAATAAGTTGTTTTCTAAAAAACATTTATTTTTGTTTATTCATGTAAAATGACAAAAAAAAAAACATAATTTTAAAAGTAAATATGCTATATGGGCGTATAATAAAAATTATAGACTAAAAGGAGTTTTCCTTCTTAATAAGTTACACCCTCCTAACTTTTTCAAAACTCATTTTTAACCCTATTAGAGAAGTCAAATTGTGAAGTCCTTTTCCATTGTCAAATAAATTTTTTCTAACTTTTTAATTTCTCAAAAATTAATAAGTCAAAAATAGCTTGAAAATAAACAATCTCAAACACTCACTAAATGTGTTATTGTAAATTTCAAGGCTAAAACAAAATAAAAGTTGATTTTTTTGAGTTATTGATGGCATGTTCTTGCACATATAATTTCCCCTTAATTTAACTTACTTATACAAACAATTATTTATTTTTTAGAAGTTAAAACTAAACGTGTTAAACTTAAATGTTAAGAAAGTATGAAGCCTCTGTTTATATAAATCAAAATAATACCTAAACAACTCTAAGGTAACGTTTAGTATGCAGTAATAAGGGGTGGAATGGAATGAACCATTAAATAATTGATTTTATTTTCTCAAATTCATTCCACCCACCCCCTTCTTTTTTTTATGCATTCTCTTCTTCCATAATTAGACACCAACACCACCCACTCACCAACCACCAGTGTTGTAAAACTCGGTCAACTCGGCCGAGTACTCGGGACTCGGCCATTAACTGAAGCGAATTTCTTCAACTTGGTCCCATTAATCGGAATCAATCAATCTCGGTCAAAATCGGATCTAGTCGGTCCAACTCGGAGCTATGCGGCCCAACTCGACCCAATTCGGAAAATTCGGATTTTTGCTGTTTTACGTCAATTTTAGCTATTTTTTATCGATTTTTGTTGGATTTTCATTGTTAATCATATACATATATTGGAAGATGACTTTAAAATGATTATTATTCTATAATATTATAAAATAAATATCAAATTTTGAATTATGTTTATATTTGATCATGTATTTTTTAATTTATATTGATATTCACATATTTTGTTACACATAGTTTTTATATTCGTTTTCTGTACTTTTTGTGAACCTGGATAAGTTTAATGAAAATTTAATGTCAAATAGTTGAATGAACATTCTATGTCAAACATTATTGTGAGTATTAGATCTTTTACATTATTAATTAGTTGATTAGTTTTATCTTTGATTGTCTAGCTTTATTATTATTTTTATTGTGACCTCTTTATACAAAGAGACCTGATTTCAGTTATTTAACGTGGAACGTATTGTTCATCAAGCTTTTCTCCATTCCTTCAAAACTCTATCATGATACAAGAGCATTATTGCTACCGAGAACCAAATCATTTCACTTGTATGTTTGACTTTTTTTTTCATTTCACAAATCCTGCATCGATCCTAATTTTTAAAAGCCGAAACAACAAATGCAATCTTGATATGTAAAGAATTACACACTAACCATAATTTAAAAATGAAACAAAATTAAAATGCAAGCAAAAGAATAATTTAAACGAAGATAATATATATAAATGAATGAGTCATGAATGTGATAATACTATAACCAAAGTTTCTTATGTGCTTGATTTGCTACTCTTGGTTGCAAGCAACACACTGATTCAAACGTCTAGCTTGAGGGGATACATTAGAGGATTTTATTTTCTTTTATATTTATTATTATTTGATTTGCACTTATATCTCTAGTTTGAATTATAGCATAAACGTTTTATTATTTTCATTAGTTGGCTAGTATTTGTAATTATGGCATAGAGGGTTTAGTGTATTTGAACAATGTGTTAGCTAGGGAAGTTATGAACAACTATTGCGAACAAACAGTAAAACTGATTCTACTGTTAAAGTGTATTTTCATACACTACTTTTTACACTTGTTGCATAAAAATTGTTTTGTGATTGAAGAAAAATAAATTAATCAAAATATAAGAATAATGTATCAAAAAGACAAGTTAGCATCACAATCGTTCCGTATTTTACATTTTTTTTACCTTAAAATAGTTATTTTCTATTTTATCTTAAATTATTCACCACGCTCATTAAATTGTAAATTGTTTGAACGAACAAATTTATACCAACCATAGTTAATACCCATTAAACTCAAAAGGGACCGAAATTTATATTGTGTCAGATTCATTAATTCTTGTTTTTGCTATTCTTTTACGGAGAATTACTTATATATTTCTATCATTAAAATATTATACGTACCCCAATCAAATGTTAAATATCATATATGTTTTAAAAAACTATTCAAATATCATATTTATCTTTACAAAACTTTTTAAATTTCATGTCCTAACCAAATCCAAAATTAATATATACCATCATAAATATTTCTGAGTATCATATATGCCTTTCTCTATTAATTTATTATATTTGCTCATATTAATTTATTTCGTAAAAAAGAATTTAGAATATATCCATTCTACCAATACTTTAAAATTTCATATTCAACAATTTTTTATCTTATATTTTTCTCAAAATATTTTTACATATTGATAAGGTCCATTTATTTCAAAATCCTTAAATTTCTTAAATATTTTAAATCGTACTTTCAAGTGGGTATATGAGGTTTTAACATTTCAGAATTTTTAAATGTCTAAAAAGATACAATTGTAATTAATTAAGAAAATCTAGTAAAATTAGAAGATAAAACTTAATAGTTTAACATAAATGAAAGTACTTTTTTAGTAAATATATTTCATTAAGGTTTTTAACTAGTTTATTGATGAGTAACACCATTTTTCATGATTTTAAAAATAATAATACTTAACAAAAATTTATACTTGTTATTGTAAAAATTTATGAATAAAAGAAGTCATAAATATAGTACTGAAATAATAATAATTAAAAATAATACAGAAATAGTAAATTGAAATTTTAATGTTTTGAGAAAAATAAAAAATTTAACTTTCTATATGAATTAATTTATGAAATAAATTGAAAAGGATAAATATGATATTTTAATTATTAAAGACGTGTGCATATGATATTTGGTTTTAGTTTGGATATATATGATATTTATCAAGTTTTCTATGGGTATAATGATATTTAACATGATTTCTAAGTGTATATACGATATTAAAAAACACTCTAAAGATATATATGATATTTTAAAAATGATTTGGGTATATATGATATTTAAGAAGTTTTCTAAATATATATATATATGATATTTAAAATCTATATAGAGATATATATGATATTTTAAATTTGATTGGATGTATATAATATGTATATAATATTTGATTTGATAATCCGATCAATAAATCAACACATAACCCTATCAATAAATCAACTTATCTAACAATTTTTACACAACAATTTATTCTTTTCTACTATCTCAAAACGAAATCATCTTCTCAAGCTACAAAAACAAACCCCTACCGAAAATATCATCAA
The DNA here is from genome assembly GCA_025506415.1 of Flaveria robusta. NCBI lineage: Eukaryota > Viridiplantae > Streptophyta > Magnoliopsida > Asterales > Asteraceae > Flaveria > Flaveria robusta. The sequence goes on from CM046475.1 coordinate 19,176,259, forward strand.
CAAACTCAACCGTCACTAAGACTCGCCACATCCAACCAACCATATTTTCTATGATTCCTAAACTACACCAATTCTACCAATCGGACAATTCACATTGTCACACCCCAATATATATAACCATTTCAAAAAGTCCAAAAATAATAAAATTCTTATGTACCCTATTATTTTTGGACTTTTTGAACCATTTAATAATAATATATAATTATTTCTTATGTACCATTTAATAGAGCTTGCAGTCAATGAGTTTTATATCAATTGTTTTGTAAGTAGACATCTATTGCTTTCCAAAGTAAATGTCACGAGTTGAGTCTCAATTGATATAATCTGTTTCAAGTGGGTCCGGAGTTTTATCACAGTGAGATTTTAGGTGGTGTATTTCCCCTAAAATTAATGATGGGCGGGCCGGGTCACCAATGATGTCTGTGTTTGCGAGCGTGGATGAGTGACCTTTTGTCAATAAGTTTACCCGGATGACCGGGATTAAAAATTATTCATTTCCCGTTAAAGAAAACTGAGGTTGCATATATTTATTGCTCACAAATCACCTCCATAACACACAAATTCACTAGTTTCGCAATACTTGTTACCAAGTCAACTAAAGTGTGATTCATCCACCGCACATTTCTATCACTCCCAACTAACCCTCTATAAATCTTCACACACCACCACCACCAAACCACCACACCACCATCGTGGCCGCCGCTGCCGCCACCGCCATGCCCACACCTCTACCACTCCTCCTCCTCCTCATCCACCTCCTCGCCGCCACCGCCACCGCCACCGCCACCGCCACCACAGGCAAATGGACCCTCCTCCAACGTAACATAGGCATCACAGCCATGCACATGCAACTCCTCCCCAACGACCGTGTGCTCATATACGACCGTACCGACTTCGGAGCCTCCAATCTCTCTCTCGCCAACGGCAAATGCCGCCACGATCGCCACGATTACGTCTTGAAGAAAGACTGTACCGCTCATTCCATCGAATACAACATTCAATCCAACTCCTTTCGCCCCCTCACGGTCCAAACCGACGTCTGGTGTTCCTCGGCCTCTTTAGTCCCCGACGGCACCATCGTTCAAACCGGAGGGTTTAACGACGGTGATCACGTCGTTAGGGTTTATAAATCTTGTGATAATTGTGATTGGAAGGAGATTAATAAGGGGTTGATTAATCGGAGATGGTATGCTACTAATCATCTTCTTCCCGGTGGTCGCCAGATTATTATTGGTGGTCGCCGGCAGTATAATTATGAGTTTTACCCTAAGATTTCTCCGACGGAAAAGGCTTATAGTTTGCCCTTTTTGGTGCAGACGAATGACCCGAATCTTGAAAATAATTTATACCCATTTGTGTTTCTGAATCCTGATGGGAATTTGTTTATATTCGCGAATAATCGCGCGATTTTGTTCGATTATTCGCGGAACCGGGTGGTCAGGAACTACCCAGAGGTCCCCGGTGAGGACCCGAGGAATTACCCGAGTACCGGGTCGGCGGTACTACTTCCGATGCGGATTGTACAAGGGAATGTGACAGTGGTTGAGGTTTTGGTTTGTGGTGGTGCACCCAAAGGGGCGTTTATAAATGCCCAAAATGGGAAGTTTGATGGAGCTTTGAAAACTTGTGGGAGGATTAAGACATCCGACCCGAATCCTAAATGGGTCATGGAGACTATGCCGTTGGCGCGCGTGATGGGCGACATGTTGTTGTTGCCGAATGGTGATGTTTTGATTATTAACGGGGGGTCCGCGGGTAGCGCGGGGTGGGAGTATGGGAGGGACCCGGTTCTTCACCCTGTGTTGTACAGGCCTGATAGCCGGATAGGGCGGCGGTTTGAGATTCAAACACCGAGCACGATACCTAGAATGTACCATTCTACCGCGATTTTGGTTCGTGATGGTCGGGTGCTTGTTGGTGGGAGTAACCCTCATATATATTATAACTTCACAAACGTACTTTATCCTACGGAGCTAAGGTTTGAGGCGTTTTCGCCTTCGTATTTGGATTCAGGGTTAGCCAGCTCACGACCGAAGATATTACCTGATTCCCAGACCCGCTTTGGGTATGGGGACAAAGTGATCATCCGGTTCATGGTTTTTGGTCACGTGGACCCAAAATTAGTATCTGTGACAATGGTGGCGCCTTCTTTTAACACGCACTCGTTTTCCATGAACCAGAGGTTGTTGATCCTCGAAGGCGGGACCAGCACGAAGGCTATCGGGGAGGCTAGGTACGAAGTAGGGGTTAAGGCACCGCCTTCGTGCTACATCGCGCCGGCGAACTATTACCTTTTGTTTGTGGTTCATCAACATATTCCAAGTGAGGGGATTTGGGTTCAAATTGGTTGACAAGTCAAAGTTGTGAAGTTGTGAAGGGCTACACGTGAACCTGTGATTTGGAGATCTTGTAACACCCGTGATACATCTAGTGCACATGGATAGAGTAGCATAAAGAATTTAATGACAAATTGATCACGAATAGGTGATGCATGATTTTAGAGGCAAATAAGGTGAAACCAAACGAAAAGAATTTAGAAAAAAATGAAGTTAGATGTTTAGAAATAACTAAATTTTGTATTTTTTTTAAATTTATTTTTTAAAGTTTTATAGTGGAGATGTGTCTTCCTATTTAGTAGTTATTGTTAATTTATATGTTAATACGTGAGAAAAATTCTTAATTTTTTATATCAAAAAGTAACAATAACAAAAGTTAGAAAAACTAAAGAAGAATTGAAAATATGAGGTCGAATCATAGATACAATTCGTTTAAACTAGATTTCATGATTATTTGTTTGTCTCCTAGGATACAACATACATAGCAATATTTTTTATTATTTATATTCAATTTTAAATAAAAAGGCAAACCATCCTATTTTTATTTTTAAATTATTCCAAAGTAATTACATCATGTCTAGATTTAAACTAAATTAAACTAAAGATCTCTTTTTTAAATGAAAAAAACATTTATAGAATAAGTTAGCCTTACATTAGTTACATATTGGCTACATAGCAATAGTTATATCGCGAGCTTAATCTTTTATTTTGTTAATTGAATAATGTAGAAAGTATGCAAAGACTTCTCCTGTTTATTCGAAGCGGCAAATAAACAGGTTGCCTCTCTCTATTTATCTGGTACTCTCACTAATTTTCGAGCGATGGGAATGATCTAACAACTTCATATTTATTTCATAAACCCCAAGCCGCTAATAAAGTATTCTTGAAGTATTATAATTATAAACATTATTTTTAACATGCAATTAAACTCCTTAGTAACAGTTAAAGAAATGGACATTTCCTTTTAATCAATGTTTTAAAAATCGAACTCGAAAGCGAATCGGTCATCTTGTTAGTTCATTGGTGAAACAGAATCCAAGAACCGAATAATATTATAAATATTATATAAATTAAAACTGTACATATAAAGTTACATAACAAAATATAAGAGCCTGTTTGGGATTGCTTATTTTGGTTAAAAAATACTTTTGATAAAAATAACTTATTAACTTATGACGTACTTTTCAAAAAGAGTTTTTAAAAAAGTGTTTGGATTAACTTATAAACTAAAATGTCGTAAAATGACCAAAAAATATATACTTTTATAGAAGTTATTAGATGGGTATAATAGTAAATTAGACTAAACGGATTTTTCAACTAATAATTTTACTAATATTAATCACAACTATCAATATTGTTCAAATAGTAAAACTATTGACTATAGGAAATTAGACTATTGCATTTATAACAATATAGGAAAATTGGAATTTTAATAGTTTAAACTATTAATTATTGGTTAATATTATTCTTAACTAATAATTTTACTAATATTAACCCCAACTATCAATATTGTTACCAACAACAGTCCCAGTTTGTCTATTTGTTAACTTCGTTTATTTTTTAATAACATGGCATGTGATGTTGTCTCAATCTGACTGTTCGTTAACTCCAATTAGTTTTGATGACGTGACACATAACGTTGCTTATGCATGACATGTGACATGACGTATTACATAATTAAAATTAAAAATATAAATGTATCACTCAATTTTTGAGTCTCTTTGTCTTCAAGCTATTTAACCGGCGACAAAAAGGTTACGTTGAATAACTTTAAAAAAATATACTTTCATAAAAAAGAATTGAGTAATACATTTATATTTTTAATTGTAAGTATGTTATATGTCAGCTCACGAGCCATGTCTCGTGATACGCTATTAAAAACTAACGGAACAGTTACACAGAGACCGTTATTATTTACAAAATAAAAAATTGAGATTAATAATAGTCAAATTGTTAGTTGGGAGTAATATTGCCTAACAATTAATAGTTTGAATTAATAAAATCTAATTTTTAAAACAATATATGGAGACTCAAATAAATAAAACATGAACTCCCAAGCATAAATGAATATAAAAAAATTATTTTTAAAGGAAAATAAAAAAAATATAAACATCCGGTCCGACCCAAGTCCGGTTTTGTGTTCCAACTGGTAACCTGGCGATTCAACGGGTAACTGTTAAATAGGCTTAACTAGACTAGTTTTATGCTTGGTTCCTGATCCAACCGCTCCAACCAGTTGGTCCAGTCCGGGTTTTAAAGCACTACTTTTAATGACAACCTTTATAATCAACATGGTTAATCATACCGAGTATGGGTAGGAGCATTCACAACAAAACTCTATCTTTATCTCTATTGTGTAAAGATTTCTTGTATTTTACATCTTAATTAGGATCTTCATCTCATTTGCTATCTCTACATCATAAAATTTTGTGAATAGTAATTCTCTAAACATAGAGATCCATTATTTATTAATTTTTATATTTTTTATGAATGCATAAGAAATAGAAAGAATAGTCAAATATATGTTTGTGATGGAGATAGAGAAAAAAATAAAGAATGAGATGTAGGAGATTAAACAAAATTTAAAAATAAACATAAATAAATATGATATTAAGTTAAATTACAAAGATGGAGAACAAGATGCTATTATGAATGCTCTACCTCTTTTACCTAGAACAACAATGTATATCATCATAATGAACGTCAACTGATGCGACCAGCATGATCATTAATGATTTTGAACAATAGCACTAAACAAAGCACTATCACCAATGACTAATTTTGTTGGTAATCTATGGGTAACTAAACAACCATCCGAGAATTGGTCGCGAATAATTTCATTTGCGAGTGATTACTAATGAGACGTACCGAGAGGTCACTAGTGAACATATTTACCTGAATGATCACTGACAAGTTTTTCGTGGACGTTCGATGTGACAACTTCGACGCATTATAAACAAAACAATTGCGACAACATACACATGACTCGTTTCCTTCCGTAGCATCTCTACCTTCATTTGAACTTTGTCTTCTAAGGAGCAAACTACAAACATTAAATAAATAATTAATAACATGTTGATGATACAAAACTAAATACTATAAAATAATTGCATTCATATGGTTAAGGATGATGAACGTAAGAACTCCTAGTGTAAATATTTAGTACCGGGGATCATGGTGTAAACGACATTGGCATACTTGTGAGTCATCAATAAGTACAGAGGAAGGATCTGTGTTAAGTTGTTGGTTATCAAACAAAAACACATGTTATAGAAAGCGATTTTGTTATGAAATGGGAAACGACAGTAGAATTCAGAATGAGTTTCCTCGTTCCAGGTGTTTTGGTTTTGGCTGTCGACCTTTTACTTCACCTTCCATTTTTCGTGTCCTATGTACACATTAAAAAAATACTTCTAAGTTAATATTATATGTATCATGATGAAACTAGAGTAACACATACTACCTTGAGTCCTTGACTATGTCGCGCGATATATCTGTTGCTATCCAAGCTAGAGGGGTATGGTATGTTTCATTATTTTTCAGTTACATTCGAATTACAAGCTTATTTTGTCCGAAATCATTTTTTTTTCGCGATGATTATTGATCTAGCTATTGTTTTGTGAAGATTGAGCTTAATCCAGATCGAGCTATTGTTCTGCAGTTCAAAAGTATACTATTTTTATCTGTAATTGTATTTATTGTGTTGTTTTATTTTTGTCTAACGAACCCCTGTGTGATGTCAGCTCCATTTGATATGGTAAAGCTCCCACACCATAGATTGGTTCAAATGTGTTTTACACTTAACCGATCAAATTTTATTAATGGGTTAGATTACTAAAGGGTCTTCAAAAATTTTCCAAAAATATAAAATTTAGGCAGCTTAATAATCTGAATAATTTAACAACTATTAATGTACTAAAGTTAATGGAAAAAGGCCCATAAATTTTTACTTTGCTTAGAGCCTCTGAAATGATTGATTCAACCCTGTTAAAAACACCTGTTCAGTAGGCTGGTAAACTGATAGATAACGCTAGGGTATATAATTACGCAAACTAAGAGAAATAGGTAATAAAATTAGGTTAAAAATACACAACATAGAAAAATAAGATATGAACATAATCATCGGAATTACGAGCCAACCATCTTTGCATGAAAGGATATCACACACGACCATTTCGTATTCATCTCTTATTTTTCGAAGATGGGATCACCACACCCAATTCCATACTACCCTTTTTAAATATTAAACTAAAAAGTCATTAAAAAGCATGGGTATATATACTATATCAAATAAGTATAAGAAATATAAGTAATTGAGAGGAATATGGTGTCTTTCTATCAATTCGGACGAACCCTTTGGAGGGAGTGAGACGTACAATTCCTTTTTTGATCTATTCTATACCTTCTTCCTTTCATGAGTGTGGAACAAGATGTACTAGAATCATCATTATATTATATTTGTACATTTTTATGAAAAGACTTAACAATGACAAAACAAATCGACCACGTTGGACTCCAATGTCATCATCTACTTCCAATTCAATTAATGTATGTCAAACATAAGTGATGTATGATACAACACTATATCAAAATTCTAAAACTGTAAAACGGTCCATATATTACTAAAATAAGAACTACCTTTTGAGGCCCACAATTTTATATATGTTAATTATCAATTTCATATGCATGTATGTGTTACACATATTTTAATAGATTGTATTTATATTTAGTTTTTTTTTCTTTTAGTTTTTAACTATTTTTATTTTAACTTAGTGTTTTTACATCTTTTAGAATTTATTCTTAATATTTTTTATTTTTAGCTTTGTTACACTATACTTTTCATATTATATAATTTTTCTCTATGTTTCCATCGAAATTTTGCGAGTTAACATGCCGCAACATGCGTGCGTGGTTTAACATTTTTACGCTTATTTTTTTGTCGTTTAAAGGCCCCATCGCAACGTGTTTGTTCTAACTCGACTTATGTATTGTCTTATATGTTATACTAGCTTTAGTAAACTTGTGTATTACACGGATTGAATAAAAAATATTAAATATAATGAAAATTTATTATTTATGAATCTATATTCTAAAATAAGATATGGTTGAAATATTTCTTATAATAAATAAAAAAAATTATTTCAAAACAAACGTTTTAAAAAATGTCATACTTAAAACTTTCTTATTATAACTCTCAATTTTAATTATTTTTTGTTCATAAAAAATTAATATTTTAAAAACACCAATTATAAAATATTTTATATTTTTTAAAAAGTTTGATGTTCTAAATTTTTTTTTAATTTTATGAAAAATTATTTCTTTAGAAATAAAATTAGTAAAAAGATCTATTTCTTAATTTATTAAAAAACTATTTTAATCTATAAAAATAAATAATATTATTAGTAATTAATATGATTGTTAAATAGAAGATATAAGCGGGAAAAAAATTGATGATAAGGAATATCGTGTTGACATGTGTCCCTCTTAAATACCTTTTTATTAGAGTAGGGAGATGTTTCACCTGCGTGGTTTAGCATTTTCCTATGATAGTGTTCAATCTTCGCCACCGAGACAGAAAGCGAGAAGATCATCGACCCTCTCTCTGCCTCTTCCTCCTCCCTGACGTCGTATCTCGCAACCGGCTTTCATGACTTATTTAGTAAACCGAGAGGCCGGAAGCGCAATCAAAATGACGGACCAGACCACATGGTGGACGGGCGGTAGGGGGTGGAAAGTGGCGTTTGGTGAGCGACAACTAGTGGTGACTAGGGAGTGTTAAGTGCTTCTGGGGCGGAGAGCGGCGTGTGGTGGTAAGAAGCGGTAGATGTGAAGTAATATGTTCTATGCAGTGGCGAGTCTAGCGCAAAAAATCAGGGTTATCCTAAATTTTTTTTATGGTACATTAATTCAATAGTGAAAAAATTATCAGTATATTCATACAATAATAATTTTTTTATTTTGCGGTGCCTTTATTTTAACTAGGTTTCAATCCCTGCACGCTGCGTCGAGGATCGCGTCATGATTTCAAATATCAAAGTCAGTTGCAAAACACATGCCTCAACAAATATACTCCCATTTAAAATCATAAAGCGTCCCTCATCGTAAAAACTATTATTACTCAATAGTGTTACCAGAACAATATTGACTATATGTGACAACCTCGACTTTTAGGCCTTAGAAATTTTTTTTTAAAGAAACCTTAAATAGGCCATATTTAGAGAGCCCTTGAATTGGGCCCAACAGCTTTGGGCTTAGGCCCACGTTAATACACACACCTAAATGGGCTTTGGTCCATCAACCCATAATTGGGCCATAATATTAAATGGGCTTTGGCCCGCAAAACCAATATGGGCCAGTGGGCTTGCGCACAATTATGGGACATGCTGAACCGACCAAATGGGCTTCGAGCTCAATAAGCTTAGAAGACAAAAATTAAGTAAACCTTAGCTAATAAATCCGATTAGTGAAGCCTTACTGATTAACTAAACGTTAAAACCATAAACATCAATCCATCCAAACAAAAGACAAATAAACGAAACTATAACGTTTGTTACAAGCTAAGAATCAACTAGGCGAACATAACTTTAAAAATTATAAAAAAATATCAAATAACAAAAAATGAACCCTTAAGTTTTAAAAGCCTATAGTTATAAAAGAATAAAAGACTCAAACTTTATACATCTTGCAACAACTAATTAAATAATATGTCACTACTTATAATTTCATAAAATAATAACTAAAACTTAAGTAAATAAAATACATGAAAAATTACATCTATGATCATCCAACTTTATGTAACTAAAACCCATGACAAGTTGAATATGGTATTAATAATAAATGAAACTTTATTAAACTCCTAAAATAGTAAATCAACATATTCATATACATATTAATATATATATATATATATATATATATATATATACACACACACACTCTTGCCTTAACCATCTTGAATAATATTAATAATAAAGATAGTAAACTATGCACACATTAATATATAACACATTCTTATAAACACGTACATACATGTATATGATCACACACACACAGACACCCCTATATATGTGTATACACATGCATACGACACATATATACATACATATGTATGCATACGACACACACACACACCCGTATATACACACACATATATGTATATATACACGACACACACATGAAAATCAATATACTCTTGATAATCTTTTTTTTTCTTAAAAAAAATAAGCATGGTTAGTCAAATCACCTCCATGCTAAGCCAATGCATGGAGGTTGTGTGTTGGGAAGTTGAGACCAAATCTCAAGCATAATCTTGGGGAAACCAAGAACCTAGATGCTACACACCTCCTCTCCCTCTCTCCCTTATTTCGGCCGCCCCCTCCTCCTCTCTCTTTCCCCACCACACAACTTCACTACTCATTCTCCCTAAGTCATTCAACCACTCTAAGTCCCACTCCACTAACCCTCCATTCTTTTGAGCTCAAGAACATCAAACTCCAGCCCTTTGGCAAGCCAAATCAGATCAAGAGGAAAGCATCATCCAACCATTAACACCAAGGTAACATCACAAGAATACACACACACACCGTCAAGTTCACTCATTTCATTTCTTTGATCTTATGACCTGCACTAACCCACCATTTTAAACAGCCTTCTCTCACTTCCTCAAGCGCATTCAATAGGCCACATACTCACCTCAGCCCTTTCACGACAAGGTAACTAGTTACTACCCGAAAACACGCGAAACATCCCGTAGCGTCACAAAAGTGACACAACAAACCTCGTGACACCCCAACATCTTATGAATCCTCAAAAGCACTTTGTTTTTCAGAAATTAAAAGATGCAAAACTATTTTCAAAACTCTCATTGATCACAAACACGGTTTTAGTTAAACTAGCCTACCCGAAAACCCGGTTTTTCATAAAATTTGAAAATATATTGTAAGAGTCCAAAAACTCTAATGTAAATATTTATGGAAGCTTAAGAAGACCATAACATGATATAAATGATATTTCATAACCCAAACATATGTATTTTATATTTTAAGAATAATACAATATTTTAAAAATATGTATTTTGAGAAAAATAAAAGAAATAAGTTGGGGATTTAAGTTACTAAAATTATGATGTTATTTAGAAGTTTATTATAATGTTAAAAATGATTGGGAATGAAAAAAATCAGATAAAAGTACCTAGAAATTCAAAATCGGGACTTAACCGGACTTAACGAGACTAACCGAGCTAGGTAACGGAAATGGTGAAACTATAAAAGTTTGGTTATACAAAAATTCCAGAAGACTTAAAATATTAAAAAAAGACTAGAAATTAAATTTCATAATTTTTAGAATTTATTTCATTAGTCAACAAAAATGCAAAGTATATTCACTTTAAAATAAAGAAAATTGTTAAAAAAGGGTTTAAGTGCAATACTAGTGAAAAATCTAGAACTTAAAGAAGATTATAAGTATTATAAAGACTTAAATGGTAAAAAGTTGACCAAAGTCAACCAAAACCAAAAACCCATTAAAAACCGAAACCCAAACGTTAAAATATCGAAAATCAGCAAAGCACCTCAAAATCATGAAACTACAGTAATTAATGGCCAAATAATGATAAAAATAAGTTAAAAACCAAATATTACCCTTTATGAAATTTTCAAAGAATTTATATAAATTTTACCGTTGTATAAGTTAACTAACGCCTCTCAAAATTTACATCCACAAAAAGATACACAAAAATAGCTAACTAAGAAAATAAATATTTTTCAGTAAGTCATGATCCCCTTAGAAAAACTCAAATAGTTAATAAAACCGATACACCTAAAAATACATCATATAACGCACCCTAAACACGACCCGATACACGTTTAACACTTTAAATAAGTTATAACCAAAGACAAACATCATTTGGACATCCCAACCACCTAGTTGTGAAAACTTTAAATTTCTACTTCCCGAAACGCTTAACAAGAAAACAAGCCATTGAACCCGTAAAGAAAAACCCAAAGGACACAAAAATAAAATTATTTTAGTAACCTAAATCTCTTGAAACAATAAAAGCCAACATAATTGATTGAAGTGTCAAATTCCAAACCTTAGGGTTAAAAATGTCAATTTAGTAAAGTTGAAGGACCAAACTTGCTAACTAATGAAACCTTGCTGTTTTGGGAACTTTTCACACTTATAAAAACATTAATAATCTGAATTTATAAGATATTAGATTTAACGTGAACAAAACATAAAGACATGAACATAAAACCCAAGACCTAAAACAAGATTACACATACGAATTGAAAATTATCAAGCCATTTATGAAAAATGTAAAACATGAGGGTTTGGCTTAATTGATCACTTAATAATATACTAATTCACTTGAAACAAACATAAGAACCCTCCCGGTCGGTAGCATCCTAACTTGACAAGCAACCTATTGATCAATCTCCAGGTGAGTCTCATGACCCCCTTTTACTTTAAAACTTTTAGGGTGAAATAAATACTCGTTAGTTATTATTATTTTGTGGTGCAATACTACCTGCTATTGTCCTCAAATGGAGCACAATCATTAACTACATTGGGAGACACGTGATTTGTGGATAATACTATTTGGGGAATCCCTCGCACACAATAGGCCCATTATATAGGGAAACCCCTATTGAGATTCAATAATCGTTGTGTCACAAATTAGTGCCTTTTAACCGTGCTTAGCAGGGCACAATTAAACCCAAACATTTAGTAGTGACGGGTTAGGGGATATTTTTAGCACTCGGGCGGAAAATTCCGGGTCAGGCTTGATTGTGATACATTTTATTGTGCACCTTGAATATCATGTCATTGTTTGTAACTATCAGATTTATTGAATGCTATGTTTATCATGAAAAGTGACGAGTCATAAACTCATGAGCTCACCAACATATTGTTGACGTATTTTGGGTGTGTATTTTAGATGAAGTTTAATTGACAGGAGTCGAAAGGATAGGTGCCGCCTTAGATGGACCTTTGGAGACTTAGCAACCGCCTTGTGCCTTTTTATTATCCAAAAACAATTAAATTTATGTTTTATTTTCGGATAGTAGACAAATTAAATTATGAATATTTTAAATGATGTAATGATTCAGTTAACTGCCTTTAATTTCCGCTGTATTGTGATGATAGTAGTCAGTCACGACTAGACCCGATCAACGGGGTGTGACAGATTGGTATCAGAGCCAATGGTTTCAGCGAATTAGGTTCTTACCGTCCGACTCTTCTCCACCTTCCGGCACAAATGGGGTAACTTGGTTATAGGGCTGACCGGGGCACCGCCTCAGCCTGCCTTGCCATCATTGCCATCACCACCGCAGCCGACTCCATTGCACCCTGCCAGGACCTATAGGCATGACGTGGTATCCCGTCATAGCTTCCATATGGGCCCCTCGGTATACTATACCGACCCATACACCGAGTCGGCGCGCTACTCTAGCGCGTCACATTAGGTATTTGCTGATACGCCCCTATATCATTCGGGGCCGCTGGCTGGAGACCCCGTTATGGAAGAAGTATGGCGCCGACACCAACAGTTCGATGCCTTGAAGCGGGAAAGAGACGAGGCCGTGTCACTATTGGCCAAGATGAGGAGAAAACTTTACCTCATTGTCTAAAACTATGATTTTTTTCTAAAATAACGAAACCTTTTTAAATTGTGAAATATTTTAAACTCAATCTTTATAAAAAATAAAAGTTTTACATAAAAGTATTTTTTAGAAAACAAGCCTATAGTTTTTAAAGAGTGAGATATTTCTTGTTGCTTTCAGTGTAATCTTCTAATATCAAGTTTACATTCATGCTTTTTTTGAATGCTTATAATCTAAAATTAACAGCTAAAATAAACAAGGAGGGTTTAATTGGTAATTATTACAAAAGTTAAAGTTAAACAAAACCCAACCCTAGCCCCCAAACCCCCGACAGATAACCCCTCCCCCACACCCTATTCTTGTGATTTTGATCAAGAAACAACAATTTCAAATCAATTTTGGTGTGGTTTGAGCAATACAACGTGCTAGCAAGTGACATTCCTTGATTCTTACATAATTAAAGGTAAGATTTGATTAGATTTTTTCATGGTTTTGATTCAAGAACAACCCTAGTTCAATCTACATTGAAAATTCGAAATTGGTGATTGTTTGATGATGTTATGATGTTAGTTGAGTTGCATTGATGTTGGTTTATGTGGATTGTGCAAGAAATTCATGGATTTGATGTGTTGTTCATACCTTACTAAAAGTAGTAACTTTTATGCATGAGATTTGAGAATTATGATGAATTGATGATGTTTATCATGCTTAGATGATTGTTATGAACTAGATTAGATGTAAAGTTGATGAATTTATGAATGAATTGGATGATAGATTAATTTTGGGTGTTACTTTCCCGAAAGAGAAACTTTATTGATGTGAATTATTGGATATTGTGAATTGGGCATGTTTATGATGTTAGGATCATGCTAGAATGCTTGCTGATGATGTCTAATGTGTTGGACTGCGTTAATTGGGTTGTATGGGTACTTGATGGATTATTTGGGAAATTTAGGTTTTTATGGAATATTGTAAAATGTTGGGTTATGTTTGGAGATTATGAAACCATGTTTGGGATTATAATAGATAATTGTTGTGTATGTTAGTTGGTATGAATCTTGTGGAGTAATGTGATAATGATCGTCATACACACGTGCGAATCTGAGTCCCCTACTTAGTAGAATTGGCAGGGTTTAGGGTTTGAAGTCATGAGTGGCTTCACATGGCATGTACTTTATATACTCTAGATGGCAGCTAGCCGAGAACCCGAATGAATCCCCTGTGCCTCTATCATTTGGCTATCAGGCTTGTGGCATAATATGAGAGGTCGAGAAAATAGAAGATCTGGTCCTATCCGCTGCTGATGAAGATCAGACCAGAAGCACATGATTAAACTCAATGTATGATTTATTAGTTGTGAAGTAATTATAATTGTGTTGAGCATGTTGATTGTTTGGGATTCGCATGTGTTATATGATAATCTATGTTGGTATGATGGTCTTGATAGAACTTAAGATTGATGATGTGGCATACGTGAATAACTTGTATGATAATCATGTGTATGAGTTGCTATACTTGATCAAATAAGATTTCAATTAACATGTCACCAAAGGGTCAAACGGGTCAACTAGGTCAAATATGTCTTTATTTTCCAAAAACCCTTAGGTCAACATGTTTATTGAGCACTTAGGGTTGTTAAACTTTTTGGTTATACATACTTATGTGCTCGCGTGTTCTAGGTAACCTTTGATGGGTTGTCTTTCCACTCACCGTTAGCTCTCTATTATTGTTCGTTTGTGCATCAGGTGAGATCAATGCCCCACTTTTATTTACTCTCTTTTTGGGGGAGAATGCATACTTGTATTTTAAAACGCTTTACTATTATAACATGTGTTTAGTAAGATATAGTGTGTATACCATTGAAAGCCGTTACACTTTCGGATCATTTATTAAGGAATCTAGCGGAAAATCTTGGGTAGTACTACTGGGTCTGACAAGCCCCACCCATACAGACAAACATAGTCAGCTTCGATCGCGAAATCACTATTGTTCATTACTAATGAAATTAGAATATCTATTTTAACACACTTGTTTATGTTTTACAAACGCTATTGTTTATGATGACTTACAAACTCTTGAACTCACCAACCGTCGTGTTGACATTTTTACTATGCTTTTCTCAGGTCGTTACTAGCAGCTGCCCATAGGAGCACGCACGAGTCAAGCATGCTTTGAATAAACAGTGATTTACATTTGACTTATTGCATACTTACGTACATTAGTTTGGGCCGTGTTTTGCGTGGTTTACATTTTAATACTATGCATTTGAAATGTTAACCAAATGCTTCCGCTATGTTTTCAAAAGTTTAAATTCTGGGTGTGTTTTAAATGTTACATATAGAGTCGTTCTAAGTAACTAATGACTTGGATCCTGTTTTGTTCACACACCTCGTGGTTAAATCCTACACGTGAAAATTGAGGGTGTGATAGTTCTTCTTATAAAGTTTATGGCTCTATAGAAAACCATAGCCATCTGTCATTTTATGGCGTTTTCTCCCATATCATCTTGATTCACTTGCTGTAGATCATCAACTAAGACAATAGGAGCACTCAGCCTTCCACCTATAAATCCTTCATAGCTTGATATGAAAGTTGTAAATAAAGCTAAATGCTTTTCAGAAATATGAACCGTGTTCTTGGGAGGACTGTAATTTTATTTTGCAACATAGGCTTGATGAATGCTTTGTTGTGGTTAAACTAAGGAATATTGTGTTTGCAAAGGAAATGAATATTGAACTTGGTTTGGAGATGCATACTTAGACAGTTAGGGTTCTTTAAGTTCAGGAATTAATGGAACACCCAATTACTAGTTGCTGAAGCATTTGTGTGTAACTAATGTTGTCATTTGAGTTCCTTGACATCTTGGCTTATAGAGCTATAGGACCCATGGAGTTCAGATGATTTACTTCTCTTTGTTTATCATACATATCAGAAAATTTGATTGTAGAAACTAGATCACTCAAAGATAAAGTAAATAAGCTTTTGGTCCTCTTGATAGAAGTATAGTTGTTTCAGCCATAGGGTAGTTAATTAAGCACCTTCTTGTTAATTCTCCAAAGTTATCCTAACACTCTTCATTTTTGTAACAAGCTTGACATATCGGGCAATCTTGGCTTCAAGAGTTTATCCAATTATATGATTAAACATGCTGAATTTTTGATTAAGCATATCTTTCTTGCTTTCTCTCATGTCCTTTTTCTCATAATTTGTGCTTTTACAACATCCTAAAGAACCTTTCCTTATTTAGATTCCTTGTTATTATGGGAAATTTTAGTAGATAAAGCCATGGTAATTGCAGCATAATCCTTGCCACCAAGCTCAAATCTTTTCATATCCTTCTCATCCCATATGTACACATACATGAATCTACACATACAACATGCATGCATACCATCATACGCTTTCACACATTACATTTAAGCATACACCTTTCCGGTCTTGCATTCCATTACATAATTAAAACACACATAAACACAAAATAAACACACACACATATGATTCATGCACACACTTATATATAACTCACACACACACTCACACCCATACACCACTCTAACACACATTACGTAATGCACACATAATAACAACATGCAGTCACACTTAATTAAGGACCTAGCTTATATGGATTACAATATCAAGTGAAAAGCAAAAACTCAAATCATACGAGAACTACAAGGCTGCAAGAACTCCTAGATGATTGATGAATAACTAACCGCGCGAGAACTTGGTGTTACCATAGTTATTGAATGCTTTTCTTGTCATATGTGATGTTTCAAATTTATATTTAGCTATCACACCCTATTATATCATAATAAATCTAAAAAAATAAATGACTCTCGACTACAACTATATATCATTGTTGATTTTTTAATTATGCATCTGTGTATATGGTTGCAGATTCTCATGACGGGTCAAGCAAATAACACAACATTAGCAATTTAGCATACAAAATTATTGGCATTGTCAATTGTTTGATTATAGAACCTTGATGTCACTTATGTTTAGCTGATTTGCTACGCACATATGTGCTCCAAATGCATAGCAAACATGCATTTACGACACAATTGCGACACATATTTTAATTATTTGTGACGGATGTGCTACACATGCTGCGACAAATTTGTGACACAAAATTGGCGGTAGAATTTTGCTACACATTTACTACACATACCCTTAAATATTTTTTTATTATAAATTTACAAATAAAAATTTTAATTATTTAGTTTGCAATGCATTTGTGAAAGTTTCAATTTAGGACATCTTTGCTACGATGCATATTTTTACAGTTTTATGACATATTTGTGACGCATGGCATTTATACCATTTGTGACGCATTTATAAACGCATGATTTTATTTTTTAAATTACATTTTTTAATATTCAAATTTATATATCTGCCACACATTTGCTACACAACCATGTAATTATTTATTGGCAAATTGGATTTTAATAATCCAAACTATTACATATTGGCCGATAATAATCCATACCATCAATTTGGCCATTAACAATGCAAACTTTCACTTTTATTACCAACAACAATACCAGTAACATAATTTTCATTTTCTTACCTTTGATTTGGACTCGATTCGGTTCACAACAATAATTATGAACGAAATGAAGAAACATACAAGTTAAATTGAGACTAAAATGGATACAAATCGAGTGTAAAATTTTAAAAATTATGTCACTTGTAGTATTGTTGATTATAAAAGTAAAAGTTGGGAGTGTTACTGGCCAAATTAATAGTTTAGATTATTATCAGCCAATAGGTAATAGTTTAGATTATTAAAATCCAATTTGTCTTATTTATTTTTTATATGTAACTGTTTGAGACACTTTTGCTACACCATTAGTTTTAAAATAATATTATATAAAATAAAAAATACAAAAATATATCTACAAACGTTTCACATAGCAAATCTAGGTAAACCATAAATGCAATAAACCAAATTTAAAAAAAAATGTAGTACAACTAAAGTTTACTATTGTAAACTACAAAATAGATAAACTTAATAATTGAAAGTTACTACTAATTAGTTAGAGGACGAAAACTTCTTCAAAAATTCTTCAAAGTTTTTTTTTTGCATCGCTTGCCTCTCGTCCTCCCTATTTTTCCGATCAACTTCAAGGTGAGCTTGTAGTGGTCCTCAAATGCTTTCCTATAAGCTTCATGTTGAGCCTGAAGTCGAGCTTCAAGGGTCTCAAATCGAGCCTTAGAGTCATGAATTTGATTATTCTAAACAAAGGATCTAAAATAAGATTAGAAACATATCTAAATATTAGTAAATAAACAATAGACATTTTGAATCAAATTAAGCCTTCAAACAATGTAACATAAGGGGTCAAATTGTATGTACAAGTGTCACAAATTGGATGCGAACATATTACAAAACATTATTCAATGATGATTAATAAAAAAATAATATTTTGATCATCTACATACATAAGTGTGTATAATGAATGTAATTCTAGGCTATTAATGGATATACTAGCAAGAATATTAAGAAATAAAGGCAACTAGTGTTATTTCACTACGTGCGTTGCGCGAATTTCGGACTTGCTATTGACTAGTTTGGTTTGATATTCATTGATCAATGCTATTCAGAAATAGTGATACATTCTAAATGTAGTTATTAAAAAATATCCACATACACTCCCTTTAAGACAGTACATATGTAACATTTTTATAATTTTTACATTAATCATTTGCATTCCCAAAATTCACCTAAAATGTAGAAAGTGGTAACAATCTAGAAGTTTGGATGTGATTCAACAAAGTCAAATCATAAAAGAGTTCATTCTAACCCATGTCATCGTAGCAAAAAGTTCAAACGATAAAATCACTTAAATGTGAAGCTTCTCTATGTTTATATTTTAAACCAATAATTGAATAACTTTAACTAAACACCTCTAGTCAAATTCTAAAAAATCAATAAATGTCAACTAGTGAACTGCTTTGGATGGAAAATAAAGATCTAAGGGAAAAATGTAACTTTGGTTGATACAAAAGCACATACATAGAATATAGTTAACATCATAGTACGTAATTAAGGCTACCATATGTAAATTCAAACTAACACCAAATTTATGTATACTTGTTAGCTTAAATTCAACATGCAAGTAGTAATATATAAATGTTGTTTTATTTTTTCAAGATATATACTTATTATTCAAATGACTATATTTGATCATGTAATATGATGGGTCAAATAATAATACCTTATCTTGAGAAGATCCAACCCCAAAAGATAATGATAGGGTCCTAGTCATTAGGTAATTTAAATCTGTAGACCCTATCCCGAATACGCGAGTCGAACACCTTCCAGCTTGCACTGACTTCTAGACCATAGTATCATCCTTAGTGAATTCGGGCCCGTACAACTCCTTCATATCTTTCAAGCATCCCCCCTAAAATTTATCAAAACAACATGAATGGTACTATAGTAATGTTAATATAATAGTTGTATAAAAATGATAAAGAAAACATATATATATTTCTTCAGCTCGAGCTGTGCAAGATTTCCATCCCCTCCAAGTTATTAACTTCAATCTCTCATGCCTAAAGTCCTGCTTTGGACTCTTTTGTGATGTGAGTTTCAAGAAAGACTTATTTAAAACTTGTGTAGGATCGGGTTAGGGAGAGATTAATGCAACAGTTTCACAAGTGTTGGAGAGATAACAGACAAACACTTATAAGATCAAATAAGAAACCAGCTGAAAGAAACAAAGAACTAAGGCAAGGAACACAAATAAGACAAAGTAATTAGTTTTCAAGAATGTTGTATATTGTTCTCAAGTGTTCAACTAAATTTACAAGGCTTAGTCCCTAAGGACTGATACATGATACACTTTATACTACATCCTACAGCCGGCCATACTTTGAAAGCCAGCTGGAACACTAATCTAGACAACAAGATCAATATAAAGTCAAAAGGCAGATTGTCTTTTGACATGTGACTATGACATGCCATAGCTCACATCCTTATATAATACTAAAAGATAAAAAGTACAAAGTAGAAAGTTACAAACAAAGACCATAATCTGCAGTTGACAAAAGTATGGAATTATCACCAACTTGTATAAGTTGATGAGTATTCAGAGGTGTCAGCAAAAAGTGGTTCAGCTTTGTAAAAAGTATGTTAGAGAAAGTATTTATTCTTTGTATTCGAAAGAAATCAGTCTCTTGGCTTCAGAAGACTCTGTCTGTAAAGCTTTGGAAGACTTCATAACGTAACACTATATTGAATGAAAAATGGTTACGTATACGCAACCTTTGTGTGACGTATATGTAAAACCATGCTACGGTTTTCATTTGATTCATAACCTTATTTATATATACTCACACACATATATAATAATAATAATAATAATAATGATAATAATAATAATAGTAGTAATAATAGTAGTAATAATAGTAATAATAATAGTAATAATAATAATAGTAATAATAATGATGATGATGATAATAATGATGATGATAATAATGATGATGATGATGATGATGATGATGATAATAATAATAATAATAATATCTTTGGCTTTGGAAGAAATGGTTTTTGGCTTCGGAAGATTTCACACTTAGAGAATTTCTTAATGCTTTTGTCAAATCTTCCGAAGTAACTTTTTTGTACTTCCGAATGCGTGTCGAGAGATCTTTGGTGAGCATCAACCTCTAAGATAACTCCTACAACTTGGTTCCTTAACCATTTTATTTTTCTACATAAAAATAGAGTATTGTTAGTGTAATAAGTGTTAAAGTAGAAACAACTAATAAAAGTTATAAATATAATTATCTTACAAGTCGCATTCGATGCTCATCAAATCCCAAAGACCCGCTTGTATACCGAGATCTCTTACCAGTGCTATCAACGCTTGCATGATTTCTTGTCCTGATCTCAGACTTCTTTTTCCACTCATCTTTGTTCCATATCTATAGAGAATAAAGTAAAAACATAAACTCAAGTGTGTGTCTATACATACGTACATACATACATACATACATACATATGAATAAGATAATAAAATACAAAAACCCAATAATTTATTAATTCACTTACCTTACACATATCACGCCATATGTTATGATGGATGTAACTAGGCGAAAACTCACTAATTATACTAAACCGGCTAGGATCATTTTTCTCGATAGCATGTCCAGCCTTCTCCGCTCCCCTAATACCTTTATCTCTTATTTTCCCAATAATGTCTCTATAACGATGCTTCAACACATTCCTACATCCCCCATACATCACTTGCTCACTTCTTGGGTCCCAACTCAAACGGGTCTGTAGAAAAATAAAACTAAGTTTAAAAATGTAAACTAAAAAAATATAAATATAAATATAAGATATAAAATTAACCGATTGATATATTGCCTTAAATCTATTAAATATTCTAGCCATCACATCGCTTGGAATATCTAGAAATATGACCGAAGGTCCTTCAATATGTTCATTTAGTATATCAGTGATGGTTTGTACAACTTTATTTAATCCAAACCTGTAATAACAAAATAACCAAATAAATATATTCATCACATGATCAAACAAACAATTAAAATATTCTAATTCAATTCATACTTAATCTCCAAGTCGAAGGATATGTGGCCTCTGAGAAATATCATGAGCTCCAGCTCCTACATTTCAATCACGTTGAGAGTCGATCTGATAGTCACGTAGAGAGCTACGTGGAGATCCATGTGGAGAGTTGTGCGGAGAGTCGCGTGGAGAGTCACGCGTAGAGGCATTTGCATCAACCCTATCATTATCCTCATCAAAATCCTCATGGAACTCATCATCTTCATTAGTATCGTCATGACCATAGGAAAATATTTGATGCGTGGCGTGGCTATCACCTCCCTTGTCTGTGGTTCTAGTAGTAAGTCCCCCACTAACAGGTACGCGTCCCCTCGAGTAATATGTACCCGAACGGCTACCAGAAAACTATGGAAGTGGTTGTCATCTTGTATCGTCTACACCTAAACGACTACATGAAAATTGTGGAAGTGGTTGTCTCCTCGTATCATGGGTAGCCGAACGACTAACTAAGAATTATGGTAGTGGTTGTTGCCTCGTATTATCCACCCTTGAACGGTTGTGCTTAACGACCTTTCCACGAGTATCTAGCATCGATTGAATATATGATATATACCCTCTGCATTTAGTGACAAGATTAGTTAGATGATAATATAAGAATGAAACCCCTAAGATAGTAGACAATTAAAAATAGACATACCATATAATAAATTACACACAATTTATAATGCATAAAATTAAATTTTTCCTAACAATCAAATTCGTCTTCATCTGAAGAATGGCTCGAAAAAAATTCATCATCGTAGTCATCGGATGTTTCTTCTTCATCTTTACATTCTTCCTCCTCATATTGTTCGTCTTCATATCTCTCATCCTCCTCATTGATAATTTTATCCCTCGTAATGGTACTTTTGACTAGACAGAGGTGTTAACTCTTAGTAACTTCATTCTGTACCTCAAACTATTCATCAAATTGAAAAATACCCATGTTCTTTTGTATTTTCATCTATTCCAGGACCACTCACTTCATATATGTGATGAGATTCTGTCTTGAGAACTGCCCATAGATCTTTTGTATCACGGTTCATGACAGGGTTGATGTGTAAAACACTTGTTCCGCTTGTGATGCCAACACAAAATGATTGTTAGTTGCAAGTCGGGATTTGGGTTTGACATCAACCAGGTTGTTTTTGTTAACAACAACACCACGGTTGTTACAAAACCGTGTACACTTGAAAAGTACAACAACTGAACACTGCTCGATGCCATAATACTCTAGCTCTAGTATTTCATCCAACAAGTTGTAGTAGTCAGACTCTTGAGAATTATAGGTCGACCCTTTCACGCATACACTATAGTTATTAGTTACATGTCCCTCATGTATGAAATTTATAACCATTTACAAAGTAGCCCTCGTAAGATTGAATTGACCTTGATGGTTTTCTTACTAAAACTTGTAAATGCTTAGTGCCTCCATCAAATAGGCCAATGTTTACATGCATTTAAAAACAATCAACTAGTGTGTTGGTTTAATAATGCAATAATATAGATCACTATGATATAACTGGTTTTACTCACACGTCCTTCAAACCAGTCAACAAAGTATTCATCTCTAACAGTTGTAATCGGGTCATTTGGATATCATTGGCTTGCAATTTCATCAAAATCGTGGACGTAACTTTCTAATTCCACATAATTTAGAAAAACATGTGTGTGTGCCTTTTTATGTTCTTCAATAGTCATGACTCTATGTTTTCCACGATCCATATTAGCATATTCTCCAATGAATAGCATGCAATGGTTTTTGCATACATGAATTTGTTGTGATGGCAGCTCTAGTGGCTTCAGTATCTTCTTGGTCTCATAGAAGCTTCTAGGTAGCTTATTGTTGTCGGGTAGAATGTCTTTAAAGATTAGAAGTTGTTAATCGAATGACAAGTCAGAAACATTAATCTGATTTCCAATTAATAATCCGGTGGCGGTGGAGAGTGTTGTAATGTTTTTAGTGTTGTCCCAGAATGGCTCATTGGATCACTTAAACATTGTATAAAATGTCCTAGATGTTTCATTTGTATCTTGTGGCTCTTGCTGATAATAAGCATGGTGATTTTGATGCGTGCTTTCTATAATCATTTCATTATACCTAGTATATTCACTATGATCATCATCAATATGTTGAGCCGCATCTTGAGACGGTACATTGTTTGAACACTGACCCATGACTACGGTATTTAATGATTCGCCATGCACATACCATACCTTATAAACATCCATGAATCCTTTGTCATATAAATGACCCTCAATCTCCTTTCTTGTATTGAAACGACGATTTTTGCATTTGCTACATGGACATCTAATTACTAAAACCTTAACTCCTTCTATAGTTTGACTTTTAATGTTGGGTGTATTGGCAAAAGCAAAGTCAAAAAAATGCTTGACATAAGGCATAAATGAGGGATTGAAAAAACCATTACTAGTGGTTCTTATCATGTACATCCATTCCCTATCGGTGGACATTTTATCTATCTGTAACTAAATTCCACAAGTTTTAGAACTTAACAAACTAAGAATGCACATACATATGCATGTATTATGTGAGTGTGTTTTAATGAAGAATAAATCATTAAGCACCAATAACATTTTGCAAATATTGGTATTACATTCTAATCAAGTAACATAATAAAAATTTAATAAATTCCAAAGTCCATACTATTATAACATATTACTACTAGGAGGCTAACAATGTGAGAAACATGAACACTAAATCAAAATTACATTAAACATCTTTAAATGTGGTCATAACATTTCATCCCTGTCTAATTAGCTTACTGATTCAACTTAAGTATTCATGAATAAAGAAATATTTACACTTCTTGAATCAAATTTTAGTAAACAAATGTGAATTGATCAGACAACTACAATGCTCACCAGAGATATGAAATAAAAACACAAACATATCATACTTCTCCCTCAATTTCATAGTTCAAGTGCATATAATAACAAAACCTAAATCAAAAGCAAAAATAGAATTTCATAATCACAATATACAACAAGCACAAATCTCATTAGAAGCAAGTTAGAACAGGTTATCTAAATTCATAACAAGCAGAGATCTAATCAAAGGCTAAAAACAACTGTTAATCCTAAGCATTTACTAGAAAGGAGAAGCAATCGAAAAGCCAAACAAGTTGCAGAACTTAGATTACGGTCAACGAGAATCACCTATGAGTCTTTGTATGTAGTACTCAAAATAATGAATAGAGAGTCCAGAGTCACCTTCGTCCTTTGATGCAGTACTCGGATTAGGGTCGAGTCTCTGTGAAATTGAATACGGTTACCTAAATGGGCCGATGATAGGGGGAGCTAGGAAGTAGGGAAGTCAAAAACGATTTAATGGGGGGAGTGGGAATTGCAGTTATTGATATTTATCATAGTATAATTTCAAATAGATGGGTTTATTATAATATGTATTAAAAGACTTTAGTAAACCTCGTGGCTAATTTACTTTAAATTCGATTTTTTTGTTAGCCTATACTTTATTATGTCGCATGTGATTTTTTGTTGTGTTGCAATTTCATATCAAAATTCGTAGGAAACTTAAAGAATTTTGTTTGCATTGTAATCTTGTTGTAAATGCGTAGCAATTTGTGACAAAAAAAAAATATGTAGCAAATTTTGTGTAGCGAAAACCCATATTTTCTAGTAGTTCTAGTAGGATTTAAACACAAATCAACGAGCTTTTTTTGAAGTTTTTTATGGGTGCAATCATACTGAAAAATATCACATTTTAATGATATATCAACTTGTTTGATAAAAACATATTTGATCATCTTGAAATATAAAATGTGGAACACCAAACTTGATGGAAACATTGTTTATGCATAATACAAAAATTTTCTAATCTAACAAAAAAGTAACTAGAATGGACGCGTGTTAAAATTCTAGAGCACCATCAATTTCATTTTCCCGCCCACTTGTTTCCTTTCAAATTATACATTACCATAATTACTTGCATTTTTCTTCTGTTACGATTTACATACCATTTTTTTCAGAAAGATACTATATTTGTTTCCCATTTCCTTTTCTCACCATCCATCATGCATAGTTAGTCAAATAAATTGTATTGGCACGGGTTAAATTTAAGTTGTAAGTTTTTGATTTTTATTTAATGTAATCATTTTTATTAGTCAAAACGAATAAGAACATATATTTCTAATTTCAATTATTAATTGATCTGACCCGTGTAATATACGGGTTACTAAAGCTAGTAGAGTATAACACATCTTACATAAATATGTTGATCCTTAATATTGTTTGCAATTACTTTTCATTTTACCAATTGTAACATCGCAAATCCTCTATTGATCATCAATCACAATTTCCAATTTGATTGAAAGTTTAAAACTATATTTGGTACTTATATATCTAACATCTCAAATTTATATTAATAATTCTATTCCCCTAATTGAGAAAAGAGATTACGTCTAAGACATATCATACTATGGTCTATGGATTCAAGAAAGGAAAAAAAAACATACTAATTAATGAAATCCTAAGATTATTCTAAAAATCTAATGATTTACAATCTGAAACAAAAATTAACTATAAACGACTATTGGTAAAGCAAAATTAGATGAACAGAATGAAAAAAAAGCATACCCATTGATTGCGGTAGACGTCTTTAGGGTTTTAATGGCTTTGATTGTTGCAATCTTAAGCCTTCAACTCCTCGATTGTGTTTGAAGATCTGAATGCGCCGTACTACAATCTAGGCTAACTTTATCTTGTTGTCGATTTTACAATTTCTATACTCAAATCGAAATTATTGTACTATAAAGGTTACCTTAATGATATTGGGTACTAACAAACACAGAGCGTGAAGCTTCTCCCTCATTTCGGTTTCCTTCTCCCTAGCCTCAATTAGGTTTCTTCTCATCACCAAAGCCCTAGAGACAGCACAACAGATAGCCACCTTAGTGATCGATACATCATCCATCAGCATCGATATCGTGGAGTTCAAAGTGATACACACACCACAGCAAGCCGCAGACCCTACACGTAATAGGTAAACAACCTTGAGACACATAGTAGGTAATCTGGCGTTACGGAAGAAAAGAAACGCGAACCAGTAAAATTTAAGCTACTGTTCACCAAACTTGCAATTGTTATAGTTATAATAGCTTACAAACCTTTGTGTAAGCTAATTCAATCTCTACATTTGAAGTTTTAAGTTTTATTAACAACAATTTTTATAATCATACTTGATTGTAAACGTGGACTTATCTTTATTAATTCTATCACCACAAAACTTTAATCCAATCGATAACATATATAATAATCTTAAAACAACAATGATACCATACGATAGTATTATTCAATTATGAATTTACAGTTTAGTTTTATTGTTTGAAAAAATTCAATTGAAATAATTGATTATAATTTGAAAATAAACATCAAATACTACCACAATCTATTTCATTCTATAAGTCCTCTGGGGTATTGATATTTAGTTAATGTATATATATGATATGATGCATGATTGACTGGTTGAATTAATATCATTCATAATCATTCTTTGGTTATAACTTTGTAACCTTAATAAAAAAGTTTAGACAAAAAACATATAATGGTGACTTCAACGGAAGGTTAGATGATTAACCCAATGGTACATTATTTGTCTTGACATTTGAGTCTGACATTATCATTTCATGTAATTATGTGCATTGTTAAACAATGAACCCAATGGGTAATTGTTTAATGATACACGTAATGAGATTTAGGCTTAATATGCAAAAATATTATCTGCCCAAAGGTGATATGCTGTACTTATGTGCCTTGATTTACGCCATGTTCATAACTACTGAGTTTTGGTTATAGCCAACATGAAACCAACATTCAATTAGAACCCAACATTCAATTAGTCCATTGTGGAGCTATACCTGACTCTAAAAACGCAAGTACTTATTTAGACTTTATTGAGGAGCAATTAAAGGGCACATCCAATGCACATGTGAGTGCTTTGATCCTAAAGATGTTGACCATAAAGTATGATGGTGTGAGTGGTGTGCATGAGCACGTCATGATGATGAATGACATGACCCATAAATTGAAGGGTATGAACGTTGATATAAGTAAGGGTTTTTTAATACACTTTATAGTTACATCTCTTCCTATATAGTTTGATGCTTTTAAGATAAATTACAACACTTAAAATTACAAATGGCAAATGAGCTTGTGCCCCTTCCTGCTGCACTCATCTTGTGCGAACTCATTGCCATGTGTGTGCAAAAGGAAAACGTTTAAAGGTGGAAAAACCCAATGTTGCTCATGTCACACGTATCTTCACCATTTCTTCAAGAAAGCCATGAAATCAAAGGCTTTTAGTAATCATTTTGGTGTTTGGTAAATTTTACACTTTAATTTCTCTACATTCTTACAACATCTCCTTCATAAGAGCTGAATTCTATCCCAAAACTCATCCTATTTTTATTGTCCAAATTCATCTACTCAAGACATACAAGTGGTCGTTATCAACACAACACCTTGTGGTAATAATCTTTTAATTTCTTTCACTTTATTTCATCGATTCATGTGAAACTTTCATCTTCAATTTTTTTTTTATCTACTTTCTACAATCTTTCTTCTTATAATTTATTTATTAGAATCTTTAAATGGCCATCATGGAATACTTAAAATGACCTAAACATGATAATGAAAATCATTATAACAAAAAGATAAAGAACTAGTAATAAAGTCAAGATTACGGACAACGACAAACTTAACTTTTTAGAATTTCGTCACATTCATAGACTCACCTTGTAAAGATCAAAAAATGGATTAAACTCAACATTTTACAACATATTTTTCATCAAAATCCAAGTTTAAAGAGTCTAGTTTTTAACCCAACTGATCTCATGGCCAATTAGACAAGGTACCAAATGTTTGTTACAAGATTAGATGTCGAAACTGAGTAAGAGAAACATAAACAAATAAAAGAAATAAAAAAGTATAAAAAAAAAAGTTAAACAAATAAAAAAGTTGGAAAAGAATCTTTACATACTAATTACAATATTAATAACACTAGCATTAATTATTAACCTGTGTATTAGACGGGTTAAATAAATAAATTATGAAATGAATGAAAATTAATTAATTATAAAACATTATTTTAATATAAGATGTGATTAAAATTACGTATGAGTAACAACTATAAGTAATAAAACAATGATATTAACTTTTTAAATTTATTAAAAAAAAAAACTAAACAATTTGTTTCAAAATAAATCGTATTAAAAAAATTTTATTTTAAAAAATTTCTTTATTACAACTCCCTATTTTAGTTATTTTTTGTTTATGAAAATTAAGTTTTTGAAAACATCAATTTATAACTATTTTATATTTTTTAAAAGTTTGATGTTTTAGAAAAAAATTCTTATTTTACAAAAAAAAAATTTAGAAATAATATTAATAAAAAAATTTCATTCTTAATTTATTTAAAGACTATTTTTAAAATTAAAAAAGAGTTAAATTATATTATTATTAATTAATTAAGATAATTATTTTTTAATAAAATAAAGAAGTGAAAAAATTTTAATAAGAAAAAATATATTATTGACATGTGTCCTTTCTAATTATTATTTTATTAAAGTAGCAAGATTATCCTTATAGATAAAAACTTAAATGAAACCAGAAGATTTTAAATATTAATAACAACATAATTGAAGAAAATATAAGTAAAATACGAAAAATAGTAAAGTCCTCTGATTAGATGTAACGTACATAATGTTTTTAAGGGTCCAGGAATTCAACAAAAACAAAAAGAATACTTAAATAAAAATATATTTATTAGAGATAAATGAAGTCAAACAAAATCTTCTTAAGATATTTAGAATATTAAATTTTCAATTTTCTAGGGAGTAGGTTTGTAGCTTCGTTTTAATACATCTCAGTTTTCCTTTTCAAATATTTATGAAAAGTTCATCAAATCTATCATATTAATTTTTTTTCTCACCCCTTTCAAAATCTTTGAGTTTATAATTATTTCGCTCCCTTAAGTCAAACACTGGAAAGCAGTCTTACGAGGTTTGAAATTGTATTACTTATTACTACTTGGGTGTCTATGAACATAAGGTGGACATTTGTATATCATGAATGCATGATAAATAATTCTGTATGATAAATAATTATGTCACAAGACAAGTAGTTAGTGTAGTTCGTTTGTTAAGATAATTGAAATAACCATGCATTAAGGTTGTACTTCTAAGTTTACAATTACAAGCTCTTGTTTTAACTCTCGGTTTAGAATTAAATGTTTAGTTTAAACGAGCACTTGCTCATTAACAACACGATCACCACAATCAACAAGTCCATGTCACTTTTAATGTTTGATTAACTCATCGTCAATGTATCATTAGAGCTCAATGTCAATAATCACACGCGTTTAGGTTAATATATTAATATTAAACGAGTTAGGGTGCATGGTCAAACCTTCCTGTACGTTTGATTCGTACTTGTCTTGTTTTGTTCATTGACCACTTGTTGGCTGCCATTAACCAACGTTGACCATCCTTAAACGTCTTGATATTTCAATAATGTTGACCAACACCCAAAAACACACTGCAACAACCACAAATCACAACCCTACTTTTTCAAAAGTTTTACGAAAGCTCTTCTGTATGCGGTGTGCACATCACACGCAGACATTGACCCCTGCACGTTGTTTTTTTTTTCAAAAACGTTTCATTAAAAAAATATTTGCGTGAACTATTTTTGGTGCATACTTGGCACAACAACTTTTAAAGTATACGAAGGGTTAAACACCACCACCCACCAGCACCCACTTTCCATCACCACCACCAACGTGCGCCACCACGCACCACCGTCCGCCACCACTACTATCCGCCACCACCACCCGCCACCGCCCACCGTCCACCACCATCACCACCATCCAGTGCCGCTGTCCACCATCACCACCGTCTGTACACCACAACCAGTTTATTTTAACAGTGTAAAAACGTTAAAAACAAACATTTTTTTCTTGCAGACCACAAAGTTTTGATCCACCTGTTTTTCTACAGATCTCAGTAAATATGATACGCAAAGTAAATATGATACACAAACTTCAAGCATTTTACATTTGAAAAAAATAAACTCCAACAAAGGCAACATGTCACTTCAACGTTGTATAATTGAATTGTTATAGATTTTAAAATGTAGGACAGAGATCTCTAATAATATTTTTCTATATGTATGGACAAAATACAATCAATGTAAATATGAACCATTGTATCTTTCATATTTCCCCACACCCAAGTGAAGAGTTATCAGATCTTGAACAATATCATGGATGCAAATTTGTTCATCTTCATTCTCTTGCTAATATTCACTCTTGTTGTATTCATTATAACACTCTACAACAACAAAAGAACCAAATCAGACCTACCCCCAAGCCCTCCTTCACGTCCTATTATTGGCCATCTTCACCTACTCAAACAACCCCTCCATGAACACCTACTTACCATCTCTAAACATTATGGTCCCGTTATGATGCTTCGGTTTGGTGTCCGACGAGCCGTGGTAATCACCTCACCATCAGCGGTTGAAGAATGCTTCACCAAAACAAACGACATCGCGCTAGCTAATCGCCCATTATTGCCATCAGCTAAACCCTTCAGTTACAACTTCACAACCATGGGCGCCGCCCCGTATGGTGACCTATGGCGCATGCTACGTCGTGTGGCTGCAACCGAGCTCTTATCCGCCACGAGCCTCGATGCAACAACGCATTTACGTGAACATGAACTCATGCTCATGTGTAGACTGATTGCAAAAGACTCATGGCATAAGGTGGACCTTAAGTGTTGGTTTAGGGACCTTTTGAATAACATAACAACGATGGCGATTATGGGCAAGAGGTACCATGGAGATCCCATGAATATTAGCGATATGAAGCAAGCGACGACGTTTCGCGACTTGATGGGAGAGTTGTTCAAGTTATTACATACGCCACATATAGGCGATTTTCTGCCGATTTTAAGGTGGGTAGGGTTTGGAGGTGTTGAGAAGAAGATGAATGCTTTGATGGAGAGAGTTAATGTGTTTCTTGAAGAGGTTATAGAAGAACGACGTCGTGTAGGGAGCTGTGAGTCGGGAGTTATGGTGGATAGATTGCTTGATTTACAGAAAAAAGAACCTGAGCTTTATACCGATCAAACTATCAAAGGCTTCATACTGGTAAAACTATCTTTCTTTTGATATCTACAATTAATATACATAATTAACTAGTACATGAGTTCTAATGTATTGATATCAGACGGACTGGTTGGATTGAGAACCAGTTATAAAATCTATATGATTATGTTTATTTGAATACAATTTTTTTTTTTAGATTCTTTCTCTTTTATAATCTCATTTTCTAATTCATTTAGCATTAATGATATATATAGTAGTTATATATTAGTTATCTAAGATCTAAAAGATTTAAGATTTAAGATTTTATAATTTGTTAAAGTTCAAATTCATATCAAAACATGTAGTATTTTCATGTTTGGTTTTGTATAAGATATATAAAAATAGTTTTATTATTCTCTTTTTATGAATTCATCTGGTTTTTTTATTTCGCGCCGACTAATCCGACCGGTTTAAACAATGAACCAGTAGTACGCTCGAATTGTTATTTAGTCTGGTTTTAAAAACGTTTATATAATTCTAAACTGATAACCAAATCAAAGGATATTTAACTAAGCGTCAGCTATTTTACTAGATGGAGATCTGATAAAATTTCAGGAAACAACCATCACTCTAATAGTAATAGCCTTAAAAAACATAATAAATAAATAAATAAAGAAAATAACTATCACTCCAATAAATAAGTATTTCTTTCTTTAAAAAGACAAATTACGTTCGTTTGAAAGTGGGCTCTGAATATTTTAAAGTATGATATGGGTGATAATGTGATATGCGTGTATCTCGAAATTCAGAGTTTCCAATATAAAACTTAAAGTTTGAATGTTAGTTTGAAAGTGGGCTCTTGATATTTTAGTCAACATCGCTTATCACTAACATATAAAAGTGCAATTTTTCGTTTTCAAGAAACTTGTTATATTCTATTTCATTTACGTCTTAAGAAGCTAGTGGGGCAGCTTAATGAATTTTTCCGTCTTTTAAAAGAAATTACGTCTCAAGATTGTTGCGTAATTTATAGTTAAGGTCACATGGATTGATAGTTTTAAAAGTTTAATCAAATGACCTTTTATATAACTTTTTTTAATTGAAAGTGAACATTCATGTGATTTTGTCGAAACGGATTGACACATATTAGCTTAACCCTGTTTGTAAAAATATTAATTCTAATGAAAAAAATGCAACGTCAAATAGGAATTTAAGTTCTTTTGAAAAAAAAAAAACAGTGGTAAAGATGTTGATATGCTAGAAAAAGATTTCTAATATATAGTCGTTTAGTTTTTTTAATAAATTTTGATGTATACTATTTGACTAATTTGCATAAACAGTAATTGGGTACCCATGTTGGAAAGAATATATTAAGATTGTGTCTCGTCTGGATTCTTCATTTTGAAATTTAAGACTATATTGTTAAATTTTTTTTTTTTAATATAATTTCGAAATATATACGTGTGTCATGTATGGTATATATATCAATTATTCGCATATTAACTGTTGTTTATGCCATATAGAAAATTTTTTGTTATATATAGAGAACATATTTTGGAAACTAATATATCATAGGAGTAGTCTTGTATGTTACAGGAAAATTTTACCAAATTATTCTCATTGCTTATATAAACACCACAAATTCATAATAAGTTATAAATAAGGTATTTATTTGAAGAGTTGTTTAAAATAACTCCTTGAATGCTTAAATAATTTATAATCTCGCCAAAAACTATTCAAAAATCATCAGCATTCTTGAATTTTGAACTACATGAATTTTATTTATGAATGGAAAATTAGAAAGGAAATTAACCACATTCTTAAATCAAACTTGCAGATAATGCTAATTGCTGGTACAGAAACACCGTATTTAACACTCGAGTGGTCTATGTCATTGTTGCTCAACAATCCAAGTGCTATGGAAAGGGTCAAGACTGAGATCGACACTCATGGTAGTAGTAACCTTTTGTTACAAGAAAGAGATTTGGATAAACTAACTTACCTTGAAAATGTCATCAATGAGGGTCTTCGGTTGTATCCAACTCTCCCATTACTACTTCCACGCGAAGCCTCTAACGATCTTAGTATTTGTGGGCATTTAGTCCCTCGTGGAACAATGTTGGTGGTGAATGCATGGGCCATCCAAAGGGATCCTATCCTGTGGGATGAACCAAATAAGTTTAAGCCTGAAAGATTTGATAAGATAGGTGGTGGTGAGGATAAATATAAAATGCTTGCCTTTAGCATTGGTAGGCGTGGATGTCCTGGAACCAATTTAGGGTATCGTATTCTTGGGTTGACATTAGGAACTTTGATCCAAGCATTCGAATGGGAGAAGATAGGCACAGAGGAGATCGACATGACTGCTTTCTATGGCATGTCTATGGCCAAATTGAAGCCCTTACAGGCCCTATGTAAACCTCGTTCAGACAAGATCGCCTATATTCTGTAGGCTTTAACAGTCTGGCGTATTCAAAAGAATCAAATATGTTATATATAATGTAAGATTTCAGATCTTATCTTATCTTACTACTCTTATCAGTGTAATAAAAAGCTTATTAAGACTATTATATATAATATATAAACATCCATCAACTGTAGGGTGTGTTAGCGGCAAGGAACGTATGAGTGAGTGACTCAACTCATATAATTTTCTCTCCTTCATGTAAACGTCACATCCTACTCACTTAACTCTAATTCAAAGGTGAAAATGGTCTCAATTGGAAGGCTTCACTCTTTTACCATCTAAGATTTAAGTTATTCTTATTACAAATTATAAATGAGTTTAAATCAAATTAACAATTTATGTTCTAATATATCGCATCACATGCCAAAATTGTTTAAGAGACCAAAAAATAGTGTGTTTAGATTAAATTTTTTTTTTAAAGATCAACTTTTTCTTTTTAATAAAATTTTTTGGACGGTCGAAGAGAGGATATTGAATTTAGTAATCAAATGTGTAATGCATAATAATAGTAACATAACAATATAAGAAGACATATGAGATAAAGAGAGGATCAATCAAGTGTTTAATGCAATAGAGCAATCTATATCTATAGAATATAATAAAAGAAAGTTTTTCTTTAACATTTGTCATTCTCTTAAATAATTTTTTTGACACATGTCATTCATTTATACATCATGAATTTATTTTCCCTCCAAAAAGGTATTATAGTAATTTAAACACTCAAACTAATTACTCTCTCTTAATAAAAATTAATTTTATTAATTGGTACATTTTTCTCTTTCATCTAGATTTTTAAAATCAAGCTATGTTTTTAAAAATAAACTTTATTAAGAAAATTAAAAATCATATCTTTTTTATTAAAATAGAAAAAATTAAAAAAAAAATTTATATAATATAAAATTTTCTAAAACAATAAACCTTTTTGAAACATAATATTTAAAATCGCTCCTTTTTTAAAAAAATTATAACCTTTTTGATA
This sequence comes from Flaveria robusta, assembly GCA_025506415.1. Taxonomy (NCBI): domain Eukaryota; kingdom Viridiplantae; phylum Streptophyta; class Magnoliopsida; order Asterales; family Asteraceae; genus Flaveria; species Flaveria robusta. Next base: position 19,211,354 of record CM046475.1, read on the forward strand.
CAAACCTTTCGTTTTAAAAATCATATATTTTTATTCATATGTAATTATAATCATATTTTATCTTCAAACATAATTTTATAATTCATAAATTTTTATTACTAATTATTTAGTATTTTATTTATTCAACCCGTGTAATACACGGGGTACTAACCTAGTTATCTAATAAAATAAGGTTTATTTTGCCACTTGTCACTCTATTAAACCATCATTTTAACACTTGTCATTATTTTAAACATTTTCACTTCATTTTCCCTACAAAAGGGTATTATAGTAATTTAAACAATCAAACTAATTTCTCTCTCTTAATAAAAATCAAATTTATTAATTAATGCATTTCTCTTTTTCATCTAGATTTTTTAAAATCAAACTATGTTTTTAAAATTAAACTTTATTAAGAAAATAAAAAATCACATCTTTTTATTAACATAGAAATCATAAAAAAACAAAAATTTTATATAATGTAAAATTTTCTAAAACACTAAACCTTTTTGAAACAAAATATTTTAAATCGGTACTTTTTTAAAAAACTTATAAAAAATATGAAATTTTCTAAAAACGGTTGTATTAAAAAACCAGAATAATTAGAAACTCGAGTTTTTAATAAACAAGATTCTTAAAAACAATAAATTTTTCATATAAATTTTTTTAACATGAATGTTAAAAAATAAAACTATTTAGATAAGAGAGTTAAAAAAATAGTATAATTGTTTTATGTCTTCAACTATTGTAGTTTTAATCATATCTTGTATTAAAATATCATACTATAACTCTTCGTATTTATTACTAACTATAATTCCTTTAATAAATGAGTTTCTAACCTATCCATTTATTTGTATGTGTATCTATCTATAACAGAAAAAAATCAAAATAAAACTTTACACAATTGTAAGTTTTATTAACTAACTTTCTCATTTCTCTTTATTATTATTAATACTATTGACTATTAATAATATTACTCATACCATTTTTAAATTAAAAAATATATAATTTAATAAATTAAAACCTATTTTTTTATTAAAAACACACATTTTAAAAACAAAAGTTTTATAATATACAGAATACAACAATTTTTTTTAAATAAATTTATTTTTCTTAAAACAAAATATTTAAAACCCATATTTTTTTATAAAATAAATGTTTAAGAAAAATACGTTATTGCTTATTTACTTAAAGTAACTATTGATATGCAATTATAATCATATTTTATCTTCAAATATGGTTTTATAATTTATAAATTTTATTACTAATTATTTTATATTTTATTTTTTCAACCTGTGTAATACACGGGGTACTAAACTAGTGAGACATATACAGGAGAGGAAAACTTAAATAACAAATTTAATCTATTTTAGGTGTTGATAAAATCAATAATATATACTTATAATAAGACTTTTTGGGTTATCAATTTTATACCCTTAATGATGCCGTCTCATTAAAATCTTTGCTAGAAAAACTCAGTGTGATAAAATCGTAACTAAAGAAAAAAAAGTACAATGCACAATTTTCTTCTTTTAATACTTCTGGATAAGTTGTTTTTCTTTATCAAAACCATTACTAAGAAAATCTCATGACACAAAACTTAACGAAGGGAAAAGAGTAAAACGTCTATAATTCCCCCCTCATTCGTAAATATCCTTTATGTGGCATGTGTCGATTTTTTGTCCAGTTCCTTAAGTAAAATATATATTGTTTCCTCTTGTAAACAAAGATCCACATACAGGACTAACAAATTTTAGCACATACACTTTCTATTAACACATCAATTCAAATATCACAACAAAGAGTTTGTTAACAATTGTCTGATTTGTCAAAATCCATATTTTAAAATTTGAGGGTTTAAAATTATAAATCACTTAGTAAAACTTTTTCTATGTATGCTTATCGGTGTAGAAGTAAAACACGAATCAAATTATCAATTAATCACTAACTACCTTTAGAAAACTCATCAAGAATTCTAGTTATATTGTATAAAACCACCATAATATATTAATATAGAAGACCGGTCTATTTCCAAGATATTGAATAATTCAATTATGTCTATATTACATGTGTTGATTTTGGCCAATCACTTATCTTGTTCCTTTATAGGCGGATATTACTTCTTGGCCTTCATCATTTTCATATCTCTTACGCTACATTACATAGAGAAATATGATTGACGTCGATTTTGTTTCAATTCCATACATTTCTATTTCTATACATAATATAGTAAACTGAGATCTCTTTATTTTTATGTACCTAAGGTTTATATAATAAAAACCATGTATATTGTCTTTTTAAGAAACCATTATTTTGTACCTTGACTTGACCATCTTCATACTTTCTTTGCTCTTTAAGGTTTTTGTTCTTGAAATCAACTAGTTTAACATTATCAAATTGCTGGTTAGAGTCATTATCAATATCTGATTATCCTTGTGGGACAATGAGGATGCGTTTGGTTTGGATAATTCCCATGAATTAAAATTGGAATTAGAAAGTTTTCTATTTAAAATTGTGTTTGGTTGGCACATTTAAAATTGAAATATAAAAACATTCATATGTTCAATGGAATTCAACAATCCTCCCACATGTCGAAGAAGTATGTACAATCCAATGGAATTCAACCAAAAGACCAAAACACATGTTTTTTTCCCACATCAAAAACACAAACTAAAACAAAAACAGAATAGCAATTCTACAATTCAATGCGGTTGAACTAAACTTCATTTAAATTGATTCATACAATAATAAAGAATCGAGTAGAGTTTCAAACACAAATACAAAAGACCATTCAAATGGATTTCATTCAACATATTATTGTTGAACCAAAATCCATCGATTGCATTGCAAATAGCAGCGGCGAACAGAAAAGAACATCTACGAGATTCATACTTTCGAACAACCAAAGATGATTATGGCGGTTCCGCTTCATGTCCATCGTTTTGGAAATGGTTCTACAACAAGGTCTTTGATGTTTCCATGGTGACGATAGGTAGTAGAATGGGAAGAAAACGGGTGGAGAAGATGATTCATATCGAACAATTGATGATAAACGGAGATGAAACGAGCTTCAATGTCTTCGTCGATGATGAACGGTGATGAAACCAAGTTCCTGTTAAAAGATGATGATGAGCTCCCTAGGGTTGGGTTGGAAAGATGATTAAAGTGCTGTTTGATATACTATTAATGGTTTTATTAAAAGGCTCTGAATCAATAATAGGTGATGGTGTTTGTTTAAAAAAAACTCAACCTATTAATTATTTCATTCAGCATTGAATGATTAAGTTACACACGTTGCTCAATGAAAATCTTTACCATTTTAACCTCAAAATAAAAACTCATCTCCTCACCGTCAACCTCCCACCCCATCGACATCCCACTTGTCGGCCGGCTGCACCAGACCTTTGCCGCCGCTGCGCCAGACCTTTGCCGCCGGCCCGCCGTCACAGTTCATCCGTTCAATCGGTATGTTGGTAAAGACATGATGAAAGATCTCAAGCATCCATTCAAGGATAGCACCATCCCCTTTTGTACAATTTTAATGAGTTCCTCAATTTCATCTTTCTGCAACAAATTGTAAACAAAATGTTGGTTTTGTGTTCTTATTTGTTTGTTGGTTTCATCTTTTTGTTAGGTGTATGCAATTTTCGTGCCATTGGGTGTTCACAAAGAGATGCTTAAGATCTTTATCATGTTGTGTTAGGTGATATAGTGTGTAGTTTTGACTTTGTGATTACGTTAATTGGATGAATCAAAATGATTTGAGTTTTAATGACTACGAGTCCATGAATTTGGTATAACAACAAGAATTCTATTCATCATGATAAGAAAAAAGTCACCCTTTATTTTATAACAAAAGTATCAATTGGAGGAGAGAATGGATGTCTACTATCTAACGTTTGGATATGCAACTGAATGCCGTATGCCAATCGTTTTTTAAATATCCAGTTTAGACAAAAGACTCAAGTTCACATGATTTTTGATTCTTTCAACAAGATTCCTCTCCATCTGGGCCATCGACGCTCATTGGACGACCTGCGACCACCCGCGATTTAGCTGTCGAATATCAAATCCATTACCATAAAAGTTAGATGATGTTGTCTTTATACGGTAGGCCTCAACCTGAAATTTAATTGAATATAGTTATTACCTACTATCATGCCATAATATTATGAAATTATGAGCGTGTGTTTTCTATCATGTCAATTTGAACTCTTCGCGGAGGGTATAAAAGATTGAAAATTGTTATACACATTTAGTGTTACAGAGAAAAAACGACACTCGTTCTTGCCGAGATATGTTCAAAGAAATCAAAGGATTTATGTATTATGTAAATGTATAGTTTGAATGAAGCAGTACATTAAACAGTTGGCTGTGGTTTTCTACCCCCAATCAGAAAAGAATGTGACTAGGTTAGTGTACAAGAGTGCAAGTAATGATGTAACAACATCATAAAGCAGATGTCATGATTAAAAGACAAAGATATAACCTTTTGATTTTACTTTTGATGAATGAGTGTCCAGGAATTTGATATACCAACAAGAATATATTCATCTTGATAAGAAAAAAATCATCCATTTATTTTACAACAAAAGTTGAACTTTTAAATTTAACTTTCACTATTTGTTGTCTATAAACAAACATGTTTATGATGTTTTAAATATTAGTTAGATGACTTTCTAGATTATTTTTGTCTCCGATTCTAGATGAGTTTATTTTTTATATATATGATCAATCATTTCTTTTGATTTTTTTAGATTTAGATTTTATTTGCTTTCAGCAACTTCTATTTGAAGTTCTTTAGAATTTTTATTTGTTTGATTGATTTGATTCTAATTTGAAATTCTCTAGAGTTAATTGTTAGTTTCTATAAAGGTAAAAATGATGTTAAATTGGTTTCTCAAGAGTTTAAGTTATCAAACTCAATACACAAAGTGTCTTTGTTCAATCCAACAATACCCTACTATTTTGCGCATACAAAAGACCTATTTTGATCCATTACAAAAAAAATTGCGACCTACACACGAGTCCTTATAATTAGATATTTCATTTTCATCTTAATTATGTGTTGTTCATGCAGCTAATGAGCTTTTATGTGCAACTAATTGCATGTCATTTTTTCAAGTTTTAATGACTACAAGTCAATAAATTTGCTATAACAACAAGAATCTATTCATCATGTTAAGAAAAAAGTCACCCATTTATTTTATAACAAAAGTATCGATTGGAGGAGAAAATGGCTGTCTACCATCTAGCATTTGGATCTGCAACTGTATGTCGTTTGCCAATCATTTTTTCAGTATCCAGTTTAGACCAAAGACTCAAGTTCACAAGATTTTTATTTCTGTCAACAGGATTCCTCTCTATTTGGACCATTGACGCTCATTGGGCGACCCGTGACCTCCCGCGATGTAGCTGTCGAATATCAAATCCATTACCATAAAAATTAGACGATGTTTCTTTATAAAGTAAGCCCAAACCCTAAATATTGTGAAATTATGAGTTTGCGGTTTCTATCATGTCCATTTGAACTCTTTGTGGAGGGTGTAAAAGATTGAAAGTTTTTATATACATTTAGTGTTGCTGAGAGAAAATGGCACCCGTTCTTGCTGAGATATGTTCAAAGAAGTCAAAAGATTTATGTATTATGTACATGTATAGTTTGTAGAAAGTAATACATTAAACAGTTGGTTGTGGGTTTCTACGCCCAATCAGAAAAGAATGTGACCAGGTTAATGTACAAGAGTGCAAGTAATGATGTAACAACATCATAAAGGAGAAGTCATGATAAAAACACAAAGATATAACCTTTTGATTTTACTTTTGATGAATGAGAGTCCAAGAATTTGCAATAACAACAAGAATATATTCATCATGGTAAGAAAAAAAATCATCCATTTATTTTACAACAGAAGTTTAACTTTTAAATTAACTTTCACTATTTGTTGTCTATAAACAAACATATTTACAATGTTTTAATATTAGTTAGATGACCTTACGGACTATTTTTGTCTCCAATTCTAGATGAGTCTATTTTTCATATATGATCATTCATTTGTTTTGATTTGTTTAGATTTAGATTTTATTTGCTTTCAGCAACTTCTATTTGTAGTTCTTTAGACTTTTTATTTGTTTTGATTTCAATTTGAAATTATCTAGGGTTAATTGCCAGTTTTTATAAAGTTAAAAAAAAATATTTATTCGTTTTTCTAGAGTTTTAGTTATCATATTCAATACATTTGTTTTTGTTCAATTCAACAGTAACCTCCATGTTTTGCGCATACAAAATACCCATTTTGACCTGTTACCAAAAATTTTGAAATCTACACGAGTCCTTAAAATTTTCAGTTTCATCTTCATTATGTGTTGTGTATGCAGCTAATGAGTTTTTATTTGCATCTAAATGCATGTCATTTTCCCAAGTTCTAATAACCGCTGAGTCCATGAATTTACTATAAGAAGAAGAATTTATTCATCTTGATATGAAAATAATCACCCATTTATTTTATAACAGAAGTGTTACTTTTAAATGTAACTTGCACTCTTTATTGTCGATTAACAAACATATTTAGGATGTTGAAAGCATTTAAATAGTAGTTGTGCTCTGACACTACAAGAAAAAGAGTCTATGGCGACTAGACCTATGGCGACGACAAGGTGTAGTCGCTATAGGTCACCCTATTGTGACGACATGTCGTCGCCATAGGGTCAGTTTGATTTTTGGCTACTGCAGCCCTATGGCGACGACAAGTTGTCGCCTTAGGGGCACCCTATCGTGACGACAAAAAGTCATCGTCAAATTTGGTGGTCATAGGTCGTTTTATTTTAATTTTGATTTATTTTAAATCATACGAGACAAGAAAAAGGTCTGGTGCACCCTATGGCGACGACATGTCGTCGTCATAGGGTAAAAACATATATATATATATATATATATATATATATATATATATATATATATATATATATATATATATATATATATATTTAATCTAAATAAGTTGGAGGGAAATATGCCCGCCTTTTATGAAATATCTACGGCGACGACATCGCCATATGATGCAAAATTTTTTAAAAATTAAATATTTATAAAAATAATAATTATAATTATTAATATCTATATTAATAAAAATTTATGTATCATTGCTATTTTTAAAAGTATTATTGTTATTATTATAGGTATTATTATAATTATAAGTCATAATAATAATATTAACAAATATTATATTAATTAATTATAATTATAGATAATTTGTGTCAGTTAGAATCAAATATATTCGGTTATGATAGCTAGTTTCGATTACATGCATTAAAGGTTAACTTCATCTATGATTATGGATGTAAATTATAGACGTTGATAATATTTTATGGGAATATTATGTTTATTAACTGTAGGATAAGTTTATTTATGCTTAACTTTCAGCAATAAGTATCAAACAATGCTAAATATGTTTGGTTACGATGATTAGCATCAATTATATTCGTCATATGTTAGTTATGATCCAATTATGATCATTTGTATTCAATTATACATTATATATGATGATAATTTACAAGAAATTTATATTTTATTAACAGTAAGTTAAGTTTGTTTATATTTAATTATTATCAGTGAGAGTCAAACAATGTTAAATATGTTCGATTACAATGGCTAAGGTGATTACATATGTTAAAGTTTACCTATGATCTAGTTATAAAGATCATTGTTAAATTATACACGTTAATATCATATCATATAATATAATATAATATAATATAATATAATATAATGTAATGTAATATAATGTAATGTAATGTAATGTAATGTAATGTAATGTAATGTAATATAATTAATGTAATGTAATGTAATGAAATGCAATGTAATGTAATGTAATGTAGTGTAATATAATATAATATAATATAATATAATATAATAATAATAATAATAATACAATAATAATAATATAATAATGATAATAATAATAATAATAATAATAATAATAATAATAAAAATAATAATAATAATATCATAATAATAATAAGATTATTATAATTATATAATGATAATATAATAATAATTATAATAATATAATAATAATATAATAATAATAATAATAATATAATAATAATAATAATAATAATAATAATAATAATAATAATAATAATAATAAAAATAAAAATAATATAATAATAATAATATAATAATAACCCTATAGCGACGATATGTCGTCGCCATAGGGTTTTCGTATCCCGCGCATACCCGCCTAATTATTTGCAAAAAAAAAAAAAATAAATTAAAATTGACCTATCGCGACGACATGTCGTCGCGATAGGGTGCAGACAGATACAAACCACAGATCGAATTCTGCTTTTCTTTTACCCTATCCAAACCTCACAACTTCGTCTCCTTCACCCAAAAACGCAGAACTAAAGCCATCTAACATCATTGCAAGCCTCCACAACCTCTCCAAATCGCAAAATTGAAACCCTCCTTCACTCACCCACCTTCAATCGCACCACTACCGTGACCTTCATCCTTGTTTCTCACCACGGACTTCATCCCCGTCACCCACCACCATGACGAGCACCGCCAAATCAGCCACCACCACCACCACCACCAAATCAGCCACCAACACTACAAGTTAGCCACCGTTTACCGTCCCACAAGACGTGTTGGGGTTCCAGCCACCATCATTGTTGAAGTTTGTGTTCAAAACATTAAATTAAAGGTTAGTATACATAATTTTTCTAAAGTAGTTAGCATTTTCGTTTTTATACTTTTGATGATGTTGTTGGATGTTAGATTTATAAGATAAAAGTTTAATTGTATTGTTTTGGTAGAATGTAGTTGTAGGTTGTTAGATTTATATGATATAAAGTTTAATTGTATTGTTTTGGTAGATTGTAGTTGTAGGTTGTTAGATTTATATGATATAACGTTGTTGTTATCGATGTCAGTCGTGAATGGTTTGGTGATCAGCCTTACATTTTAGCAACACAAGCTCAACAAGTGTTTTATCTTGAAGATCCTTCTAAATCCACTAGCAATTGGAGGGTTGTGGAAGATGTTCAACATCGAAAGCTTTAGGATCATCCTAGTATTAGTGTTGCTAATGAGATAGATGTATTGCACGACAGTCAATCATTTGATTATAACTTGGTAGTCGATAGTAATTTTGAAGTTAGTGAATCAAGTGCACAAGCTATTAACAATGAGAAAGATGCGCATGATAATTGTGAATTAGTCGTAGACTTAAGTTGGTTGCCTGTTGCTCCACTTGTTCATGATGAAGATTTTATTAATGATAATGAAGAAGATGAAGATGCATATCTCTCTGATAAGGAAGATTTTATTAATGATGATGACGAAGATGAAGAAGATGAAGATGCATTAGATATTAATGATATATAGTATGGATGAGAGCGATGATGATCTTGTAGATGAAGATGAAAATCTTTATAGTGATAACTCAGATTGATTGTATGAATTAAGAACACTTTATTTTATTTCCTATTAAAATTTCACATGAATATCTTTATAGTGATAACTCAGATTGATTGTCTGTACTGGAACATGTTATTCTATTTCTTATTAAAATGTTATATGATTTTATTGCAGGTTATGTCTTCAAGCATAGCAGGATCACACGGTGATGACAGTGGGGGTCGAAACCCCCACGGGCATGGATATACTCTTCCTTCCGGTTGCCAATCATGTAACTTAATGTTATAAATATATATATTGATTGAATATATTCTAAATGTTACTAACTTTTTATTTTTTTATATTAATATAGCGTCAGCCAAGAAAAGACGATCAAAAGGAAGGAATTTAAATTTATATGAGAAACGGGCTGCAAACAATAACCAACCACTGCCCGTGCAATTTGATCATACAAGAAAACAATATAAAGCTGTGGGAGAAAATAGTCAATTATTTGTTAGAACACTATCTAATCACGTTGCCTCTGTTCCTTTTCATTATCCCACTTGGGATAAAGTTCCTGATACGTTTAAGATATCATTGTTTAATTTTTTGGAGGCGAGTATTTATGTAGTCTTTTATTTGTAATTTGATAATCATAACTTTATATTTTTCTAACTATTCTGTTTTGCAGGAATATTTTGATTTAGAAGCTTATCGTGGTTTAGACCACTGGCATGGAATCCAACTTGGAATCCATATGGAGTGCCAACGAGCATTTCGAGATAGAAGATACAATATGAAACATCATTTCTTAAATCAAGGAGGTTATGATAATATTGAGCAGGCTGTAAATAATCCACCTGAAGGTCAAAGTCAAAAAGCATGGGAGCAGGTGGTTGAGTTTTTCTCAAGTGAAGAACATAAATGCCTTTCTGAAAAAGGCGTAGGGAATAGAGCAAAACAGCTCTATCCAAGTTTGCATGGTAGTCGATCATATGCTCAAAGACGATATCTTCAGGTAAGAAAACATATATTATTTAAATATGTATTATTAATTCTTTTCAAATATTATGAATATTGTTTCTAATATTTTTAAGAGCAACAAACCGGGACCCCAAGTCACATCGAAACGTGAAGGAGGTCGCCATACAGAGAAGGGTCAAGATGGGTCAATCAAAGGGTAGTAGAAGATTGAGTAAGCTTAATATGTTAAGAATGCTATTATAAGGTGTTCATATGTTCTATATGCTATACATATTTAAGAATTGTCGGTTTTGATAAGTTGTTAGTTTATATGTTGAAACTTGGGAATATTATGTTCTATGTGCTTATATAAACAATATGGTCTATATGGATAATTTGAGAATTGTTGGTTTTGATAAGTTGTTAGTTTATATGTTGAAACTTGGGAATTTTATATATATGTGCTTATATAAACAATATGATCTATATGGATAATTTGAGAATTGTTGGTTTTGATAAGTTGTTAGTTTATATGTTGAAACTTGGGAATTTTATGTTATATGTGCTTATATAAACAATATGGTCTATACGGATAATTTGGGAATTTTATGTTATATGTGCTTATGATTAAACATGGTTTTTTTCACTTTATAACAGTTATGCTGCCGAAATTTCAAAAGAATCTATATACCTTTTCATTTTGATTGTTTAAAATTGCATGCAAAAATTGAATATCAATACGCCCAAATGCAAATGGAGGTGGGAGACTCACCCGTTAATGAGATGGATTGTTTAGAGCTTGCGCTAGAACAAAGGCGTGGTCACACGAGAGGTGTTGGACGAGAAGTAAAAAATATCTATCGTTATAAACCATCAAGCGGGTTATCATCACATCGGGACGAAGAAATAGAAGCATTAAAGCAACAAATGCGTGAAATGCAAGAAAGGATGAATGAATATGAAAGAAGAAAGCATAATCCCAATAACGATGAAGATGACGACAATTAGGGAGTTATTTTGTTTGGGTTGTAAAAACTTGACATATGTTTACTTTGTTACTATCGTTTTATTTGTTATGTAATTAACTAGAATTGTTTAATCTTCTTTTAGGTAATATTTAGTTTTTATTTCTGTGTATTTGATTTGTGTTCAAAACATTAAATTTTGGGTAAGGAAAAAAATAAAATTTTTAATCAGAGACCCTATGGCGACGACACGCCATAGGTCAAATTAAAAATTAATTTATTAATTTAAAATATTTTTTATTTTTATTATTTATTATACTCTGTGGCGACCACATGTCGTCGCCATAGGGTTTTTTAATATAATAAATAATAAAAATATGGCGGAGTATATTTATTTTTTAATTTTGAATTAAAAAAATTACGATTAAAATAATGCCGACATGTTTGTAGCGACGACATGTTGTCGAGATAGAGAGTTATGGCGACAAAGGCTATCGCGACGACTTGATTTTGACCTATCGCGACGATCGTATGGCTACTAGACCTATCGCGACGACATGTCGTCGCCATAGCCTATGACGACGACGTTTGCCACCTACGGCGACGACAAATGTTGTCGTGATAGGTCTTAATTCTTGTAGTGTGATCTCCTAGAAATTTTCTAGAGTTGGTGCTTGGGGGTTGATTGATGCTATTGATTTAGAAATGGATGCTAAAAGAAGGCCAACTTCTACATTGGAAATTTTGCTTCTTCTCCATGCAATGGTTTTTGTGGACAAGGTGGTATGTTATATTTAGTCTTGTTCTCCTTGTTTTATATATATATATTTGCTTTCGATTTTAATGAAATTTGAATACACGAATATTATTCTTAAAGTAATTAAGATATGGCTTATAAATAATTTTCGTTTGTTTATGGACTATACATATACGTGATACCATTGCTTGTAGGTTGTTGATCCTCTTGAGAAGGCTGTAATAAAAGGGATAAAGTAAACTGCTTATCTGGTTATTGCAGGTTTGAAATGTTGATTTGGAGGAGCCTCTTGCTTTTAGGTATGGAAAATCCATTCCATTATTTGATTCCCTTCATGTATCCAAACACTCGATTTGAGTACAAGTTGAAGGGATGGAATGAAACAGATATGATTACCAGACAATTACAGCAACTGTGGCCATTTCATCAACAAAACAAGCCCTTCTTGTAGGTTTCATTTATACTCGACAACAACGATTATAAAGGACACCAAAAGGTATAGGGTTCATCATGTACAGGAAAAGACTACCTTAAAGTTGTTCAACTAGATAATAATCATAACCTTTCACGTATAACATCAAATATTATGCACAAATAAGTTTTAGAGATTTGTAAGCAATAATTGTATTTTTTACATGATTTATGTCCTAATTCCTAACGTATTCTCTAATTTAACATTCATATATATTGTAGATTATTATTTATTAATAATATGTTTTATATTTAATTTTTCAATGTATGTAACATACGGGTCGTTAGGCTAGTATTATATATATATTTATATATATATATATATATATATATATGTATATATATATATATGTATATATATATATATGTATATATATATATATATGGATCTATTCAAATGAGAACCATTTTTTTGTAAAAAACTAAAAGAACCAACTTCATCCAATCAAATTTCTTTAATTGATTCCTGCTTCATTGATTAAAATACTTATATCAAGGGCAATAATGTAATTTTAATAAAGTAATTAGAGTTAGTGGGGTAGAATCCCACAACCATCCCCACGAAAATAGGTTGCATTTCATTCTATGCGACATCAGGGAATTATTAAAGAAGTCGATGGTGGATTTGCAATTCAATCAATTTGATTTATTCTGCATAATTAAAAGAGTTGTTGTTCAATGGCACGTGAAATATTGTTGTTGGTCGACTTGTGTAATGGGTGATGCATACTTTTTGATTGGACACTTGGAATTTTTTGTTGAATCATGTTTTAATATCATTAAATTCTTTGTAGATATGAATGATGATCTGTACTCGAGCCAACCTGATGTTCATGAGAGCAACACTAAGGTCGATAATGAATGTGTTTTAGTTTACCAGAAGGGCGATGCATTAATCTCAAAAGAAGTTTGTGGATTTGTTAATCATAAAGGAGGTGATGACATGAAGGTGTATGAGAGCAACTGTCTCGGAGAAAATGACTGGTTGAATACTCCAAAAATCATTACTAGTATGTTGATGTTTGATTCACCAAATCAGAATAAAGACAAGGGCAAGGAACTAATGAATCAATATTGTCTACTTGTTTATTGCAATTATCATTTTGAGTGTCATGTTGATAATTTCAATGAAGAATCATTTAATACTTTGTGTAATTGGGATGACAAACTAGGTAGACGGTTAGGGGGCGTTTGGTTGGAAGGAATGGAATGGAATTGAGAAACTAGTATAATTTTCAAGTAAAATTATGTTTAAGTGGGTAATTAAATGTAAAACCCAAGAGAATGTTTCACCTCAAATTCCCTTGGTTGTGGGATTTCAAATTCCCTTTCTAGGTGGAAGGATTTTGAAATCTCACAACCAAGGGAATTTGAGGTGAAACATTCCCTTGGGCTTACTTTTAATTGCTCACTCAAACACAATTTTACTTGAAAATTATACTAGTTTCTCAATTCCATTCCATTCCTTCCAACCAAACGCCCCCTTAATTGATATCATATTTTTTGGATTTACTAAAAAGAATGGTGATTTTAATTCAAGACAATACAAGCTTAATTTTACATGTTGTTATCTTGGTTGATGTGTTAATGTGTTGTAAAAGAGGATGTATTAAACTAGTGGACATGTTCTTGCTATTCTCATTAATAACATGTAAGTTTGGAGAGGTGTACCCTTTTAAGTGGATGTGCATATATGCATATTAGGAAGGAATGATAGGAAATGTGCATAAATGCATATTATGCGGTAAAATGGTTAGTGCAACGAATTAGGAAAAATGATTTAAGTAACTATAATTAACTTGATATAATATAAATTCTTCTGTTTCTTACTTTTATGTTCTAGAAGATATTGTGAATATTCAAAAATAACTAATGTCAATATTTAACATGTATATTAATACGACTCTTTTGTTATCATTAGAGGCAATGGATGATGTTGTATTTGATCCTAATATTACTCCATTTGACATCATTAATGTATTACGTTTATATATTTATACGACTATAGGAGATGAAATGACATATGAAGCATGCGGGCCCAAAATTATTCAAATGAATAATTAAGTGAAAACTAAGCCTACGATGCTGGGTATATTAAATCGATTCATTATTTAAAAACCAAAATGTTAGTATATGTGAATCTTTGGACGATAGTATTATGTGCGTTAATGCAAAATTGTAGGATGTGCATTAATTGACGACAGAGAGCTATAACTTGCATTATTTGAGTTATAAATAACAACCATCATTCAACATTTAGAGTCAAGAATGGATTTGAGATGCATCATAACTAGTCACTTAAACTTTGTTTGCTTTTGTTTGGTTGACTTCACACTAGTATCGATCTTCTTTCCCTTCCCTCTTGACTTTGAAGTCAACTGTTTTTTTCATTTATTAGAAACCTTCAGGACCTATGTTTTGTCCCAAACTTGTTTAGCCTCCTTAATCAGCTCAACCCTGTGCATCTTCACCTAACAATACTGTTTTTTTGTTTGCGTAACCTGATGCATGCAAGTAGGTTTAAAATAATTAGAGTAAATATATATTTTAGTAGACAACATTCATAAATTATATAAGAACAACAATTAACAAGGAACAAATAGTTTATTATTAAAGTACAATTAGTTCTATAGTTCAATGTCTGCATCTTGATATAAAAGTGTATGTATGCGTTGCAAATCACAATGAACATATGGAGTAAGTAGATATTTGGATTCCACTTAAAATCACAATCTCATGTTTCATGGAACTACACTATAATTTAGGAATGTGACATTACATCAATGATAAATCCATAATTCATATTCATATCTCATAAATCAATAAGCATTACTATCACCTAACAATGCCAATGTGATGATTTATACACAAGTGATGCTCGTCATTGTGTGCAGGTACATAACAAAACATGTTTAATACTCAATACAAATGACAAGGATCAATCTTTATTCTCAGATTTAACATGTAAACAACATATTTTGGTGACTTCTTGTTGAACCAATTTGAAATGGTCCCTTCTTAGCAATTCTTTTAATTTGAGGTATAAGATGAAACAATCCCTCATTATATTGTAGTAAATATATATTCTAGTGTATAACTTTTATAAATATATAAGAACAACAAATAAAAACAAACAATAGCCTTATAGTATTCTACCATTAGTTTTACAATTGAAAATATGCATTCTAGTATCATAGGGCATGTATGCATTGTAAATAAACAATGCACATATGTAATAAGTAAACGTTTGGATTCCACCTGAAATTACAAGTTCTACCGCCTTGTAATCCAGGAAGCCAACCTTTCATCACTAATATACACATCATCTATATGCATAACTCAGAAATCATTAAGCATTTGTATCACTTAACAATTCCAATGTGATGAATAATACTCAAAATAATACAGGTTATCATGTGACAATACATTGCAAACACATGTTCACTAGTCAATTCGAATGCAAGGATCAATCTTAATTCTTAATTTTTTAAGGAATTCACAAACTAAGTAGTTACAATATGTATATTCCTACACACAATAGTGCATACTAAACAACATAAATAGAAAAAATCAAGAAAATTTTGAAACAAATAAGTCAACATTGTCAATCACTAACCAACTACACCTCACATTCATTGATTTATAACAGGGTATTATTTTTTAAGGTTTAAAACCTGACAAAGTCTCTGTTACAAGAAAGAAGTTACTACCTCGATACATTGATAGCCTCGAACAACAACATTAAATATCAAATAGAAAAAAAATCCAAAATCATGTCAATAGCAAAATATTTCAGCCCTAGAATTGACTATCAAAAAAATCAAAATAAATTGGAGTAAAGAAATTTTCAGCCCTATTTTTTTTTTATAAAAGCTTCAAAATCATAAATTCAAAACAATACAAGAGACATACCTTTTGGGGTTTTGTGGGGAAAAACTACTGATTCATTGTGGTGCTTGTATTTTTGACTCAGGTAAGGCGGATTGAAGGCGGATTGAAGACTTCGATGGTCTTTGATCTATTCTTCACATCAAGAGATGATGTTGTAGAAATTGCTTGATGGTTTGATGATTCTGAAGGTCTCGTGTTCTTCAAATCAAGAGATTATACGGGGGAATTTGCTTGGTTGCTTGTTGTCTCGATGGTCTTGTGTTCTTCAAATCAAATCAGGAGAGGAGGTTATTAAATTTGTTCAATGAGAACCAGATATGTATCATGCCCTTGATACTCTGAATGACGGTTTCTTAAATTGAAATTGAAATACCAATTGTACCCTTGCACCCATTCTATTCGCATAATTTAAATTTTATAAAATGACTGATTTGCCCCTTTATTTATAGCCATTGATCAACATGATCTATGGTCCTTATTGGTTCTTTTGGTTTTTTACAAAAAATAGTTCTCATTTGAAAGTCCATATATATATATATATATATATATATATATATATATATATATATATAAGGGAGGGTTCATAAGAAAACTATGTTTTACAAGAAAACTACTTATCCACCGTTGATTTATGTAATCAATGGTTGAGATCATACAATGGCAAGATTGAAAATAAATAAGGTTTAAATGACTTAATTATAAGTTAATAAGGGTATAATAGGCAATACACATGTATAAATTATATGGAAACTGTTAATTAATTAAACAAATCCCTACAATTACTCATTCTTACTCCTCTCTCTTAAATTAATAAAATATCAAACTCTCTACTATTCACCAATATTTTTATAAAAATTTAAACACTAGATCTTACTAATTTTTTATATTGGAGTAACCAAATATATATGGAGTAAGAAAACAAAACAACTGAACACCAGTTGAGATACGTATACGTAATCATATTATATAACAGTTCTGTTTCAATATGTAACACTATATTACATATATGTAACATTATATCACAACTTATGATACAATATGTATCATATATGTAACCCAGTCAAGCTTCAATTTCACTATCAAAATGGAAATCTCAAATTTTCTAAGTAACTAATTCACGTTAATAAATTTTGCTATGTATATACAATCGTTTTATTAACGTATATGTAATTATAACACATATAACAAGTGCAAAACATTTTTTTAAACTTGGAAGTTTGCACATATGTAGACGTGGTTACGTATATGTAACTTGATTTATACATATACTGAGTTATATATAACTTGATAAGTTACATATACGTAACACTAAAAATAACACTAGAATCTATAGAAAATTACAGTGAATAGACGTGCACCCATATGTTAACATACTACGTATGTGTAACTCGACGAAGATGAATATGAACAAAAAAACCAAATCCTAATATAATAAAGTTACGTATATGTAACCTGACACTTCATTCTTCCAATTCTTGAGTTGTCTTAATCTGAAGTTACATATATGGAACCATAGTTACGAATATAACCTCAAGTTAAACATGTCTTCATCTTCTTCCTTGGTAACCATCCATGGTGGCAATAGCATCAATCGATTTTGTCGGTTTTTTCATCAACGATGATGTCCTCATAAACCGATCCATAAATCGATTTCATTGAGAACCAATTAAAGACTTGATTTCATGAACGTTGTGGGTTTCATCTTCCTCCTTCGTTAGCCTGTAACTTAATTCCATCACCATTGCTAACCTTTTACCTTGATTTCATAACATCCTCTTCCTTGCTAACCTTTGACCTTGATTTCATCTTTTTCTAACTTGATTTCATCATTATTCTAAAGAAAAAGAAAAGATTTTGGAAGAAATTGACCCGGTGAAGAAGAAGAGGATTCATGTATCTTTTGAATAATTCTTGATTTGTTCAACCATGGAGTAAAATAAGGAATTTTGGTCAACCATGATTATCTACTAAAAATAAGTTATTTACACAATTACTAAAACACCCTTTGAAAGTAATAAATATAAATAAATAATGAAAAATATGATTGGCTAGAATTAGTTTTCTTGGTTTTTTTAAAACTATTTGGTTTTCTTAAGATCCCTACTCTATATATATATATATATATATATATGAAAAGTTTAGAATACAAAGTGATGTTTTTATGCGAACTGTATGAACTAATCTCAACCCTTGATATAAAAAATTAACCACTTTGATTATAGATGATAATAATCATGCAAGGAAGGGGTATAGAAGAGTATATATGAAAATAACTTACAATTGTTGACTTTTATTAAATTCTTTAAAATTTTAAAACGCATACAATCTTTTGAAAGAGCTTACAATTTTTAAACTATTCACAATATTTTTTTAAATTACAAATAAAACTAAACATTTAATTCTCATTAATTTGAGTATATTATTGCTACACTTTTTTTTAAATTACATAAAAAATGTTTATGTGCTTTGCTTATAACTTGTGAGTTTATTAACTGTGTAATTATAAAAATAACTTATGTAATTATCATATAACTTGCATAATTATATATATAATTTGCGTATTCTTATTTATAACTTGAGTAATTTTAACGTGCGTAATTTAAATATAAATTGCGTAATAATAAATATAACTTGCAACAAATAATATAACTTACGTTATTATCCACCTTATATGTGTAATTGTGGTGAGTACAAAACTACCCCTCTCTCAAAAGACACATGTCACACCCTCATAACTTTTTACGCTTCCCACGTTTTGCATTATATATATATATATATATACACACTAGCTTAATAACCCGTGTATTACACGGGTTGAATATATAAAATATTAAATAAAATAAAATTTTGTTAATTATAAAACGATATTTTAAGATAAAATACGGTTGAAATTATGTATAAGGACTATAGGTAACAAAATAATGATATCAAGTTTTTAAACTTTTTTTGTTTAAAAAAACTAAATATTTTGTTTCAAAACAAAAAGTTTTATAAAATTTATTTATAATTATTTTTTATTTATAAAAATTTTAGTTTTTAAAAATATTGATTTTTAAAATATTTATATTTTTAAAAAAGTTTGATGTTTTTGAAAAGAGGATTATTTTATAAAATTTTATTTCTTTATAAATAATATTGATTAAAAGATTTCTTTCTTAATTTATCAAAAAATATTTTTAGTCTATAAATAAATTAAATAATATTATTAGTAATTATAGTAACTATTAAGTAGGAGAGAGAAGCGAGAAAATTATGGTGAGGATGAATGTGATGCTGCCACGTGTCACCATTAGTTACTCTTTTATTATAATATAAAGATAAAGATATATATATATATATATATATATATATATATATATATATATATATATATATATATATTATCATCTCAAAAGTTTTAGGAATTTACACCCTTGTTTTGTCGGAAATTAAGCAACTTCTCTTGAGAGCAAAACTTGCTTATTTGATTATGAGTTAGAATATTTAAATTCATCAGTATATTTCATACTATCATTAACTTGGTGTAGTCTAAATAGTTGTGCATGTTAGTTAAATAATCATGTTTAGTAATATTCTGGTTTATTATCGCATACGCATTTTGTCACAGTTATTCTTACTAGAAGAAACTACGAGAGAACGTTTGTTACGATTTCAAATATTCATGTTATATCATATTTACAATTCCATATTTTGTTCTCATATTATCAATATCTTTTCCATCTATAACGGTTGATATCCTTATTAGTATGAGCACTATTACAACTTAAGTTTATAACAATAAATACAGTCATATTCATTTTTTGGAATTAAATAGAACCAAACAAGTTCTATGACTTTTCATTATTTTCCTTGATACATGTATATGAAATCAATTGAAATCTTTCATACTTTTCAAAGATATTGCTACGTTAGAAACATGTCTCATGTGACATAAATGAAAATAGTTTTATTTAAAATAAGAAATAGTTAAATAAGTGAATAATTTATCAACCTAATATTATCTTTTTAATGAGATTTAATAAGTATACCACTTTACGTGTCATATATTTATCTTAAATTATTCAAATAAATGTTTGTGAGTTTTGTTATATCTATATAGATTTATAATATGGGTAGGATTATAGTAAAAAATATAGTAAATCTAAAAAGTTTAAGAAAGGTTGTGGTACGTGTTCTTATATTAGTTTAAATAGAAGGGTATTTTGATCATTATTTAAAATAAATCAACTTATTGTGTCATATACGTTTATTATATTGTGTATAGTTCACATCATTTGTTGTATGTATTTATCATTGTATTTTATGTTTTAGATCATTTTGTGTTATTAATTATTGTTATTGTTTCTATTGATTATATAAACTTTTTATCTATCATTTTGTTTTACTATTAAATGTTCATAATAATATATATACTTTCACCAATATATTTATTAAAACTAATTCAGTTAAAAATAACATAATGTGTTATTTTTATTATTATTTTTCTACATTATATAAACGTGTTATCTATTATTATATTTACACTTAGAAGTACACAGCAATATTAATTCATCAATGCATTTTTCAAAACTAATAGTGTTCAATATTACACATTGACGGTCAAAAAACACAATGAGGTATTATTTTATTTTATCATTGTTTTTAATTTATCATAGTAATAAATTATTAATTTATTATTGTGTTTACATATTAGAGATGCATAACAATATTATTTTATCATTATATTATTTTTTAAAATACATTATTTTATAAAAACACAATAGCTTTTAGAAAAACACAATAGTGTTTAGAAAACCACAATAAATAACAAAAAGATATAATAAACTACACTAATATACACAAAGACGATGTATAAGTTTAAAAACATAAAAAAGGTTATTAAAATTTTATATAAATATACTATACTCATTTTAAAGATTAAATACGCTCGTTTTTATATTGTACTTTTTATAAAAAATAATGTCGTAAATAAAAGTTATAAAAAAATTTTAAAAAAGGGAAAATTTACAAAAAGTCAACAAAATTAGCTATTCTTAAAACACACATCTAACAGATTTTTTCCTACAAATTGTTCTCAACCATTAATTAACGAGAAGGTTTAAAGACCTTCTTATTTGAACCTTTCTCTTATAATATTTCAAGGGAGTAATAATAAAGCATAAATTTGAATTTTTAATAACTCTTCTCAATACTGTTACACCCAAAACCACATCGGTTTCCCACGGGTCGTGATCATCCTGGAATTATAGTCATTGATCAACCAATACATGAATTTGTAAAAGAATCATACGTTGCAAGCAAGTTTAAAAGTATAGAAATGTTTATAGAGTTATATAGCAGAACTAGTAATATAAATTGTTTTCAAAACATGACAATTTTAGAAATAATATCCCAATAGCATGAATGATCCTAAGTGCAGTGAGTTCCATGCTACCTTATACTAATTCAAACTTCAATTTCCTGAGAAATATGCATGAAATATGTCAACATAAAGTTGGTGAGCTCACAAATTTTAAGTAACAATAAACAGTGTAATGGACCACAAGTATTTCTTTGATTTGATTGTTGTACTCAGAATGCTAGAATATTATATAAGTACCGCAATGGAATCTAGACTTTAAATGTAATAGATTGCCCCTACCCGTGCCTATCGTAAGCACGAGGGTGAAAAGGCTAATAATGCACCCATTTAGATCTCTATTCAAGGTTAGGGTAATTAACCAATGTGGTGATAGCCAAACCCAATAGTAGTATCCATGATTACCTCGCTTTGGGAAATAAACTAACGGTACGATAACAGGGGGACTTTATATGGTAAGTAAATAACTTATATAACATGTGAAATCATTGACAAGTAAATGTATCCACAAAAATAGTAATTTGCATGTAATCTCCCTCGAAATGAAAACAAGTAAAACTGAGGCTGTGAAACTCACCTATGAAGTGAGTCATGTGTGGAAATCTGTATGTATACAAAGTGCTCGGAAAAAATCCAACTAAGTTCGCCCTAGAACAATTAAGGCAACTTATGTCTAGGTAATTGCTCCTACGTGTAATGTGAACATGTAACTATTTCATCCACATAACCTGGTAATAAGGTGTTGACTCGACAACTCGTTGGTGATACAGGATGATTATTTGTGAAATATATACACTACTTAAAATATTAATAATTTATACTTTGCTTGAAAGTGTTCAAAAACCTTTGTATTTTAAAGTTGACATATTGTTTGGGTAATTAAATATAATTTTGATTTGACCCGAAACGTGACTCGAGTATTTAGTGATTAGTTATGTATTTTCATATGTAATTTATAGAAATTAGGGTTTTGAATTAATCTTATTTTCTTATGTAAAATAATATTTGTATTATTTTAATTGAAATATAATTTGAAATATTTCATATCTAGGGAAAATCACTAGCTTTCATTATTTTATAATTTATGAACAAATGTATATATTTACTCATAAAATAATTATTTAATTATTTTCTTAATAGAATTCTTTTTTTAGTTTAGTTAACTTTTATGAAACTTACATATATTAAATTAGGGTTTCTTCAAATTATTTATAATTTTTATTATATTATAAAGTAAAATCTTTTTAATGAATTAATTAGCTACTTTAGTCAATTTACAAATTTGTCTTAACCTATCTTTTTATGTGACCAAGTAACTAGTATTATAAAGTCCATAAGTTCATATTTTAAGTCTCATGTCAAAATAGCTAAGTCATGAGTTATCTTTGCCAAATAGTCATTTACTAACCATTTTAATATACTCTTTAAGCTAACATAATATTTGGTTATGAAGTTAACATTTTTCATTTAAAGTCCCATGTATATATATTTACCATTCTAGTAAACTTGGTCAAATTGCCGTCTAGTCATAATCCAACTTTTGTAATAACATATTACCATTCATTAACTTAGTATAACTTGTAGAATATATATAAGTATTTATAATAATACTTGTAAATATTTGAAATTTCATAAATATAAAATAACCCATTTGAAGCCTTTCTTGAGTTTTAACAAACCTTTATAACTTTTTATAAAATCACCAACTAGTAATGTTGTCAAACATGAATATATGAACATTTACTTTGCAAGAACAAAAGTTATTATGTAGCTCATGTTAAAAGATATTGTGTGAAATATTATTCTTGAAACTCTTTGTTGTTAAAAACACCATTTTTTTTTAACATAAATGACTCTTGTGGATGAAAGTTGTTACATATTAACTTATAAATAGCAAAGCATAACAATGTAAAATATATATAAACAAAAAGGAGTTGTTCTTACTAAAAACAATCAAGGAAAGGTCAAGTTTGAAAAATGGTGAAGTGGGGGTGGTGGTGGTTTGGCCGTAAATTGGGAGAAGGGAGAAGAGATGAGTGTGATGTGTTGGTGTGGTTGGTGTATGTGATGCTTGCATGCTTTATATCCTTATATCCTTTGAGCATGGGGTTTGGAACATGGAGGCATCATTTTATGGGTAAAGATGGATGAGATGGAGCACTCCAATTGTGGTAATAGGATTAGGTTCCTTTAATCAACACAAATGTGCATTCACAAAAGGAGCAAGTCTTGGTTTGAGACATCACCGGCAATATTGAACCTCATATCATCGTAATTCGACATATCAAATGAATCTTGAAAACTATCACAAAAGCTGTGTATATGTGTTTCAGACAAATGCAGAGATATCAATATTTATACAGGACCAAACTAATACGATTTTGTTTTCAAATCAATAGGTTGATATCGCTACTGTAATTGTAAAATTCAAAATATAATCAAATAATATTAACCAACATCTTACCTTAAAATAATGTTAGCTTGCAAATAAACAACCTTGATCCTGAGAATCATTGCTAAAAAATTGATTGTCAATGCAAAATCAACAATCGAATACTAATTACAGAAATATACAGCGACAAAATGTAATGCCGTTGATTCTATCAATGTATTAAAATAAACGGGTGTTTTCAACATAAAATCAATATAAAATTAAAAACATATAAAATTGTCATTTAATTAAAGGAAGATTTAATTTCATAACTTACTAAAGTTAACTCAATACCACTAAATGATCAAATTAATTACATACAATAAAAAGACACAAATACTCTGACTTAATAAATTAATAATTAAAAAAAATAAAAAATGATCAATGGTCTAGATGAGTTCTTAGAGTTCTCACATTCATTAATGCTGTTGTGTTTTGTTGGTTGTTGTGTTATCATCAAACTAGCTGTTTCTGCAATATTATGATACGTTGTATTTATATTTTGTAATTTTTGCTTTAATATAAATTTTAAACTAATATTCATCTAATGTTCAAACTAATACATATAAGTTTTTTACCTGCTTCTTTTATCATACTTTCTTTTGGTTCATCAATATCAATTGGATTTGCAGAGTCGTTCGTAAATCGACTAAAAGATGTCTTATGTGCTATACGTTCACTTCTTCTTTCTACATACACGTAAAAGATCATAAGCGTATACCAAATAATTATATAAAAAATAATTTATATTTGCATAACAACATAACATATAAACTTACTTGATGAAATCCTTAGGATCAATGCGTTTCATTGATTATAATATCCTAAAATGTATAACACCTCAAATACATATAAAAAACTTTACATCTGTTTACTATCGACAGACCCCCCCCCTATATACAAATACAGATATGGTACTTACAAATACAGATATGGTACTGCTCAAGTTCATCAATACCAAATATAAACCTACATGACTACCTTATCAAGTATATAATAGTAATCACTTATACGATATTGGGCCAATAAGAAATTTTGGCTGTTTATTCATTCTCTACACAGTGACCGTCCCTTTTTACATTTTTGTTTACTTATGTGTAAAAGTGTTCAAGCAAGATAAATCACTTTAAAGACCATCTTTACACATTCAATTACACATATGGTACTCATCATTCTCACTTTTGGGTCCCCTTTTTTGTTAAACTGATGTTAAAAAGTTTTTTTTAACAATATTAGTTTCCAAGCATTAAGCAAAATTTTCATATACGTATCCTCCCACAATCATAACTACAATGATGTGTTTGTTTGTTTTTAAGTATCTGTATTGAATTACACAATGTTTTCATATACGCACAATATGGTACAAATCATGTAAATCAAAACCAATCATAAACCTATATTATTAGTTTCCAAGCATCAAGTAATCTTTACATTTACGAAAACTGCCACACTCATAACTACAGGGTATGTTTCTGTTTGTACTAAGTATCAGTATTGTCTTACTCAATATTTTCATATACTCACACTTATTAAGGCAACATCATAAAATTTGAAAAAAAGATTTGCATTTTCATTCTAAGGGATGAATGATCTTTGATAAGTACAATGTTACATATTCTTAGTTAGTACATTGTCTCCCCTCGTGTGAATGTCATACGCTGTCAAACAGACAATTTGGGTTATCCAAATAGTCAAACAATACTTTACCCATATGTCAATTAACCCTAAGAAAGAAACATTGACCCGATTAAATTCCAAATCAACGTTTTTGAATAGCGAATACACAACTATTCAATTTATACAAACTAGAATACGCAAAAACCCCAATTTGCATACACGCCTTTCAATCAAAACCCATCCTTACGAATTATAAACCAACTGCATTTTATCCATCCTAAAAACCCCAAATTAATCAACTAAAATATACACCATCTCGTGTTAAGTTACTAAATATCAATAAATCACACTTTTTTAACACCTTAATCACTATTGCATGTTTTATCGCTCAAAAAATCAAGCTTATATAAAGACCTACCGGGAAGAATTACGTCTATCAAAAACAATAGACGTACCTTTGATACAATACACGATGTAGTTCTTCTCGAATCGTCGTCTCTATAATCGTAAGGTTTCACAGATTCGTATTGTCCGAATGCCTAATTTCTTCGCTGATCTTCTTCATTAATTTGATGAGAAAGCCACGGGAAAGATTTTGTCAATACGGTAGTTTCCTTTCAAAAAATAGTGGAGATATTACAAATTTACCCTTTTAATATAATGTAAAATATTTGTTTGTGATGCTAAAGTACATCAGTGCCCCTTTAATCTCAACCAATCATTCATCTAATCAACGGCATTAACGGTTCTTACAGTTCTCAATAAAAACCAAGTCCTACAAAGAATCGGACCCTATATATATATATATACATATATATATATATATATATATATATATATATATATATATGGGAGGGATCAAATGAAAACCATATTTATAATTAAAAACCGTGAAAACCACCACTACTCAATTACATAATTTATAATTGATTTAATTTTTAAATTGTTTAAAGTATATTTGAGTAAACAATATACATGTATAGGGGAAGGTTCCTGAGAAAACCAATAGTTATGTGAAAAACAAAGAAAACCACGAAAAGCAATAACATAATTCAGAATTTTTTTGTTATTTTAATTGTTAAAATGTTATTTAAGTATGTGATACATATATGTTGAGCATACATACAAGAATGAAGAGTTTTACGTATACGTAACACTATGTCGAATGAAAAATGGTTACGTATACGTAACCTATATGTGACGTATATGAAAAACCATGCTACGATTTTCATTTGATTCATAACTTTATTATATATTCACACACATATATAGAGGACAGTGATAAAAAAATTAATGCATTATTTGACTGTTTTCATTGGTTTTCTCTAGTTTTCTCATAACTTTATGGTTTTCTTAGGATCTCTCCTCTACATGTATATACATATACATATATATACATATGTATACATATATATATATATATATATATATATATATATATATATATAACTTGTAATAGTAAAAACCATTAAACTAAATCTTAGCCCTTCATTTGGTTTTGATTTAATTAAATGAAAAAATATAATTTGGTACTTTTGGTTGGACCATATATAGAAAAAGATAAAAAGAGGGTAATTTGGTCTTTTTACCCCACCCTACTTTTTGAATTTTTATTCACTTCAAAATACAAACCATCATTAAATCTGCACACATATCTCTCTCTTTATTTTTTTCTCTCTCTAAACCTATTTTTTCTTTCTCTAAAAATTGGAAGGCAAGAGAGAGATCAAGAGAACAAATAGAGGTGAAAGCTTTCGTTAGTAGCTGACTACCATCTACGGTGGCGCGACGACGGTAATGCCAATTTGGCGGTTTCTTGTTCATCTTCAATTTTAGAGCTGGGTTTTTTTATTCATGGCTTTCTTCTTCAAAGGTTTCTTCTTGCAATGGCGGCAGCAACGACAGATCGATGTTTTTTGTTGGTGTTTCGACGGACCAACGATGGCTGCTATGGTGGCTATGACTGCTTCAAAGATCTTGTGGTTTTTTGTTGTTTTAGGGTAAGAAGATGGCAACGATTACGATGGTGGCTGACCACCATCTACGGAAACGCCGAAGGCTGGGATGCAACGCTCTTATGGTTTTTTGTTTTAGTTCAAGGTAAGATCTAGGTTTTTTTTTTGTTGGTGTCAATGTTTAATCTAAGCATTTTTTTTTTGATGTTTTTAGTAAACTACTCAGATTTGTAAGGTTACAAATGTGTATATATATATTTTTCTAGATGTGGTTTAAATCTGAGTTTTTCTTGTTGGTTATATTTTTTTAGATATGGTTTACATATTTTTCTAAAACTAAGTGTTTCTTGAATGTTTATCATAATTTAACTTCGTGTTTTAGGTGTTTTGCAAAACGGTTTCTGCATCCGGTTGCTATGTCTATTTATAATTATTTTTGTACATGTTTATATATATTTTTTATGTTAGTTAGATCTATTTTTACTATATTTTTTGAATACAAACATTGGTATTTTTATATAAATATGTGTAAAGTGAGTTTTACACGTGTGTAAACTATGTTTTAGACATGTGTAAACCGAATACAGAAATGTGTAAACTGAATATACACATATGTAAAATTATTTTTTTTTCAGATTTATGTTTTTATACTTTAATTAGTTGTTAATTAATGTTGCATATTTTTTTTTTCAGAAATTGCCCAGTTTTGAGATGTGAACAAGACATAATCAACAAATAAGCATGCAGATTATTTTTCTAATTTTTTAAATATTTTTTTTTTGGTTTTAGATGTAGATTCTTTTTTGATTTTGTAAATATTTTACACATGTTAAATGTTTATAATTATATTTTACATATATGTTAAAGCACTAAGAAACATGTATTAAAGTATTGAGAAATATATGTTAAATTACTAGAATATCTTGTTAAAATATTCATTAAACTATTCACACGTATGTTAAAGTATTCAAAATAATCTTTTACATATGTGTTAAGATACTGAGAAAACATCAAATTACTAACACATATGTTATTATGTTAATAAAATATTAAAAAATAGTACACATGAAAACGAGGGTTGCCCTCAAAATAAGATTTCTTTTTTTAATAAAACATGACATGTGTCAAAATATGAGTGATTGAAATGTTTTATTGGTTTACAAAATTTATATTGGTTTACAATTGAACCTTCCCTTGTATATAAATATACTAGTGGGTGAAACCCACGTGGTGCGGCGATGGTATAAATACTTTTAGGACTGTGTATTTAACTAATTCTCCTTTATTGTGCTAACTATCATTTTGTTTTTTTATTTGATTAATTTGGGATATCAAACATATCTATATTATTATAGGGATGAGCAAATTTATAAAAACAAGTTGTTTATACATAACCATTTGTACCAAATGTAACAATATTGTTATTAAGTGTCTTAAAAATAAATTAAAATTATAATATTGTCCAAAAAGTTGTATTATATAGTAGTATAGATATAGATAGATTAAGATAACCTTAAATATAATAGTTCTACTTTAAATTTAATTACAAAATGGTAAAATACAAGTATTTAAAGCTTAAAAGGGTTATAATAGGAATAAATTTTGTGACATTACATATTAAAGCTTGCAACCTTTCATATGTAATCTTAAAATTGATGTAACATTACAAATCTAGCTATGGTTTCTCTATTATATAGTAGTATATATGTATATATATATAAAATAGGGAAGAACTATTAATCATAGTTTATTGCGATAACCCGTTAAACAAATAAGAGCCATCAATATATTATTAAATAGTGTGGATTCTAAATGAAAGGATGAGATGATATCAAGGGTATACAGGTCATTTTTGTTTTTTAATTTTACAATGATTATTAGATTTTTTATAACAAATATCACTCTCTTTCTTCAAAACCAAAACCAGATACAAAATTAAAGCCCCCAATTTCAGCTTCCTTCTTGCTTCATCCTTTGATTCATACGTCAAGTTAAAAGTTTGACTTTCTCTAAGTTACATGATTCTTAGCCATTTATGTTTTGTGTTTTGAAAAATTGTTTTAGACTAGAATGGTGCAATACCACATCTGTCAGATCTAGCCATTGAGTAAGTTGAGATCTGTTATAAATAAATTCTATAATAAGTTTAAATTGATATAAGTTTTTATTGTTATCATACATATTTTCTTGATTTTGAATCTACTTATTGGGTTTCTAGAAGATTAAAATTGATTTTATTTGATTCCTGTCCACTATTTGTTGAAATGCCTCAAAGAAAACACGTAAAAAACTAATAATTTGTAGCAGTTCACTAGATCTAATTGCTTTGCGATAAAGTTAGTTACAGATCTTTTCTTTATGTACGAGATTTGCGTTGTTTGTTTAATATTTTCCTTGATGTAGTGTTTTTGAATGAACACATGGAAGTTATCTATTTCTTGGAAATGTAAAGTTGCACTCAAAAAACAGTAGGTGGTCGATTGGCTTTCTTTTGTTAATGTAATACCATATTACATCAGTGTAGCACTTTCTTACATTAATATAATACCCTGTTACAATATAGTAATACATTATTGCAACAACATAGTAACCCAGGTTACATAAATATGTCATCTAGTCTATTTTCTTAAAATATTGATCTATAACGTAAAGCTTATAGCTATGGTTGTTTGTGTTGATATTAGTTATATATATATGTTGTTTATATGGATCAATGGTTATGATTTGGTTAACGGTTATCACAATAAAGGTGAGTTAACATTCATACTTAGCCCATTATATATATATATATATATATATATATATATATATATTGTTAATAAACTAATATCATCTTTATCCATTTTTTAATCAGATCCCATCATTCGTCTTTTTACTATGATCATTGTCTTATTACACTAGGAACCTTCTCTTACTTTTTATAGGGGCTGTTTGAAAGAGGCTGACCACATGCTGACCACTGACTGGCTGACTCGGTCAGCTAGTCAGCACGTTTGATATTCCGGACTTGGCGACTGACCCGGTCGTAAGGGTCTGACCGAGACTCTAATATTCACTTCACTGACCAGAACCCTCCAACCTCTCCTCTTCACCGGTCCCCTCCACACGCTTCCCTCCACCGTACTCCTCTTCACCGGCGCTCCCCCTCTGCCGCTCCTCTTCACCGACGCCCTCCCTCAGCCGCTCCTCTTCAAACATAAGCCGTCGCTGAACAACGTCCATCATGAAATCGGCATCGGCGCTGAGTGGCGATGAAGTCACCGGCGAAGAAGACGACGACGAAGACGACACGCCGGCGGTGAAAGATGATGAAATTGAAGAAGATGATGAAAGAGGATAAGAAATTTTAGGGATTTGAGAATGGGATTTAAGATGAAATTGAAGAAGATGATGAAAGGGGATAAAATTAGTGACTATGACCTTATCATCTCTTCAATTCATATGCAAAAGATTTATGTAAATAGGAGACAATATAGTCAAATAAAGAGCACAAACGAATGTGCTTATTTATATATAGTCAAATTAACACAATAATATTTCGACACGATGTTCATGGTGAAATGAATTTAAGTATTTAACCCTCGATTTACGTTTAACTTGTATTTTGTATGACATTTTGAATTTTAAGCTATTACGTTCTTTTTAAAAATTTGGTTATTTTTATCATTCAGCAGAGTCAGTCAGATACTGAATCAAACAGTCAAGTTTCAGTCAGATACAGACTCAGTCAGAACTTCTAACTGGGTCAGCTTCTGACTCAGTCAGATCTTACTGAGTCAGCGGTAATCAAACAGCCCCTTACTCCATCTAGATTTGTCATTTACACTTTCGGCCTCGACTAAAATTGTTATGTGTTGCTTGGACTTTCATTTTCCTTTTTTAGTTTCATTTTTGTTCTAATAATCTTTTTCAATTTAATTTTCTCAATCCTTAATGCAACCTTCACTCATTGCTCCCATAATTCTTCTTTTACCAACTCCAGGCCTTTTTGTATTTACGTAACTTTTAATAACAATCTGTTTTTCTAAAAAAGTTTTTGTCTTCTTCATAATTCTTCTTAATATATATTCTTTTTGTTTTTCTTTCCCTTGATCTATTTGCATAGAGTCTTTATTTTGATCATACAGATCGTTTTCTTCCTTTGTCTTCTTAGGCACACACAAAACCTCTCTTTTTTAGGTCACTCATAACCTTATTCTTCTTGTTTAATTTAGAAGCTTTCCTTCTTAGGTCACATAGAATCTATCTTTTGTTGGCCCATGCAAATACTCTTTAGTGGTTTTGATCTTTCACTCTCATGGAACCTTTGCAATCTTCTCGTGCTCGATCTTCACATCTGATTTCTTCTCTCTTTATTTCTCTAATATCAACTGTTAGCAATTAGATTGAACAAACCATAGAATGCAACCAGATTTATATTACTCATATACATTTATTTGTATAAATCAAACTTTCTCCCAAAGATATCTTACTCCTACAAACTTCAATAAATCTCTTTCTAAACATTCAATGTACTTCTTTTAAATTTTAAGATTTTCATAATATGATCAATCTCAATCAACAAACACGGAATAGATGTGGACAGGATTGTTTAATAAGTTCAGACAAGACAAAATATTGAAAGTACAATGGTGTAAATAACTTTTCAATCTATATTCCATTATTGATAACGATTACAAAATATGGAAATTTTGCAAGTGTTACAAATTACAAAAGAAAACTTCTATTTATACTAAATTGATGTTCTCACCCGAAATGTAAAGATCAAGAAATTTTGTAGTGGGGGGAGGGGGTTCCCCTTGTTTTTTTTATTCTTTCATTTTTGCAAATTTTGTCTCTAAGTTTTCTCTCTAGAGAAAACCCTAGCCACCGCCATCCATCCTTTTCTTGTTCTTCATTCCAATCAATCACTATCATCATCAATTCCTTTGATCTTGATGATATTCTAGCATTCAAGGTTTATTTATGTGCAAAACTTGATCATTTACACCTTCTCATGTAAGAAAACCGTTTATTTTGATGATTTTATCTTTGCTTGTTCATGTTCTTGTTGTTATTAATCATCTAACATCAAAATCATCATCTAATAATCTTTCATTCTTGGTTTTAGGCATTGAATTGTGAATAATTAGGCAACTCGGGCGTTGATTATTCGAAATTGGTAAAAGTCTAGTTTTTGATGTTCATATGTCTTTGGATTTATTATATTGGGTTGTAAACTTGAGAGATCTGTACTTAATGTACATCTTGGTTTTATAATCTCTTATTTAAAACATTAATCTTACTTCTTGAATCCATAGGCAGAATGTTAGTTTGTGTTCGTTGAGTCATATCTCCATCATACTTAGTCCATTTATGGTGATTCTTTTTCTGTAAGTTAGTTTAGGGTCTTATCTTTCAAACGGTTCTTGTTACACAATTTTTCATTTCCGTTTCGACCTCCAAAAAGTCTACGCAAGACTGGTGCGCGATCAGTTGTACAAGCTGAAATATTTTTACTAAACTTAAATGCTAAAACTTGGGGCTAATTAACTAAAATAAGTCAAAAGTTGGGTCCAAAGATGGATTCTAAGACATTAAAGGATAAGAACATATAATGTTCAAATGTCAACAAACTTGAATTAATAAATGAATATTTTAAAACATAAATGACAATGGTACATATTATGGACATGAAAACTAAAATGAATCGGGATTGGAAATTAATGTTGGACATTGGTCTTGAAATACAAAATGAATTAAGGTACTAATAAAATAAGAACTTGGATGGGCATTAAAGACTGGACTAGGAGGATTTCAACCAATTACATCTTTTTAACCTTTAGTAATCTTATGTTATTTTGTTATCTATAGTTACTTGCTGTAGTTGTTGTGGGCATTGGACCGTACAATTTCGAGGTGAGTTTCACGATCTCTTTTTAATATTTTTTACTTGTGGGAAAAGCTTTCTCACTGTTTTGGTCTATGCCGTGTCTTAAATACTATTTTACAACATTGAATGTGGTTTGTGTCATGTGTTAAGTCTAGATGTTCGTTCATGAGTATGTACTTATACTTGGGCTTGACTGTCATGGAGAGGTATTGTTAGTACTAATGGGTTGACACCCCACCCCAGTCATCGGTATGCTGGTTGAGACTAACTTGGGCCGTGCGTGCCACCCTTGAATATAATCTGATTAATTGGACTTGGACTTATCGTAAACTTGTGTTGACATCTATGACAACTATGTGCTCTTACTCACATACAACCTTCTGTACATGTTATACATGACAACTTATATGTACTTTTAAACCTGCGAACTCACCAAGGTATGTTGACTTTTAGAGCATGTCTTTTTAGGTTTCAATGCTTAAGTACTTGGACAATGGACTCTAGAAGAGACCACTAATTCAATGGCATTAGACATTGGACATAAGTTTTGGACTAATTGTTATAATTATTGGATTTTGTAATTGATTTGGATTGACCTTGTACTAATTGTTCCAGTTTTGCACTTCTGGATTATTTGTGTATTTATTAATAGCATTAAGGTATTGATTGTTTTTGGCACCTCTTCTTTTGTGTCGGGCGAAGTCATGATCCATTGACGAAGAATTCCTTTAAATATTCTCTTAGACCCTAATGCATTATGACAATCCTGCCCATCGCATTCATGTGCTTCTACTACTAGGAGGGGTGTGACAGGATTAATGAATGATTTGTTACTTCTCAAGCATATTTCCTTTATGGCTTATAGATTATTTATTCTTTTGAACATCTTTAGTGTCCTTTCGCAGTTGTATCCACTAGCCATTGTAGTGTGATTGATCTATTCAATATCATCTAACTCTCTAAGATCATGAACATTCAAAGTGTTGACTATGTCTTTGTATTCCGTGAGGAATTGCACTAACTCAGAAATCCTCTTAATCACGAACATATTACACTGTCTATCATACTTAAAAGTATTAATTTTCACATCTACTTTGCCTGCTAGAGCTGACACTTCTTGTAGCATCTTAGATGTGGTCAAGCCTTCTCTTAATTGAACATGTGAAGGTTGCTTAAACCAATCTGGATTCTTGTTCAACAATTGTGCAAGGGTATCATGATCAACTCTAGTGATTTGGATCTGTTGAGCACATGTTTTGGTTCTAGGTTCTTTCACAACCACTTTTTCATCTAACACTTTCATTTTACTTTCCATCTCTAGAACATACTTCAAAATTGCATCCCGCAAATAGTTTTTCTTCATTGGGCCCATTTGCCTTTTAGTAAACCTAGTCCTTGCTAGATATTCCTTAATTTTCCTATTTGACATGTCATAAGGATCTTGAAATGGATAATGTGAAGGTAATGATCTAGTAGATGGTTTAGAAGTGGTGGATGGACCAGCTTTTAATCAAGACTTTTAAGTTGATAGAATCCTTGAACAACAAGTCTGGCCTTGGTGCGAACAATAACACCTTTCTCATCTGTTTTGTTTCTAAAAATCCACTTTGTTCTAATCGGTAGCTTATCCTTTGGAAGTTCACGCAGATACCAAACATTTAGCTTCTTGAATTGCATAAGCTCATCTTGCATAGCATCAACCCAACTATTTTCCTTCAATGCCATCTCAATGTTCTGTAAGTTGAAATTCTTTCAATGGTAAGCCTACAACATAATTTCCTCTAACCAACTTGTTCATATTTTTAATGTTTACATGGCCAAGACAACGATGCAATAACATTGAATCACTTTCCGAGGCTTTTGACAATAAACAACACGCACTTACAAATGAATATGACCTATTCATGTCAAGTAAATGTGTGTCTTTGTCTCTCGGTGTTCTCAACAAAATCCATTCATCAAGAATTACAAATCTAGATTTTAGAATAAGACATTCTTTATTAGTGAAATGTGTTGAATACTTTTTGTCACAAATTTGAGAAACACATAACAAATTATGTTTAAATTTTTGAACAAAATTGACATCTTCAAAACTTAATACACCATTGGGCATTGTGCCTTTCTTAGTAATCTTACCTCCTCTATCTCTAGCAAAAATAACATATCCTCCATTATAGGGTTGTATGTTGTTAAACAAAGATATATTACCTCTCATGTGCCTAGAATAACCGATGTCAATATGCCAAACACTGTTGATAACTTGTCTTGCTTGTTCCTGCACATATGAATGAATTTATTCATTTTTAGGAACCCCAAGCCATGGTTGACTTGAGCACATTGTTTTCATCCAAATATGAAACAGACGTTAATATCATATCTTTTTTATCATTGAACATAGTCTTCAATAATATTAGGATCAGATTATTTTTCTTTTATTTTCTACTTTTGAATTGGTTTGATCATATGTGTAACCATCAACTTTAAAGTGGTTTTAATTGGATTAGAATTGTTGTAATCAACATGTAAAGATCATAGTTGAATTCTCTTTATGTAAATAAGGTTTTATTTGAATATATCCTTTATTTACAAAATGATTTGACAGAGCTTTATTCCTTTTGAGTTTTGCATTTAAGAAGAATTGTTTTCTATTGTTTGAAATTAAGTTGTGAAATCTTTGTTTTCTTGACGGTTGATGTTAATGATTACAATTTCTAGTCTTATGACTGGGCTTGCCACACACATAACAACACATATTATAATACACTTTTTGCTCTCGTGTTGTTTGCACAAACTATTGATGATAACTTCCATAGTTATCGTAGAATCTGGTTTTAGTATTTCTTTGGCCTTGTGATTCCTTAACAGTTTCTCATTTCTTTTTTTAAGTAATAATATTTGTAATCGTATCCAAAAGAACTAAGGTATGTTTCCTAACAATTGGATTCAATTCTAAAACCAATGAGGCATGAATAGTAGCTTTAATCTTCTGAGTGAGAGGTACTGGAATAGGACTAGTTTCCTTGAAACCTGATCTACAAACATCTTGTTTTATAGAGTTAGCAGTAATAGAAGATTTATCTTTAAAGAAACTAGCATTCGTTTCTTTAAAGGTATACTCTTCATTATCTATGTTGACTTTTTAAACAAATATGTTCTTGAAATTAGTTTTTAAGTCAGATAAAGATGTTGTGACACATTTTCTTTCATTATTATTAAAATCAAATTTTGATTTTAATTTAATTTCATTATTAGAAAATTTTGAGCAATCATTTGCAGAGACAAAAACATCTAAAATTTCATTAATGATTGATGATGATTTACATACAACTTTTATTTTCCTTAAAATCTATTTCATAATCACTTTTCCAATCTTCAACCAATCCTTCTTTCTTTACACTTTCTACAAAAAAATTATGATGATTAATTTTAATTTCAATTTTTATGACAGAGTCAACAAGTCAGTTAAACATTGACCGGAGGTTTTATGTCTGACTTTGGTTGAAAACCTATTCTATAGATCTGTTCATCTAAAGTGGTACTTGATGAAGCTAAGCAAGTATAATCATGATTAATTGGTGGTGAAATGTTAGAATATCGAACTCCACTTTTACCACCATTAATTTTCTGAGTCATTTGAAACTTGATTATACCTTCAACCATGTTAGAGGATAACTCAAACTTTTCAACGGTTAATATCGCAGATAAGAGTTTATTATTAAGTTTATTTATTTCCAAAGATAGTTCATTATTTCGTGCTTTCAAATCGTTATGTTACAATCTTTATCATGACTGTTCAATTTTGATTGATAAATCGATGTGTTTAATCCTTCTATCTTTTCTTTAAAATTTTCTCATCACTTTTGTATTTCCGAGCTTGATATTGAAGTTTTTCAACTTCCAATATCAAGTGTTCGTTGTGAACTCTGTATCTTTGAACATTTTCTACACATGTATTTGAACAAAGATTAGTAAATAACTCTTCTTGCTTGTTCTTCTTTTAAGATATGGCATTTACCATGAAAGCATTCTAAACACCTTTTTCTTCTGTTTTGGTTGCCGGAGTAATCTCAACAGCATTCACAATCTTTTCATCTTTAGCTTGAATAAACTCAATAGCTTCTTCTTCAACTTCTCCCTCGCCCTTTTCAGTCATTGTTGATTTAGCTGGAGTAATCTCAACAGCTTCTTCTTTAAGCACCTTTTTAACAATCTCAACTTCTTTTTCATCAAAGATCCCCTTCATTAGATCATTAGATACAAACTCAGCCAGTATGTTTAGTATGTTCTGATCATCATTTTCCTCATCAGTTTGAATTTCAGCTAACAAAGCAGTAGACAATTTGATATCTAGAATTTCAAGTTGCCGCGCGAGAAGCACTTTTCGCTCGAGAACTAGTTTTGTTTTGTATAAATATCTAGTTTTGATGTAATTAAGTAGCTTTTTGTCATATCCGAATTTCGCATACATTGTAATCGCTTTCAAATCAGAGAGCTATAAAATTAAGAAGTTATTTACACTCGTTCTTATCTTCTATTTTTCAATAACGTGATGATAATATTCCGCGTTAGTATTACAAGATCGATCTTATGTTATTGTTGATCCTTACAATCGGTATCAGAGCTCGGTATGCTCTAGATCGATTAATTTGAAGATTGAAGAATGTTTGTGAAGTGTTCTTAAGCTTCGATTTGGAATCCTTTGAAGATCAACTTGATTTTTGTTGGTTTTGATCATTTTTGAAGATGTTGAAAGCTATTATGTTGTTGAGGGTAGTTTTGAGGGTGTTCATGTGATTAAATGAGCTAAATCGAATCAATTAGAGAAAAAGAAATTGGAATCTTCGAATTTGGGATGAAATTGATCAAGCGACAACTTGTTATTCGCGAGTGAAAAGTTCTCATTCGGGCGAGAACTTTGATTTTCGCAAAAGTTTTTTGAAAATTTTATTACAGAAGATTCCTTTCGCACAAGAAGTTCATCTTTTCGCAAAATACACATAGAAAACTATCCGCGCAAAAAGTTGGTGATTGTTCGCGCGAGAACTCTAATATTCATGCGAAAACTTTTAGTTTGAAAAGTTTGATTTCGGAGTCTAGAAAAATGGAAAATCTAAAGCACATCACTGCTACCATCAACCTAAACAATGAGATTGAAACAAGTACAAAACCTTCTACACTTCTCAGCGAAGAAGATTATCCCTGTCACACCCTCAAAATCCACGTGCGGAGTTTTACCGCGAGAAGTGTGAACAAACCAGGATCACAGTCACTAGTTACTCAGAACGACACTATATGCCACATTTAAAAATAAACCAATCGAAGTTCAAGTTTTAAAACCATGCGGAAGCGTTTTGTAAATAAGACAAACCCAAAGTATGTAAATGTAAAATTTGGCAAAACACGAACCCATTATTTAAATCTCATAAATAAAATTCAAATGTCATGACTTAAGATGAAGTCTTAGAATGCATGCTGGACCCGTGTTGTGCTCCTAATGGCAACCTGAATTAACGACGTGAGAATAGCATACTAAAAAATGTCAACACAATGGTCGGTGAGTTCAAGAGTTTGCATTTAACATAAACAATAATAATTTGCATAACATAAGAAGTGCATTGAAATAGATAGCTAGTCTATATTCATAAGTAATAACAATAGTGATTTCGCGATCGAAGCTGACTGTGTTGCGTTTGTTGCCTCCCGTCACGACTTACCAGGTCGTAACGATGTTTGTGTTTAGGACAATATTGCACCCGTTTGACCTTGAGTCGCACAGGTGGGGCTTGTCAAACCCAGTAGTACTACCCAAGATTTCCCGCTAGTTACCATTATTAACGATCCGAAAGTGTGAGGACTTTCAAGGTATTATGCACTATGTTAAAACATACACAACTTATAATAAAAAGTAAAGCGTTTGCGAACAAGTATGCTACCTCCCCCATAAGAGAGTTTATAAAATAGTGGGGCATGAACTCACCTGATGCGCAAATCAACAATAAGTGCAAAGCTTGCAATGAGAGGAAAGACAACCCGTCAAAGGTTACCTAGAACATGTGAGTACATAAGTACGTGCAACCAGAGAAACATAACAACCCTAAATGCTCATCAACACATCAACCCTAGGGTTTTGAAACCAAAATGACACATTTGACCTAGTTGACCCGTTTGACCCGTTGGTGACTTGTTAATTAAATTCTTGTTTTATCAAGTTTAACATCACATAACACATTATTACCATGTAAGCTTTTCACATAGATCAAATCATCAAACTTAGATTCTATCAGCATCATCATACCAACATAGATCATCATATAGCATATTTCATCATACAACACTAGCAAATCTAAACCCAACATCATGCTCAACACAAACATAATTATATCACAACTAGCAATTTATACATTGAATCCAATCATGCACTACATGCCATGTGAAGCCACTCACGACTTCACATCCTAAACCCTGCCAATCCTACTAAGTAGGGGCCTCAGATTCGCACGTGTGTATGACGATCATTATCACATTAACCAACACAATTCACACCAATTAACATACATCATAATGATCTATTACAATCCCAAACATGATTCATAATTCTCTACCCTTAACCAACATCACACCATATCCTATGGATCCTAGATTTCTCAAGCAATTTATCCAACATTCACATGATCCAATTTACACATTCCAACACCTTAGAAATCATCAATAAACATTCTAGCATGATCCTAGTATTATAAACATGCCCAATTCATAAAATCTAATGTTCCACATCAATAAAGTTTCCCTTTTGGGAAAGTAACATCCAAAATCCATCTAACACCCAATTCATTCATGAATTCATCAAATATATACTTAATCAAGTTCATAACAATTATATAACACATACTAATCATCAATCCATGAATTCCCATGAAGAAAAGTTTCCTCTTTAGGCAATGTATGAACAATGTGATCAAACCATGGAATTCTTGCATAATCAACATAACCCAACATTCATACAACCTATCTAACAACATATTATCATCAATCAATCATCAATTTCAACTTTTCTTCATCAATTTCGAATTAGGGTTCATCAAGAATCAAAAACCATGAAAAACTTGATAAAACTCACCTTTAAACGTGTAGGGATGATGATTAACACTTGCTAACACTTGGAACTACTCAAAATCGAATTGTTCTTACTTGTTCTTGATCAAAATCGCAAAGAATGGGTGTTGGGAGGAGGGTTACGGCCGCAAGATGCGGAGTGGGGGCTAGGGTTGGGTTTTGGTGGTTTAAATATGGTAATAATTTGACAAAAATCCCCTTTTTGTTTTATAAATTGTAAAACCAATCTTTTTTAATCTTTTAAATACTTTTTCATCTTATGATATATGAAGTTTATTAACTAACATAAGATCATGAAAGCCAATTGATAATATACCATCCATAGGATCATGCATTGCACATAGTCACATTGTCAAACGTAACCCATAAAATGATGCTCCATATTTTAATTCATATAATCACATAACCACCATTAACAATCAACATTATTAATTAGATTATCATCTATTCATCATGGATAATTGTTATTAAGTCAACAACGTTCAATGACAACTAGTGTGTGCTCACGACACGTGTATGCAAGACCTAACGGAACTAACGGAGTTTGGTAACGGAAAATTACCAGACGTCACATTATCCCCATGTTGAAAGAATTTTCGTCCCGAAAATTGCGTTACATGGTTGTGTTACATCACTGGTTTACTGCATTGGCATAACGAAATCGAGTGAGTTGTCACATCATCCCCATGTTTAAAGAAATTTCGTCCCGAAATTTAATCAGTACCTTCCCCGGCTGTGACCGTCGTTTCAAACAGATGAGGATATTTGAGCTTCATCTGATCCTCGCGTTCCCACGTGAATTCCGGTCCACGTCTTGAGTTCCAACGAACTTTGACTATAGGTATTTTGCTTTGCTTAAGAGTTTTGACCTCACGGTCCATTACTTCAACAGGCTCCTCAACAAAGCGCAATTGCTCATCCACTTGTACTTTCTCGAGTGGTGCAACCAAAGTCTCATCAGATAAGCACTTTTTCAGATTTGAGACGTGAAATACGTTGTGAACGCCATTTAATGACTCAGGCAGGTCTAACCGATACGCCACTGGACCTATTCTTTCAAGAATCTCAAATGGTCCAACGTATCTCGGGTTAAGCTTGCCTCTTTTGCCAAATCGAATGACGCCTTTCCATGGTGAGACCTTCAACAACACTTTGTCACCGACCTGAAACTCCAAAGGTTTCCGTCGCTTGTCTGCATAGCTCTTTTGTCTGTCTCGCGCTGCAGCCATACGATTCCTTATCTGCACAATCTTTTCGGTAGTCTCGTGCACTAATTCAGGGGCAGTGAGCTGACTATCACCAACTTCAGCCCGACAAACTGGTGATCTACACTTTCGGCCATACAACGCCTCAAATGGTGCTGCCTGAATACTAGCATGGTAACTATTGTTGTACGAGAATTCGACCAACGGTAGATGAACTTCCCAATTATTTCCAAAATCAATTACGCAAGCACGTAACATGTCCTCCAAAGTTTGAATAGTACGCTCGCTTTGTCCATCGGTCTGCGGATGATATGCAGTACTCATATCCAACCGCGTTCCCAGAGATTTCTGCAACGACTGCCAGAAATGAGATGTAAAACGAGCATCACGATCAGAAATAATCGAGATCGGCATGCCATTTCTTGAGACTACCTCCTTCAGGTGAATTCTGGTTAACTTGTCCATTTTGTCAGTCTCCTTGATCGCCAAGAAATGAGCTGACTTAGTCAGTCGATCCACAATCACCCATATCGTGTCACAACTATTAGAAGTTCTGGGTAATTTAGTAATAAAGTCCATAGAGATCTGTTCCCACTTCCACAAGGGAATCTCAGGTTGTTGCAGTAACCCAGATGGCTTTTGATATTACACTTTAACCTTGGAACAGGTTAGACACTTGCTCACATACGTTGCTACGTCTGCCTTCATATTAGGCCACCAATAGTGCGCTTTCAAGTCATGATACATTTTGTCAGAACCGAGGTGTATGGAATATTTAGACTTATGTGCTTCACTTATGACTAAATCTCTCAAATCTTCATACATGGGTACCCAAAGTCTATCCATGAAATACCGGATTCCATCGGATTTTACTTCCAACTGTTTGTCCATCCCACGTAAGGATTCTGAACCAATGTTTTCCGTTTTCAAAGCTTCTGTCTGAGCTTCCTTGATTTGTTCAGGCAAATGAGTGCTAATCGTAAGCTGCAAAGCACGCACTCGCTGGGGCTTAGCAGTCTCCTTCCTACTCAAAGCATCAGCGACTACATTCGCCTTACCTGGGTGATATTTGATAGCACAATCGTAATCGTTTAACAGTTCCACCCAGCGTCGCTACCTCATGTTTAGCTCTTTCTGCTCAAAGATATGCTGAAGACTCTTGTGATCGGTGTAAATGGTGCATTTGGTACCGTACAAGTAATGTCTCCAGATCTTCAAGGCAAAAATCACAGCACCTAACTCCAAATCTTGAGTAGTATAGTTCTTTTCATGAACCTTCAGTTGTCTCGAGGCATAGGCTATTACCTTGCCACGTTGCATTAGGACACAACCAAGTCCTTGGATAGAAGCATCACAGTAAACCACAAAATCATCACTTCCTTCTCGTAATGCTAATATCGGCGCGCTACAAAGTTTCTGTTTCAACAACTGAAAAGCGGCTTCTTGACTCTCACCCCATTTATACGTTGTTCCTTTATGGGTCAAGGCTGTGAGAGGTTGAGCGATTTTTGAAAATCCCTCGATGAAACGTCGATAGTACCCTGCCAGTCCAAGAAATTGCCTTATCTCACTAGGCGTCTTGGGTACCGACCAGTTCTTTATAGCCTCAATCTTTGTAGGATCCACATGTATTCCTTTCTCGTTAACAATGTGACCCAAGAATTGCACCTCACGAATCCAGAAATCACACTTAGAAAACTTGGCATACAACTGTTCCTTCTTAAGCAATTCCAAGATTAGACGTAGATGCTCCTCATGCTCCTCCTTGGTCTTAGAATAGATCAATATGTCATCAATAAACACGATAACAAACTGATCGAGGTAGGGTTTGCACACACGATTCACGAGATCCATGAATACCGCTGGTGCATTAGTCAACCCAAAGGGCATGACCAAGAATTCATA
This sequence comes from Flaveria robusta, assembly GCA_025506415.1. Classification (NCBI taxonomy): domain Eukaryota; kingdom Viridiplantae; phylum Streptophyta; class Magnoliopsida; order Asterales; family Asteraceae; genus Flaveria; species Flaveria robusta. Next base: position 19,255,243 of record CM046475.1, read on the forward strand.
ATGACCATAACGAGTACGGAATGCGGTTTTAGAGATGTCTTCCTCCCGAACTCTCAGTTGATGATAACCGGACCTCAAATCAATTTTTGAGTAATAGATTGATCCCTGAAGTTGATCAAATAAATCATCAATACGAGGCAAAGGGTATCGGTTCTTGACTGTGACCTTGTTCAATTCTCTATAGTCAATGCACATTCGAAAGGTACCATCTTTCTTCTTAACAAAAAGTACAGGTGCTCCCCACGATGATGAGCTCGGTCGAATAAATCCTTTATCCAATAGCTCCTGAAGTTATGTAGATAGTTCCTGCAGTTTGTTTGGTGCTAACCGATAAGGTGCTCTCGCAATTGGAGCTGTTCCGGGAGTCAAATCGATGTGAAATTCAACCTGACGATAAGGTGGTAGTCCAGGCAGATCCTCTGGAAACACCTCTGGAAAGTCGCGAACTACCGGGATATTCTCTATCTTCTTCTCTTCTTGTTGTTTATCGGTCACAAGGGCTAATATGGCTAAGTGACCCTTGCGTAGCCACTTCTGCGCTTTCATAAAAGATATGATGCCTATCACTGCACCACTCTTCTCGCCCTTAACTGAGAGAATCTCTCCCTCCTTTAGAGGAATGCGAATAACCTTCTCATGGCATATGACTTCTGCCTGCTTCTCAGACAGCCAATCCATACCCACGACCACGTCAAAACTCCCAAGTGTAATAGGCATGAGTTCGATATCAAAGGTATGACCAGCGAGTTCTATCTTACAAACCTTAAGGATATGGATAACGGAGATTTGCTTACCATCAGCTAATTCTACGGTATACTTAGAGTCCAACGCAGAAGGCATATCACTTAGGAGACTACAGAATTTAGTAGAAATAAAACTCCTATCGGCTCCAGTATCAAACAGTACAGAAGCAAAACGACCATTAATAGGAAATTTACCAATAACCGTAGTAGGATCGTTTAGAGCCTCACCTGATCCCATGACAAAGGCTCTCCCTTTTGCTCCACCATTGTCGCCACCATTATTGTCACCATTGCCCCCATTATTGTTATTACCACCATTTCCATTGCCATTACCATTTCTTTTTAATTGAGGGCAATTTCTCTTGTAATGCCCCCCTTTTCCACATTCAAAGCAACCCTTTGGCGTTTCATGGGGCCGCTGGGACTACTGAGGCTGCTGGGGCTTCTTCATCAACTCCCCACGACAATCCTTTGCCGTGTGTCCAACCTTCCCACAACACTGGCATCGAAAGCTATCACACCTGCCAGTGTGGTGATAGTTGCATCGGTTGTATTTGGGGCTTTTCCCCGCATAACCACCGGGTCCTTGAGTTGGGGCAGACGATTGGTTGAAGTTGCAGTTGTTATCAAACCTCCTTTGTTGCTGTTGTTGTTGAGGCTGTTGTTGCTGAGGTTGACTACCAGACGTCGATCCCTTGCTGGCATTACTTTCCCACTTACGTTTATTGTCGGGCATGCTTGTCACAGCGCCCCGCTTAGGTAACTTCCCTTGCTCCACTGCTTGATCGGTGAGTTTATGAGCCAATCGAATGACCTGTTGAATAGTAGGGAGATTTGCAGCGGTCACCATACTTTGAATTTCCGGCACCAACCCACGTAAGTAGATCTCAATTCGTCGGCTCGGCGGGTCAACCATGCCAGGACAAAGTGTAGCCAGCTCATGAGACCTAGTAGTGTAAGCTTCAATGTCAGATCCTTCCATCTTTAATTGCCAGAACTCGGCTTCTAGCTTCTGAACTTCATTACGAGGGCAGTATTCCTCTGTCATCATCGTTTTGAATTCATCCCATGGCAGCGCGTTTGCCATCGCCTGACCAAGCATCTGCACTTGCGCATTCCACCACGTGAGTGCTGCACCCTCAAGTGTCCCCGTGGCGAATTTCACCTGGTCCACCGCTGGACAGTTGCATTTGGCGAAGACTGATTCAGTCTTCTCGAACCACCTCACCAGACCTACAGCTCCCTCAGATCCACAGTAGGTATGGGGCTTGCAATCCATAAATGCCTTGTAAGTACACCCAGGTGGTCCTGTATTAACATGACAGAGTATTTAAATCGAACCAAATGAATTTATCACTTAACGGAATATTTGCGTAATCGATGACTAAAGTCACCGTTTACCTCCAAACTGAGCGGGTTGAGTGCCGCCTGCACATACTGATTAATCAGGGCAGCTAATTCTGCTGGGGTCATGTTCACGGTGCCGACGCCACGTCCACCGCCACGCCCACGGCCACGTCCACGTCCACTGCCTCGGCCGTCCATATTTCACTTTACATTTACAAACACAATAATGAGTAACATCCAACATATTAATCTCATTGAAGTATGGTAAATAATAAGAAATAATGTACTGCCACAACCACAACATTTATAACCAAAATAATAACTTATCATAAATAAATTGTAAGTAACTCACAAAATATCCAATCAATGTCAAAATTTCGAGTTTTCAGTTGTGTGGGAAACAACCCTTCCCACATAGGTTTTTAAAAAAAACGCTATGCAGTCTAGATCATATAAATAGAAAAGAATCAATCAAACAAATCCGATCCATCACTATCTCCCCCGTCTGGGGCTTCTTTGGGCTCTTCCTCAGGGTCTTCATCAACATCTTCTGCTGGTGCAGGATGGTCCACAATCTGTAGTGCTACAAACTGTGCCTCCAATCCGGTCAACCTATCCTCCACACCTACATTATGAAGCTCCTGCTCGTCCATACGCTCCACAAGCTGTATCACAGTACCAGTCAGGGTATGATGTCCAGTAATAGCCATCGAGAGTCGGTCCTGGAGTGTCTCCACTAGTAGGCGTAGCTGGTGCACTTCATATGCTAAAGTGGAGTTCTCGTCAGTGAGTACTCTGATACGTCGACGCTCAGTGTCAAGAGTCGCAACTAAAGCTGCCACAGCCTGCTCGAAAGGAACGTCAAGTGAGGGAAGAGCAGGTGCCGTAGAGGCAGTAGCTGACCTCGTCCTAGGTCCAGTAGTAGCAGGGCCTGGGACCCGCTCCCTATAAACCATACGGTTCACATAGGTAGCATAGTATCTCCAATCTCGAGGAGGATCGAGCTCGGGCGACACAAATGGCTGGTCCAAATCTATCTCTCTAGAAGGGTAAGGATACAGCGGCCAATCGGGTTCTCGATGAGGTACAGGAGGAGAAGGAGGGGATTCAGAACGCGCAGGTTTTTTACCCAAAACCCGTGATGATGATGCCATGCTGCAGTGCACGTGATGCGTAAGCCAATGAGTATACAGTAAGAGAATAAGCAAAGAGTAACTGACTAACTGTGTGCGGTTATAGACTAGTGTGTATGCAACCTAGTTCCCTATAACCAATGGCTCTGATACCAATCTGTCACACCCTCAAAATCCACGTGCGGAGTTTTACCGCGAGGCGTGTGAACAAACCAGGATCACAGTCACTAGTTACTCAGAACGACACTATATGCCACATTTAAAAATAAACCAATCAAAGTTCAAGTTTTAAAACCATGCGGAAGCGTTTTGTAAATAAGACAAACCCAAAGTATGTAAATGTAAAATTTGGCAAAACACGCGCCAACCCATTATTTAAATCTCATAAATAAAATTCAAATGTCATGACTTAAGATGAAGTCTTAGAATGCATGCTGGACCCGTGTTGTGCTCCTAATGGCAACCTGAATTAACGACCTGAGAATAGCATACTAAAAAATCAACACAATGGTCGGTGAGTTTAAGAGTTTGCATTTAACATAAACAATAATAATTTGCATAACATAAGAAGTGCATTGAAATAGATAGCTAGTCTATATTCATAAGTAATAACAATAGTGATTTCGTGATCGAAGCTGACTGTGTTGCGTTTGTTGCCTCCCGTCACGACTTACCAGGTCGTAACGATGTTTGTGTTTAGGAAAATATTGCACCCGTTTGACCTCGAGTCGCACAGGTGGGGCTTGTCAAACCCAGTAGTACTACCCAAGATTTCCCGCTATTTACCATTATTAACGATCCGAAAGTGTGAGGACTTTCAAGGTATTATGCACTATGTTAAAACATACACAACTTATAATAAAAAGTAAAGCGTTTGCAAACAAGTATGCTACCTCCCCCATAAGAGAGTTTATAAAATAGTGGGGCATGAACTCACCTGATGCGCAAATCAACAATAAGTGCAAAGCTTGCAATGAGAGGAAAGACAACCCGTCAAAGGTTACCTAGAACATGTGAGTACATAAGTACGTGCAACCAGAGAAACATAACAACCCTAAGTGCTCATCAACACATCAACCCTAGGGTTTTGAAACCAAAATGACACATTTGACCTAGTTGACCCGTTTGACCCGTTGGTGACTTGTTAATTAAATTCTTGTTTTATCAAGTTTAACATCACATAACACATTATTACCATGTAAGCTTTTCACATAGATCAAATCATCAAACTTAGATTCTATCAGCATCATCATACCAACATAGATCATCATATAGCATATTTCATCATACAACACTTGCAAATCTAAACCCAACATCATGCTCAACACAAACATAATTATATCACAACTAGCAATTTATACATTGAATCCAATCATGCACTACATGCCATGTGAAGCCACTCACGACTTCACATCCTAAACCCTGCCAATCCTACTAAGTAGGGGCCTCAGATTCGCACGCGTGTATGACGATCATTATCACATTAACCAACACAATTCACACCAATTAACATACATCATAATGATCTATTACAATCCCAAACATGATTTATAATTCTCTACCCTTAACCAACATCACACCATATCCTATGGATCCTAGATTTCTCAAGCAATTTATCCAACATTCACATGATCCAATTTACACATTCCAACACCTTAGAAATCATCAATAAACATTCTAGCATGATCCTAGTATTATAAACATGCCCAATTCATAAAATCCAATGTTCCACATCAATAAAGTTTCCCTTTTGGGAAAGTAACATCCAAAATCCATCTAACACCCAATTCATTCATGAATTCATCAAATATATACTTAATCAAGTTCATAACAATTATATAAACATACTAATCATCAATCCATGAATTCCCATGAAGAAAAGTTTCCTCTTTAGGCAATGTATGAACAATGTGATCAAACCATGGAATTCTTGCATAATCAACATAACCCAACATTCATACAACCTATCTAACAACATATTATCATCAATCAATCATCAATTTCAACTTTTCTTCATCAATTTCGAATTAGAGTTCATCAAGAATCAAAAACCATGAAAAACTTGATAAAACTCACCTTTAAACGTGTAGGGATGATGATTAACACTTGCTAACACTTGGAACTACTCAAAATCGAATTGTTCTTGCTTGTTCTTGATCAAAATCGCAAAGAATGGGTGTTGGGAGGGGGGTTACGGCCGCAAGATGGGGAGTGGGGGCTAGGGTTGGGTTTTGGTGGTTTAAATATGGTAATAATTTGACAAAAATCCCCTTTTTGTTTTATAAATTGTAAAACCAATCTTTTTTAATCTTTTAAATACTTTTTCATCTTATGATACATGAAGTTTATTAACTAACATAAGATCATGAAAGCCAATTGATAATATACCATCCATAGGATCATGCATTGCACATAGTCACATTGTCAAACGTAACCCATAAAATGATGCTCCACATTTTAATTCATATAATCACATAACCACCATTAATAATCAACATTATTAATTAGATTATCATCTATTCATCATAGATAATTGTTATTAAGTCACCAACGTTCAATGACAACTAGTGTGTGCTCACGACACGTTTATGCAAGACCTAACGGAACTAACGGAGTTTGGTAACGGAAAATTACCAGATGTCACATTATCCCCATTTTGAAAGAATTTTCATCCCGAAAATTGCGTTACATGGTTGTGTTACATCACTGGTTTACTGCATTGGCATAACGAAATCGAGTGAGTTGTCACAATCTCGACGGGGTCTATCGATTCGAGAATCATGTTATTTACAACGGACCCCGGATGATGCAGTCAAATAAACAAGGATCGTATATTATTGTGTATAGCAATGAGAAAGGAGAATTGGTACCCAAACCTGAACATCTCTTGGATGAGGAAGATATAAAGAAACTTGAGCTTGAAGACAAAGCTTATGCTGCTATCACCATGGGGCTACAACTGAGATTGCACAAAAGTTCAAGGATTACAGAAAATCTAAATATTTCTGGGATGCGGTGGAGTAACAGATAATGGGCAACAAGGACATGAGAGAGAGCCGAAAGGACATGCTAAACCAAGAATTTAATATGTTTAACCATGTACTTGGTAAAACTTTAGAGCACCAAATGTAAAGGTTTGTTAAGCTGATAACAAAGATGAAAAGTACTAGAATTACCTTGGAAAATATTTCAGTAAACAAGAAACTATTAATTCTTTACCATATAGCTTAAACAATAACTGCACAACTATCAAAAGAACCAAGGATTTGTTCAATTTGTCATTCAGCAATCTCATTTCAACCATCAAGTCATATGAAATAGATGACAAGTAGAGAGCTACTAATTACATCAACACAATAGGAGCTGAAGCATCTGCATTATATGCAAAAATGGCTAGTAATCCTAATTATTATGTCAAGTATTCCTAGTTGTGTCAACAACAAGCATGCAATTCTATTAATCCAAATGTCAAGGATCCATCCATGCCTTAGTTTCAAACTTCTCATCAAAACCATTACTAACCAGTGTAATCTCAACCACAACCTAGATTTATCCACAAAGTCAATCCTCTCAATCCACACAACAAGCCTTTTTTGTAAATTCCAACCCAACCAAGTAAACTATTCAAATAGCTGAAGAGAATCAAACTTCATTCACCATTTTCATGAATAGTTATGAAGCTTTTACAACGGGAAGACTCAGTGCACCAAACGTCTTAGTTGATGACTTGCAACAAGTTAATCATGACGATGTTGAAGAAAATGATATCAAATATTAGATGGCTATGGTGTCGTACCGTGCAGATAATTTTGCTAGAAGAACTTGGAGGAAGATGTTTGGTTTGAATAACTCAAGCAAGATTGGGTTTGATAAAACAAGTTTGAGATGTTATAATTGTGACAAACCCGGTTACTTTGCTAGAGAATGTACTCAAGGAAGATCAAATCAGACTGGCAACGGAAAGAAGATGGTTACAGTCGAAGTAGAGTCAAAGAGTGATAAAGCAAGCTCATCAAACAACAAAGCTCTTGTGTCTCAGACCAATGAAGATATAATTGGTCAGAGCAGACTTCAACCTTATATTTCAAGGTCATTATATGTTTTTTAAAATAAACTACAAGGAACGTCGATAATGATGAAAGACTTACATATACGTAACTTGTATAAGCTATATGTATGTAACTCTTAGTTGTACACTTGTTAGCACGTATTTACATAAACATAACCGATACATATATATATATATAGGATGGATTCGATACAAACCTAGTGTTATCTAAAAACCATGAGAACAGATCTTGAACGTTAAAAATATAGATTTAGGGCTATTAATTATGACACCTAATCAAACTACAATTAGTGTAGTTATTATATACAAATAGGGCACTTTAGTTATTTTGTTGATTTGTTAGAATAAACTTCCACCTAAAATCCCTAAAAAATCTCACTATAAGTTAAATGTTATTTTTTATTAACACAAAATAAAAACACTTTAATTTTGGAATTTAAAAAGTCTACGTTTGTTAGCATAACTAAAAGCATTTGAATTTTAAAATTTAAAAAGTCAAACTGATAGTTTAAATGTTTAAAAAATATAATATTTTTTATTATATTTGAATTAAAAATAATTTGTATTTTTTATATGTGTTCATAAGCAAAATATACTGTGCTATTATGTGTCATAATACTATTTATATAATAACTTTCTACAATTTATGTTGTGCTATTTACATAGTTACTTTGTATAATTTATAAAATGCATTGTGCTATTATAAGCTGATATGATAAGCCTTGTTGTATTTATTTATTGCTCATTAATGTTTATTTTTCTGTATTACTTTACCATTCCCTTTGTGCTAATAAGTGTATGCTCTTTGTTATCTAGGTTTATAACAATCTGAAACTACTTTTTTTATATTTCAATTGCCTTATAAAATATGATCATACTAAGCTAATAAAAATTATTGTGTTATTATCACATAAGATTATGAAATCTTCATAGTGTCAAATAACACTTAATTTAATTAGATGCTAAGATTAAAAGTAACACTTTATAGTGTCAAAATAGTACTTAATAAAAAAAAATAACTCTTCATGAAAAATTAAAATAAGTTCATATGTATCAATCGAATTTGCCCATACGATATTATATATATTGTTTGAAAGACTTACATGCCTTAAGTGTTTTTCTAACCTATCAAATTAAGAAAGAAACCGTGTGTATCACAGATTATACAACAAATTTAAAAAAGCACAGTTGTTTTTCAAAAAATAGAACAATATAATCTGAATTAACAAACAGTAGCATGTCCTTGAATATTATGAGCACTTCGATTGTTATCTGCAAAAAAAAAAAGAAAGAATTACAATATAAATAGAACATAACACAATTGATATATAAATAACACTTCCCAACAACTTATAAATAGCTTATAATATGGGCTTACAACGTTAGATGGTACCACGGCCTTAAACAATAAGATCACTTTGATTGTTATCTGAAAATAAAATTAACATACATTTTAAGTATAATTATAAAAAAAATAGTTCAAAAACCATACACAATAAATATTAACATCATGTACTAGATATACAAATATCTCGCCCTAAATAATTACAAAGAGCACATCTGATTATTCATTATATGTATATACTTAAACGTAAAATAGACTCACATGTACTTCATAATAGCACAACTTAGTGAAAAAGCAGCACTATATGGGATTTTTTTTAAAAATACAATATTTGTTTTAAATGGTTATAAGAAAAATAAAGTAAAATAACATCAACCGGAGTTAACCGTTCTAAATAATTTAATATATCTCAATAAATTTGTAAATATCACTTACTTTAAATACACCTTCTTAGACAATAGTTACATTATAAGAAAATAACATAATTCATTTGTTAACACAAAGTTACAAACACAAGCCAAGAATATATATAAAAAAATAAACATTTAATTGTCATTATTATTTCATCATTATGAACTAAACACATACAATGTTTTTGTCACTTAGTATAAAGAAAAATATGTTCATAAAAGTTTATATGACAAACCAAATAAAAGTAGCACAACGAGGAATGTCACAGTAAATTAAAGTAGCACAATGCGATATCTATAGAAACATTTATGAAAATAAAAGGTCCTACTAATATTTGGATGTCAAATAGATTATAAATAGCACATTCTGATGGATATGAAAATAAACATACCAGCTAAAACTAATAATAGCACAATATTCAACAAAACCAACAAATTTAAAAAATATATAAACAAAATACAATAGATGTGTTAATTTACGTTAGAAATATATATAGCACATCATCACTACATACAGAACCTAAAACGGTGTTACTTTGAATTATTTAACTTACATGTACAAAAACATTAATTTACCATAAAAACAGCACACCACATACAAAACGAATGATTCATATCACTTAAAAACTAAAAACCTTGATTGATTCAAAACCATGTTGTTAATCTTAGTGTTATAACAACAGAGATAAAAAAAACAAACCTTATATACTATTATTATAAGACTGATTTTGATCAATTGTATAGCATTGAAAACCTTGAATAACTTTAGTGATTGATAATTCTTGATATTTACTCATGGTTCAGATGACAGAAGAAGTAGATGATGACTACGATTGTAGGATTTTGAATTGGTGGAATAATCTCTAGATTTTATTTGTTAGAGAGAAAGAGAGATAGAGATTAGAAAAAATTCAATTAATATTTGTTAAAATTAAGGGGTTGTTAAAAATAAAAATATATGTGATTCCTAATATACCCCTTAATCCTAGTCATCAGTTAATCCATCTGGCAAAAATGTATTGGTTCCTATGGTTTTTACACAAACTAGTGTTTGTATATGATCCTACTACTATATATACATATATATACACATATATACATATATATACACATATATACATATATATACATATATATATTACACACGTGTAAATTGAATTTCGTGAAGAAAAACGAGAACTTTTTTAATTTTTTTATGAAAGAGGGAAGCTAGGGAAACATTTGTGTTTTTATTTTTTATTTTTTTTGTTATTTTATGTTTTATAATATTTTTATTACGTTTTTATTAATTACCATTTTGCCACTAAAAACTAGTAGCTCACATTGGTTGCTAGAATTCTCACAAAAAAGGAAGTTCTTATTTGATCTCTCCTCTCTCTCTCTCTCTCCCTTTCTTTCTCTCTCTCTCTCTCTATATATATATATATATGTGTGTGTGTGTGTGTGTATGTATATGTATATAGGGGAGGGATCCCTTGAAACCCATGATATAAATAAAATCCATAAAAACTATGGGTTACATATATTTAAGTATGTATTACAAAGTGTACAACTAATAGTTACGTATGTGTAGGGGTAATGTATATGTATGTACGTGTTACGAAGTGTACAACTACGAGTTGCATACATGTAACTCATATAAGTTACGTATACGTAAATCATTTCGTTATCATTGTTGTTCCTTGGAGTTTAAACTAAAAAATATATAATGACCATAAAAATAAGATTGAAATTTAATCAAATATACTTTAAACAATTATAAGGTTAAATCAATTATCAATAATGTGATTGGATAGTGGTGGTTTTCATAATTTTCAATTATAAGCATAATTTTCATTTGATCCCTTTCCTATGTGTGTGTGTGTGTGTGTGTGTGTGTGTATATATATATATATATATATATATATATATATAGTGTGTGTGTGTGTGTGTAAATTTGTAGCACCCGCCTCCGAGGACACACACTCGGAAGTGTGTCGCACATCAAATATTTAAACCATATAGTAACCAAAGGGTACACGATGGATATTAATTATTATTATACATCATATTATATATTACATCTGTCTTACTATACGATAACATTACATTAATTTACTTATATTAGAGATCCTATTCTTTAGTAGCACACTAGACCTCTATCTCCTCATTAGCTAGTTTTAATTTTTAACCCTTGAAATCACTTAGCACCTTGGATGTGTGTGCATAAAAATATTTAGGACACAACATTAAGCTTGTGAGTTCATTAACAAAGCCTTATTCCAAACATATTATTATTGATTATTACATGAAGTGGATACAGCCATGGCAAAGTGATATGACTAGAGCAAGCACTATATGTTCACATAACCAGGTTATGTATAAAAATCCACAGGCTAAAGTAGAATCATAAAAGCAGCCCTCAAGCATGCTATCAAGCATTATCACATATCACAAATGTTATGTGTAGTGAATTCTACTATTATTATTAATAATAGAGCATCACATCTTATTTTCAAAAAAACAATTCAGAGAAAACGTCAATCAATCAAGTCAATCAAATCGCCTACTCCGGTTCACACCTAGGTATTATCATATGGATTATATAATTACATTTACGCTATATTCTAGCTAGCAACTATCTCAGTGATAATTTGTTGGCATTATTTGGGAAATTCCTCATGTCCTATGTCAACCCTTTGGTACAACCCTTACTAGTTGGTATCTCAAGCATTTCCCTCATGCCCATGCTAACCCTCGGGCATCCCAATACCTTCCTAGATAATAACGCTAATGCCTAGAAGAAGCAACAACAACAACAAAAATAGATGATCGTGGAATGCAAGTTCTTCATGTCTTCAATATCTATATTTACCATCTTAAAACGGATGATCATGTAATGAAAATTCATGTATCAAGAGTGTGACAACCAACAAAATTTTAGGTCAATATCGATACTAGTTCTAATATTTCCTTGCATTTAAAATCATACGTCTAGAATTTATCCTTTATAAATTAGGTCGTCTCATGCATAGCAAAGTCCATTTATGTCACGTTTTGCATCGGTAACCTTTAGGAATTACCCGGTCATACGCAAGCCGACCCGGTAATCACGATGAACATTAAGGTGCTAGACAAATATTAAAATAGCTTATTTTTTCGAGTCCAATGTTTTTTAGTAAATTTTCAAGACTTAAAGTTATGCCTAAAGACCTTATATCATACGTTCAGATCGTGCCTGGAATTACTTATATATAAATATATTAAAATTAGTATATACGGGAATGACTACACCTATTTGAGTCGAACACTTAAAAAAAAGAAATAATAAATAAATACATATAAGCATACGTAATCGAACATTATTATGTTTAATATAAATATTAGAGTCTTGATAAAAACACAAACATAATACAGATTTACATGGTATAAGTATATATATTTATTTAATATTAATATATGATGACAATAAAATGTAAATAAATCAAGTAAAGGAAATAAAGTTAAAATTGGACACTCTTGAGTCATATGTACGTGTGTGTATGGAATCTTTTATTTTCATCATTTGAATGCATGTGTGCATGTGATATGTATGTATGAATGTATGGTTTATGGACAAAGGAAAACAAATAAAGATAGAATCAAACGTTAGCATGCTAAGGTAGAGTGAATAGATAGATCCTATTATTTCACTAATTAGGTTGTGCTTATATTAAAAACCACAAAGTTGAGCAATCTATTTTTGTTTCCCCCCAAAAACCATCACCATCATCTCACAATCCAACCTAAAACTTATCTTGTCGTATTATCCATCTTGTTTTCTTTTATTTGGGTTGAACCCATTCGCATTTCACTCTTCAAATTATACCAAAATCCTCTCTTGACCTTTCACCTCACGGCAACAACTCATACCCACAAATGAGTCATTTTTTTTTGTGCTAGTCAAGAAATTAAGCAAAGAAAAATGATTTAAGGTGTTTCAAGTAGAGTTCAAGTGCCTTTAAATTTCATCTCGTTGGTTCATCATTCTCTTTGCTTATGTTTAGTGAGTCATTCTTACTCTCTTGAATTTAGTTCTTAAATTTTTCTTTTTCTTTCTAAATTGTGTGTGTAGGATTCACCCAAGGTGTTTGTGTTGTCTAGGAAACTTGATAAAAAGAGACTAACCTATTTTGTATATAACTAGTTTTTCTTAAAAATGATTGCTATACATTTTAATACTTATAAAATTACTTTATACTTTTTTTGGTTACTTGTATTTTTACTTGGTGACGTTGAGTAAAAGAAATAAGGTTATGTTAAAGCTAGAAGTACAAGAAATATATGAATATCTAAAGATCTTGAAAACAAGTAAGAGTAATACCATAATAATGGGTTATATTCATTATAAGTATTATAGGTCAAAAGAAAATATATTTTCTTTTTTAATAAACTTAATGACATTTTGGTTTAAATAGAATTTTTGTATGTATTTTGAGAAAATATAATCTCTATAAGCTATTTGCGTAAATATTTAACTACTAAACTTGAAAACCCAAATAGATTGTTAGACCTAGGAATCTATAATTTTTTTTATTATAATTTTACTTACACATGTTACAAAAATAATTTACTTCATAAGGTAAAATCCTAATATTTGATTTAGAATTTATGGATATTATGTGATTTCATTCCATATACGTACATATTAAAATATGAGAACTTGTTGGAGAAACAATAATAATATTTGTCTTAAAAAGTAAAAATACATATATGTGTAAAAATAATACATTTTATTATTACAAAATTTCATGACATGTGTCAATATATATATATATATATACTTATATTTTTAAATAAAAATAAATAAATATATAAAAATGTACTTATTAATGTGTAATACAAAGTATGGCACGAGTTGAATCAAGAATAATGTTTGTACATTGGGATACAATGTCGATACATGAAAACATGAAATCGAGGACGCAATGATAGATTTTATGATCCGTATAAATTATGTAGATTGTATGAGTATATTTTTCGAGAATTCATAACACATCACCAACGGTCGTAGAGTCAAAACTTTTGAAACTTAATGAGTTATCATGTTGAGTGTAGTTAGGTGAATTGATCACACAACCAAATTTGCACATTAGAATTTTTGCATAGGCCTTAAAGTGTCTTGTTTTCAGGGCACGGTTACGTTGATTGACGTACAGGGACTTTGCTATCTGCTATTACTCTACTTCATTGTTACTCATTAGGTGAGTCTCACGGCCCCTCTTTTAAGTGATTTTGCTTTTAAAAATTCGGGGGAGAAAACATGCTAGAAATCATATTTTGGATACGAGTGGAAACAAGAAACAATTGTCACATGAGTAAGATTCATTAACGCATTTAAGTCCCCTTTATACTGTAATCATTAACTATCGATAGACGTGGGAATTATGAATACATCTATTTGGGTTGACACCCCCACCCGTGATTAGTCGCTCTAACCTTGATTGGAGGTCAAATCGGGTGCATTATTGTCCATCTCATTTCAATGTTTTGCATTAGAACATTGGTAGGGGCCACATTTGAAACAATCGAGTTTGGTTATGGTAACTCATGGTAACGGTAACATTGGATATGTTGTTTTAATTAACAATATTATGTAATCAAAAAGACTTGTGATCCGGTAACATTATGTTTTTTTTATTTAGTCTATTAAACATGTGAACTCACCAACTTTATGTTGACTCTTTTAAGCGTGTTTTCTCAGGAAATTAAAGTGCATGAAGTCACTATGGAGTCGCACGCATTTAGGAGCATTTTTGGAGTTTTTCTTTTATAGCCTACACGACTTAGGCCATAGTTGGAAAACTCATGTGATCTACGAAACAACTTATAACCAATATTTTGTGAAACAGTTTGGAACATGTCTTTTGAGAAACAATTAGAAATTTGACTCATGTAATCATTCAAAAGCTTTTGCTAAAATTTTCTTTTGGTATCGTTCGATATAAACAAAGGCTGTGGAAACCATGATCGTAACACCCCGCGATTTCCGTCTTGGGCGGGGTGTGACAAAGTGCAACACCTTGTTTTGATACCAAATGTAAAGTTCTCATAACAAATGAATCCACAAAATATTACAATTGATAATCAAATTATGACAGATGTATGTGTGTGATATTAACGACCATTAAACAAACTCAATCGGATATTATAAACGATATGATTACAATAGCCAAGGAGTTTATGTCGTTTAGGCTAGATTTATCTGAGGTGAGCTCCCCTCGAGGTGAGGTCCCCTTGGTCTATGCTATCTCACCCTTAGAGCAATTTTACAAATGAGACATACATAATAAAATAAAAGCAAAAAAATACTATTTATACATGATATAATTTATGAGAAAACTTTCAAAAGTTATCGCATGAACTAAATTTCTCACATGAACTAACAGTTATCGCATAAACTTAAAGTTTTCGCATGCTTTTGAAAACTTACGCCCTTTTAGATGTTTTCTCTTTCTTCGATTTTGGTTTTTATTTCATATTGTGTAGTCTTGTATTCTAGAGAGAGAAAGCTTCAAGTTTCAAGAAAAAGATAAGGTTTTATGCCTCTTTCATCATTAATGAGCATTGATATTCATGCATAAACCATGTTTGTATTGTGATCTCATGAAAAAGTTCCTATATTTCATAGGAGTATTTATATCATGATTGTTGTAGCTTTTTTTAAGGTTTGCACTTTAACATTTTCAATGTGAGTTCTAGATGTACAAGTCCTTAAGTGTTTTAATGATTTTGGGGATGTAACGCATGCTCAAACATGTGTACACTTAGATATATGGTTTTCATGAGTAAAGTTATCACCTTAATTTCTAGATTTCATGTTATGGTTAATTCTACACTTATGTTCAATGTCTATGTAAGGATCCTTGATTACATATCAATTTTCTAATGATTTCAAAAAAACATATGGGTATTACTATGCATGAATTCTATCATTTTCGTATCAACTATTGCTATTGACTATAAAAACGTTCGCTCAAGGTGAACTATTACCCATATTGTCTCGCCTTCCTCATCCGTATTGGCCTCTAAGTTATACTAAGTATGGCCAATGTGGAAGGGTAAATTGCCATTCGCATCACCATTACCCGCATTGAATTTACTCAATCGCATCCCCCAAGTGTTAACCACACCCTTGTTGCCCGCATCATTGTTACCTGCATCGAGTTTAGTCAATCGCATCCCCCAAGTGTTACGCACATCGGTGTTTCCTACATTGGTGTTACACATATTTATTTTACTCAACGCATCAACTACGTGATGGGGTGATATCATTGTTTCCTGCATCGAGTTTAGCCAATATCATTGTTGGTTGTACGGAGAGATTGGGTTCGATTGTCTCACAACGCCAACACTATCAGCTGCCTTAGGGCCGGTCAGCCTCCCTCCGCCTACCTCCCTCTATCTCTGCTTAACCCTGTCATTTCCTCCAATAATGATTGCATGTATGTTTCGCAGATATTATTTTCTGACGGTGCTTGGTGTATGTTATTAATATTTTATATGTGGTTTTTGGGTTTGTAATCTTATGTTGGGTTGTTAATGGGGTTTACAATGGTCTATTGTTGATTTTGTCATCCGAGACACTTTGTCGGGTATTTGATGATGAGCGCGAGCTCATTTAAGATATGGTGTCATGGCACCTCTTTGCCGAATACCATGATATTACATATTACTGTTCTTGATTGTTAGATATTGATGATGATTTCTTGTTCATGTCATAAGACATGTCGTTCGGTTTTTATCTGTGATGGGTGATGAACGTTTGTTCGTTTGCGGCGCTCGGCTTGACCTTGTGTGCATAAAGGATGTGATGATATCAAAAAGGGTTAGAGTTGTTTGGCACGACAAATATTTAAGCCTTTGATCTACGTTATTTTACGTAACAACGTGCTAGTTTAAGTTGGGATTAACAACGCATTGTGTGTCTTTATCTATGTGTCGTTTTCACACAAGGTGCGAGACAAACGTATGGCCATGGTGATAGACATGTATCGGTTGTAGTATCGTGGATGAACATAGTTGACATTAACATTGACTTAATTTTAAATCCACCGTTTTTTTTTTTTTTTTTGTCTGTTAAACGTCTTTCGCATGTGCATTGATTTATTGTGACATAAATTGGTAATTTGAATTTATTTCATTTACGATTTGTAATAAAAAAATAATCTAAATCTTAGATGGTAACGGAATGGAGTCGCTCAAGCGAGATCATTTCTACCTTTGAGAGAGAGTTAGATGAGTGGGATGTGACGCCTAGAGATAGTTGAATGAGTGGAGTCATTTACTCGTCAATTGAAGAATGTGCATCTGTATATGAAATCTTATGTAGATAAAGTGTTAAAACTTCAAACATAATCATAAATTGAAATGCTTTTTGTCACTAGAATTAATACAGACAAACATAGATTGAAGAGCGCATCCGTAAATATTCACTTATTAATATACACCATTGAACTCTAAAGAGTATAGGTGATCTTGTTTGAACGAGGTTTGCAAAGGGCCTGTAGTGGCTTCAATTTGGCCATGGACATGCCATAAAAAGCAGTCATGTCGATCTCTTCCATGCCTATCTTCTCCCATTCGAATGCTTGGATCAAAGTTCCTATTGCCAACCCAAGGATACGATACCCTAAATTGGTTCCAGGACATCCACGCCTTCCAACACTAAAGGCAAGCATTTTAAATTTATCCTCACCACCAACTCTCTTATCAAATCTTTCTGGCTTAAAATTATTTGGTTCATCCCACAAGACGGGATCTCTTTGGATTGCCCATGCATTAACCATCAACATAGTTCCACGAGGCACTAAATACCCACCAATTCTAATATCGTCAGAGGCTTCGCGTGGAAGTAGTAAGGGAAGAGTCGGGTACAAACGAAGACTCTCATTGATGACACTTTCAAGATAACTTAGTTTATCCAAATCTCTTTCTTGGAACAAAAGGTAACCGTTAGCATGAGCATCGATCTCGTTCTTGATCCTTTCCATAGCATTTGGATTGTTGAGCAACAACGACATACACCACTCGAGTGTTAAATATGGTGTTTCGGTACCAGCGATTAGCATTATCTGCGAGTTTAACGTGAGAATGTGGTTAACATCCTTCCTAATTACATTAAAATTTAAAAAAAATATATATATTTCAAATTCTAGTATTAATGATGATCTTTGAATAGTTTCCGGCGAGATGATGATTAACATTCTTCCTAATCATCCCAACATTAAAACAAAACTCGCATCGTTCAAAATTTTAGATTGATGTTCTGTGAATAACTGAAATAGTTTACGGTGAGATTATGAAACTTTTTGGCGTCCAAGTGAATTATTTCAAACAGCTTTTAAAACAAATATCTTATTTATGACTCATTGTGTGTGTGGCGTAAACATAAGCAATGGGAATAACTTGGTTAATTTTTCCTATAATATACAAGACTACATCCTAAAATTAGATGTCAAACCTATTATTATATTTTAGCATTGTATTTCGAACAATCTGTTAGTTTCTAAAATATGTTATCTATATAACACAGAAGTGCTATATGGCATAAATAGTCAATATACGAATAATTGATATATACCGTACATAGCACACGTATGCATTTCGAAATTATATTAAATAAGAAATTTAATTTCATGTTGAAGAATTCCAACGAGACACATTCTTAATATATATCTTTAGACATGAGAACCCGATTACTGTTTATGCAAATTATTCAAAGAATATTAATAAAAAATCAATAAAAACTGAAACCAGTAGATTTTAGGAATCATATGTAACATATTAACATCTCTACAAACGATATTTTTTTGTATCAAACATTCATATATGACATTACGGTTTAATATTTTTATAAACAAGTGAATATAAGATGCGTCGATCTGTATCGAAGAAAATACATGAATGTTCAGTTTCAATAAAAAAAAGTTATATAATTAATTATTCGAATATTTGATTAAACTTTTAAAGCCATCTATCCTTGTGACCTTTACTTACGTAACAAGCCAACAATCTTAAGACGTAAATATAATAAAATATAGCACGTTCCTTGAATACGTAAATTTACTTTTAATAGTGATTAGCGACGTTGACTTAATTTTATTTCATCCCAAGCTTTGAATTTCGTTATATCGAATTTAAAAATAAATAATAATAGCCCCTTTCAAATTAACCAAGTTTTTTTGTTTTTTTCTTTTCTATTTTTTTTTTTTTTTGTGAAAAAAATACTTTTCATTAAAGTGATATTTTCTCAAAACTCGATCAAATCTTCATCTAGTTAATTGTTCATCGTTTAGTTGAATTTCCATTGATTTGGTTATTAGCTCAAAATTTCATCCTGACCTCAACTCATTGACCAGTTAATTATCTAAAGTGAAAATAATCAAAATGACCAAATTGAACTAGTTTTTCTAAAAGAAAACCATTAATATTTGATAATTTTTAAAATGGGTGAATTACCGTTTTGTTTCTTGTGATTTGGTCATTTTCTTTTGTTATTTTCATCTAATAAAGTTTTTTTTTTCCAAGATTTAATAAAGTTTTTTTTCATCTAAAATCATGGATTTCATGAAAATAAAATATTATCAGTAATACGTAAAAATAAACTCGAATGTTATTTTTATATGAAAGTTTGCATAAGTATCATTTTAACGATAAATGATGAAGATAAAAATTTTGGATTAAAATGAAAAATTTTCAAATATTAGCGAATCAAATTAAAAAAAATATATATTTTTGAATTAAAATAACAAATATAATCAAAGCAAAAGAACAAAAACTACAATTTACTTTTTTTTAAATAAACAATTATATTTAAAAACAACTAATTAATAACAGAATGTCAAGTAAACTTCATGAAAACAACACTGCAAATTAAAACATGTGTAAGGAATAGTTAAATTTTACCCTAACTGCTAAGATTTAATCTAATGTTTTACATGTGTCTAATTTTTAGAGTCAGCTATGTTTATTTACAGAAAAACTAAGATTTAACTTGCTTTTGTTACAACTATATAATGTCCATTTTTCTCTTATCTAAATTATTTACTATAGTAAATTTTGAAAGAATGCATGATAGTTAACTTTACCAGTATGAAGCCTTTGATAATTTGATCGGTATAAAGCTCAGGTTCTTTCTTCTGTAAATCAATCAATTTATCCACCATAACCCCCGACTCACAGCTCCCTACTCGACGTCGTTCTTCTATAACCTCTTCAAGAAACTCATCAACTCTCTTCATCAAAGCATTCATCTTCTTCTCAACACCTCCAAATCCTACCCACCTTAAAATCGGCAGAAAATCGCCTATTTGTGGTGTATGTAATAACTTGAACAACTCTCCCATCAAGTCCCGAAATGTCATCGCTTGCTTCATGTCGCTGATATTCATTGGATCTCCATGGTACCTCTTCCCCATAATCGCCATCGTTGTTATGTTATTCAAAAGGTCCCTAAACCAACACTTAAGGTCCACCTTATGCCATGATTCTCTTACAATCAGTCTACACATGAGCCTGAGTTCATGTTCACGTAAACGCGTTGTTGCATCAAGGCACGTGGTGGATAAAAGCTCGGTCGCAGCCACACGATGTAGCGCACGCCATAAGTCACCATACGGGGCGGCACCCACGGTTGTGAAGTTGTAATTGAAGGGTTTAGCTGATGGCAAGAATGGGCGATTAGCTAGCGCGATGTCATTTGTTTTGGTGAAGCATTCTTCGACCGCTGATGGTGAGGTGATCACCACGACTCGTCGGACACCAAACCGAAGCAACATAATGGGACCATAATGTTTAGAGATGGTAAGTAGGTGTTCATGGAGGGGTTGTTTAAGTAGGTGAAGATGGCCAATAATAGGAAGTGAAGGAGGGCTTGGGGGTAGGCTTGATTTGGTTCTTTTGTTGTTGTAGAGTGTTATAATGAATAGAACAAGAGTGAATATTAACATGAGAGTGAAGATGAACAAATTTGCATCCATGATATTGTTCAAGTATAGAGAACACTTCAAATGCATGTGGAGAAATATGGAAGAAACAATGGTCCATATTTATAATTAATATTTATTGTTCTTAATTACATATAGAAAAATTATTATTTTCTCCTCTCTCTTATGATTCATATAAATAACTTGAATACTCTTCAACGGCATTTTTAATATCTTTACCAATTCAACTAATAGCCTACCCCACATAAAAAAAAAGTTTGGTTCACATATGAAGAAAAGTTTTAGTGTGGCATTTTGCCTTAGACAACGTTGAAAGACCAGGGTTGTGATTTATAGTTGTTGTAGTTACTTCTTTGGATGTTGGTCAACATTGTTGAAATATCAAGACGTTAAAGGATGGTCAACGTTGGTTAATGGCAGTTTACAAGGGGTCAATGAAGAAAACAAGAAAAGTAGAAAGCGAACTTACAAGAAGGTATGATCGCGCACCCTAACTCGTTTAATATTTAATTTATTAACCTAAACGCATGTGATGATAGACATTGAGCTCTAATGATGCATTGTCAACGAGTTAAACGCTAGAAGTGGCATGGACTTGTCGATTGTGGTGATCGTGTTGTTAATGAGCAAGCGTTCGTTCAAACTAAATATTTAATCCTAAACCGAGAGTTATTACAAGAGCTTGTTATTATGAACTGAGAACTACATATTCAACGCATGGAGATTTCAATTATTGAAACGAACGAACTACTATAACTACTTGTACCTTGTGACACAAATATTTATCATACAAGATTACGTTCTTAAACATCCATGATGAGTTACTCTTGATATATGTACTACTTTATTTATTTGAAGTTTATTTCGGTTAAGATAATGTTTAAAATACTCTATTAGTTGTTTAATTTAGTTTCCTAGTTTGAATTTAATTAGGAGTCTTAAAGAGCAAGTTATAGTTTTAATACAAATAGTTGGATAGTATATTGTAATTCTTGGTTAAGTTTTTGTTTGAGTTAAATATTATTAAAAGTGGTGTTTCAATTATATGTAATGATTTACATATTATTCAACCTAAACTGAAAAGAAAATCAGAAAATTGTGATGATTTACTTCTAGCTTTACTTTGCGGCATCTACAAATATAATTATGTTCTTACTTTAGTTCTTAATCTGATTTTACCATCAAAATTTCTAGCCACTTCTCCACCGTTTTTTTTTTCTTTCTAGTTATGCGATGGTCCGGATCATGTATCCGCCTTTTGTCGTACCTTATGAATTGAGGCACTTAATCTATTAATCGATAACTAGAAAGGAATAGCACCTTTTTAACAATGAGAATATGCATGTCATGGTTGGCATGGCCATCATCAACATCTTTGGTGTTTTGTGATAACTTATGAAGTGAGGTATTTAATCTGCTAATCGATCCCACTATTTCAACTCAATAATTAGGGTTTTTTTCTTAAAAACTTTGTTTTGATCATATTTAAGATCCAATTTTGTTCTTTTAAGTTATTATAATTTAATTATTATGTATTCATTTGGCTAATTAAATATTGCTTAGAGAGTCTAACAATTGAGAGTCTAGGGGCATCATACATCACTACATCCTTAAGGTTAGCGCTTCTGTCAAGTTATTCGTCTGCGGGCGATCCACAGTTAGTGGTGCAAACAATCCCAACCACGAGAGTTGTACACTAGTATAAAAACATCCCACAAGCATAAATGTATAAAAATATCCAAACAAGCATTTATTAAATAATATAGTTAAGTTAAATTTTACTCCTTTAGGTTTGTTAAAAATAACTGTTTTCCTCTAAAATATTAAAAATATTAATTTACCTTCAAAAGTTTCATAAATTATTTCAATTTTAATCCAAAAGTTTTATTAGTTGTTTTAATTTTATCCAAAATAATAAAACTTTTGGAGTGAAATTGAAACAACATATGAAACTTTTGGAGGTAAATTGATGTTTTTAATATTTTGAAGAAAAATGATTACTTTAATTAAACCTTAAGGAATAAAACTAAAATTAACTCTAAATCATATGTAGCAATTATCTAAAATAGTATCATTAATGGTCTCCACTAAGATACTAGCTTCCACTGTCCTCAAATGTTGTTATTACTTGAAAATAAATGTTCGAAAGCCCAACACATAGTTAGTTAGTTAGCAAGTTTAAATATAAATAAAATTGTCTTGTGTTACACTTTTAGGACATTTGTGTAATCAAGTTATAAGTAAGTAAGATCACATGCAGACATGAACTTCACAAGTAAACCTAATGACGTACATAGAAATCTTGTTAGATTATATCCACCCTAAGGTCCATTTGTGACCCTTGTTAGTTTTAGCTAGTATTACTAACAAACAAGGGTGGAGGTGTTAACCCAATTCTTCTATTTTAATAAAAGAGTGACTAATAGTGACACATGCCATCATTATTTTTTTCTTATCAAATTTTCTCGATTCTCTCTTCTATTAATAATTACATTAATTAGTAACAATATTATTTATTTATTTTTTAATTTAAAATAGTTTTTTAATAAATTAAAAAATAGATTTTTATTAATGTTATTTCTGGAGAAATAAAGTTTTATAACATCAGAAATTTTTCTAAAACATCAAGCTTTTTTAAATACAAAATATTTTAAAATTGATGATTTTAAAATGTATAATTTTTATAAACTAAAAATAATTAAAATTGGGATCTATAATAAGAAAATTTTTAAAAAATGATATTTTTTAAAATGATTTATTTTGAAACAAAATGTTTAAATTTATTTTTTGAAAAAAGTTTAAAAAGTTGATATTGATGTTTTATTATTTATTGTCCTTATTCATAAGTAATTTAATCATATTATATCTTAATATATCTCTTTATAATTAATAAATTTTGTTTAATATTTTATATATTAAACTTTACTAATGCTAGTATTTTATAAATACCTTTCCGCCGGCTCCAAACCAGAATAAAATAATGGAAAAATAAAAAAACCATGCATATAACTAATAAAAATACTAGATAACAACTTACAAAACAAATCAATTTATAAGTAAGATCACATGCAAACATGCTAAACCTAATGATGTACACACAAAACTTATCAGATTATATACACCCTAGGGTTTGTTCGTGACCATTGTTAGTCTCAGCTAGCACACCATCAAACACGATTTGGGGTGTCAATCCAATATTACTAACAATACATTTCCATCGGCTCTAAACCAAAGTTAGATAGTTGTAAAATAAAAAACCACATGGATAACTCATGGACATACTACATAATCACTTTCAAAACAAACTAGACAATAATAAAAAAAGATGTAAATGAATCTATAATACGATAAGCTTCTAGTAACGCGCGCAGACCAGAGAAAGTCAAGAATCTATTATAACAGTAATAATTATAAAATATTTGATCTTATAAAAAATATAAATACACACATACGTTATATATATATACACACGCATATTCATACACACATATACCTATCAAACACACACACACACACACATCTCGACATCCACTCATTGCATACACCCCAACACACACTTAAATCAACACACATATACATTGTACATATACAATATAGACTTATGTTCACATACATATATCACACACTCACCTACACACACGCCCTACTCCTTCACACCAACATATTACATGCATCTACACGCATACAATATACAAACAATATATATATATCCATGAGGCTTCCACACCCCACGCACCGTACACGCATACATACACACATATTCTAACCACAATGATATATCTAAGTGCGTCTTGTTATCTTGATTGAATCCCACTAACTCATTGATTCGTATTGTATATAGTTTTTGGTGTCGGGTCTTCAAATATTACATAATTCACATAATAAATATATAATAAAATAAAACCTTAATTTATTACAACTATGAGCCATCAAGTGGACCAAAACTATAAAAACCAAAAATAAACAAAACAAGTCACAACACAACCAATCAACCACAAGGTCCAGCCATATCTACATATTAAAACACAATAAATATAAATAGAGCAATATTTCGATTAATAGATATTTAACCAAAAATAGATAAGTTACTCTAAATAATATAGATTAGAAACTTTAAACAACATTAAAGTTTGTGATCTATAGCCAATTAAAAGTCTGGATTTAATTTGCATATTGTAAGCCTAGCTCTAATACCACTGGACTTCAGTTACGAATATTTTGAAGTATTTGAGAAGAACTAAAGACATGTTCTTAATATTTGGAGGAGTTGACGAACTACTCCCTATAAGGTGTTAAATTGATGCCGGTTTTCAAACTTTCGTAGATGATACTCGCTCGTAATCTGATTTTGTATTCGCATTTAATGGTGGTGCCATCTCTTGCAAAAGTTCCAAGCAAAGTGTAATGGTAGATTCCACAACTAAATCTGAATACATTACAACATTGTATGCTATAAAGGAAGCTGCTTGGATTAAAAAGTTCATAGCCAATTTTGGTATGGTTTCAAGTATTAAGCAACTAATCGAGATATTTTATGACAATTCAAGTGCCATTGCTCAAGCAAAAGAGCCCATATCTCATCATAAGGCCAAGTACATTCGGAGGAAGTTACACTATATACGAGACATAATGAGCATGGAGACATCTTGATACGAAAAATAAAAACAAATCAAAATTTTGCAGACTTTTTTACTAAGCCCATATTAGCATAAGGATGTGATCGAGCATAGATTAGCTAGTGATATGTTTTGCTTTTGTATTTGGATGTATGAACATTTAACAATTATACTTTTAAATTCATTTTGATTTACTGATTTAAATGCATAATGAATCTTATAACTGTGATTGATTTTAATATGTTTAATCCATAATTATTGTATTCTAAATTATCTGTACTCGAACTGACTTGTGGGAACAATTCTGAATTAAGACTATTTAGAATTTAAACTCAAGAAGTTGAGTTCTAAATTCATAAGCTTCATTATAAATTATGTTGGATGTAAATCGCCAGAAACCATTTTTATTACAATATGATTTAATATTGGTATACTTATTTAGTATCCTCAGACTTGAGATGCATACTAAAACTTCTGTTACCAGGGGTTGCTCTTTGATCACTATCAATCGATGTGGCTTAACTACTAGTCATAAAATGCTTTGGTTAGGAATAAGTCTGATATTTAGGAGGAGCTATATGTAGCTAATAAGGGATTAAGCACTATTACATTATATGTAATAGTTAAACATCGTGACGTCCTCGTTGATTCAAACTAGTGAAGTGTGAGACCTCAACCAAACTAAATATCTGTTTGATTAAACCATTTTTAACAAGGATCGAAAATAATAATGATTAAGCTTCATATGAGGATTAATCTCAATGACTTAGTTGATGTCTTTATAGAAATGATAAATGACCATGAATAACATAAGTCTACTGTCTTATTATATAAAGTTGTTACTAGATCAAGATGTTTTGTTTAATGACTTTAAATTGTCATACCTTGTTTGGGATAGCCATGTGCAGCTAAAGTGACATTGACTACCTACATTAAGATTTAATTGAATAGAGTTCAAGTGGGAGTTTTTTGGATTATGACGGGTTCGATTTAATCCACGTTGCCAATCGACCTATGACTCGAAGGAGTTACACCATGGGCAACAATTTACAAACTCATTTAATTTAATTAACTAGTGTTTACGAATTAAATTGGGTTTAATAACTTATAAAGCTTATAAGTTATTTAATTAAAATGTTTAACCGTTAAATGTTATTGTATCGAGTTTCAGTTTAACGCGTGAGCTAATATTAATCAAACCAGGCCGTAAGAAGATTAATATTAATTATTAATATAAAAGGGTCATTAATCCCCTCACCTTGGCTTTATGGCTACAAAAAAATCAAGACGATATAATTTAGGGGGGTTGATCGTGTTAGTTAATCGGGTATCAGGTTAATCGGTTCGGTTATTCAGGTTTTTTAGTGTTAAAGTCTACCCAAAACCCGACCCGAATAACATTCAGGTTTAATCGGTTTCAGGTTGTTCGAGTAACGGGTTATTCGGGTCGGGTTTCGGGTATTAAACAATAGATTTATTTTAATAGGTTTTAATGAGTTTTCTTTTGAAATATGATAAAAATAGTGGATTTAAATTTGTTTATTTTCATAAGTTATAAAAACGCTTAAAAATATAATTGTATACAAACAATATGCTCAATTTGAACAATCTAAACAAGCGTATACAAATAATTTACTTGATTATAATGGGTGATTTTCGGGTTATTCGGATTTCGGGTTAATCGGTTCGGGTTATTCGGGTTTTTGAGGTTATAAAGTGTATCCGAAACCTAACCCAAATAAAAATTGGTTTAATCGGTTTTCGGTTTGTTCAGGTAACGGGTTGTTCGGGTTGGGTTTCTTCGGGTACGGGTGAGATCGGGTCGGGCGGGTTAATTGGATACGATAAAATCGACGGCCTACGATATATCCTCTTGATTTGCAAACTCCAACAAGATAACTAAAATTAATATACTTCTTTGATCTCAATTAGTCGAGAGTGTTATGAAATTCCTTGCCTCTTGATTGTAGAAGCAAAACAACCACCATAGCTGCCCACCTTTTGGCCGGACAATGTTAAACCCACCGATTGCCATAGCCGTTTCTGATCCCATTGGTCGCATCCTTCTACCGTGGAACTGAGACTCAATCCCGAGCGCTGGTGTAGTGTTTGGTTCGTATTCTAGCATTCAAAACAAGGTTTATCATAACACATCAATAGGTTTATAATATGTATTTGTATTGTTTGTAAACCAAATACTTTCAGTTTCAATTTTGGTATTTAATTATTATATCGCTGCGCTAATCAATTTTTAATATGATTATTAATTATCAAAAGTATTTTGATAAATAAAATTAATCTAGATACCACTATTTGGCTTCTCACACCTCCAATATTATCCACTTTATCCACGAGAAACTCACGTATTTGATTTTGGTTGCGCGGGTGAAAACATCCGAGAGAGGTCTCCGTCCTAGGATTGCTACCAACTGAGTACCTTTAATTACAGAATACTCCTCTCATTCACATTGAATGCAACCAAAATGCGTTGGTCATAATAGAGACGATACTTTTCTTATGAACCTGAAATCTATCATTTCCACTACCGATGTGAGATGTGGCTAAGGTGTTACTATCACCCTTTCTTTGGACTCATCGTCCTCCATGAGGTTTGCCCTACCATCCCCGTCATCGCCCACACCACCTCGGCACACCCGAACCCACCTACAAACACCCAAGGTTTGCACCCGAACAAGAACATGCAATTAACAACGATGCGCAATGAATGATCAAAGCTAAACAATTAAATGAGACGTAGCTAAAGCGGTACCTATGGTTAATGGTGAAAGCACGAAGGATATGGTCGCTGGAAAAAATGTGTCGGTAGTGGTGGGAGAGTCTTGGCTAGGATTTTTCGCCAAGTAATATATATATAGGGGAGGGTTCATAAGAAAACCAATAATTATGTGAAAACTAAAGAAAACCAAAGAAAACCACAGAAATCAATAACATAATTCATAACTTTTTTGTTATTATAATTGTAAAAATGTTATTTAAGTATTTGATACATATATGTTGAGCATACATACGAGAATGAAGAGTCTTACGTATACGTAACACTATATCGAATGAAAAATGGTTACGTATACGTAACCTATGTGTGAGGTATATGTAAAACTATGCTATGGTTTTCATTTGATTCAAAACTTTATTTATATATACCCACACATATATATAGAGAGTAGTGCTAAAAAAATTTATACATTATGTGATCGTTTTCTTTGGTTTTCTCATAACTTTATGGTTTTCTTAGGATCCCTCCTTTATATATATATATATATATATATATATATATATATATATATACATATATATATATACACATATATACATATATATATATACATATATATATACATATATATACATATATATATACATATATATATATACATATATATATACATATATATATGCAGCATCGGTTGGGAAGGTCAATGCAACAGCTTCACATGATGCTTGGAGAGTAAACAGATGGATAACACTTACAAGATCAAATAGAGAACCGGCTATTTGGAAACTAAGAACTTAAAGTAAAAAAAAACAAGCAGATATGGTTTTCAAGAATGTTGTATATTGCTCTCAAGTTATATTACAAAGTTACAAATGATAATAAAAAATACAAGACCTGAGATACTTTATAGTACAACCTACAGCCGGCCATACTTTGAAAGCCAGCTGGATACACTGATGTAGACAACAAAATCATTGTAAAGTCAAAAAGGCAAATTGCCTTTTTGACATGTCAATATGACATGCAATAGCTCACATCCTAATGTATTACAAAAATGATAAAAGCTATAAAGTAGAAAGTTACAGACACTAGACCATAATCTACAGTTTACTAAAGCATGAAACTTTTCACCAACTTGTGCAAGTTGGTTAGTCTTCAGAGTGGCAGCGGAAAGTTTGTCAGCTTTCTAAAAAAGTAGATCAGAGAAAGCATGTATTCTCTGTCTTCGAAGAAAATCAGTCTTATGTCTTGTTGGATTCAGAAGACTTTGTCTTCTAAGCTTCGGAAGACTTCATCTTTGGCTTCGGAAGATTTTGGTCTTGGTTTTGTAAGATTTTACACTTAGACTGTTTTTCTTGTGAGGAGTGTAAAACTTCTGAAGTAACTTCTGTAATGATCATGCATTCAAGCAGGAAGCACTTTGGCTACTTCGGATGCATCAGCCTTTCAAGTATACCTTAAAAACTCCCCCTAGGCTGATTCTACCAAAACAGAGAAGGATACTAGAAATTGACGGTCCTTATTGGGATCAAGACCATTCTTTTCTTCATCAATTGGTTAGGATCCTTTAGACTATCATAGTATCTTCTCATGCCTTAGAGATCATGTAGAGGGAGATTAAACATTATTGCCAGAGATAGATATCTTGACTTACTTGATCTCTAATGACATACCATCTGTCTGGATTTGCTGCAAAGCTTCAGGACAGAATAGGTCTTCCAACTGCAAGAGGCTCTACTTGAGATGAAGTTAGTTGAGCAGCCTCCACTTGAGCAACCTTAGTATGTTCTGACTCATTATAAGGTGCAGAGGTGGATGCCTTGGACTTCTTCTTCTTCTTCTTCTTCTTCTTCTTCTTCTTCTTCTTCTTGTCCCTTCTGATGGCCATCTTTTTTCTCTTTCTATACTTTAACGGAGGAGAGTGGCCTGCAGCACTAGATGATCTTTCTGTATTCTCCTCAGTTGGGTCCCTTTTCTCCACTTGTTTAGAAGCAGGAGGTTTAGAACCCTACTGTGAGTCAGAAGATGAAGTTGGCTTAAATATAGCATCAGAATCAAGTTGTGTTGTCTTTTGGAGTTCAACCTTCACCTCAACTTCAGGTACAGCTTGACTAGATGAAGAATGCAAGTCAACCAGCTGACCTTCTTTTATCTTCTACTTGATCCTTCTGATATGCTCATCCATTGTGGATAGAGACATAGGACCAAGTCTTCTTTTATCTTCTACTTGATCCTTCTTGCATTGTCATACCACCATCCCACTATTAGATTTTTAGCAGGGTAGAATGGTGCAGACATGGCCCTTGTAATTCCTTCCTCAAAGAGTTCCTGTAGTATGGCCTCCACATCAGCGTGAGCCTGAGGAAGTTGTTGAGTCTGGACAATTATAAGTGAGGGTGGTGAATACTCATTGTCCATACTCTGGACAGTACTCCCAGGTTCTGTGGTTGTAGGGAAATTCTCCCCCTTTTTGGTAGCATCACCCACTTGCATAGATCAGCTGGAGGTTATGTCCACCACTTTCACAGGTTCTTGTGGACCTGGTTGAGTTTGCTTTGGTGGTCTTTCAGCTAACTTGCCCTTGAGATCGGTGATCTCAAGTTGTTGGTCATTGACCCTTTTCTCCAAGGCAGTCACTTGAGATTCCAAGTGACTAACCTTAGAAACTAAATAGGTGTATGTTTGTTGCAGTTGTTGCACCTTTAGTTGCAAACTCCCTTTATATTAAGTTGAAGAATCATGGGGGGATAAAAGGATTAGACCAAGGTATTCTTCCTCATCACCAGCATATTGTTCTTGGCTGCTGGATTTTCCCTGCTCCATGACAACTTCAGTTGAAGTGTCAAGGGGCTGGGTTGTCATGGTTGAGGTTTTAAACATGTAATCACTTGTAGAAATGAGAGCCTCTTCCATATGGACCTTCTGAACTTGTTTAGGGAGATCCACCTTGGTTTGGGGTGGATGATGTGGGCTGGACATGGGAGAGGCAGGAGCACTCATCTCACCTTGAGCAAGGGTGAAGAAGAGAGACTCATGGTACTCACTAAATCCCATGCCTTCATCATCATAGAATTCAAGGTTGAGAATTGGTTGGTTAAGATCTAAAGGCTGGGGATGGTAACTATCACCTGAAAGTTGTTCACTTGAGTTTTAAGACTTAGAGTGATGGCTTAATGCTTTTGGGGTTATGAGTTCATCAGGCTGAGCATGAGAAACCTCATCATTGATCATTTGTGAGATGGGAGTGGTTTGC
The DNA here is from genome assembly GCA_025506415.1 of Flaveria robusta. Classification (NCBI taxonomy): domain Eukaryota; kingdom Viridiplantae; phylum Streptophyta; class Magnoliopsida; order Asterales; family Asteraceae; genus Flaveria; species Flaveria robusta. The sequence continues at coordinate 19,286,859 of CM046475.1, forward strand.
TTCTCAGGAGAAGTGGGAGCTCTAGTGTCCACATCTTCCTGTATGGTTGGTGATATGGGGGCCTTCACAGGCTGAATAGCCTTGTGCAGGGTTCGTTTGGATTTCCTTTTGTAGGTTATGGTTATTTGAGGCAGAGAGGGTGGCAGAGAGATAGCAGGCTCTAACATTTTTAGGACAATGGCTGTTTCTACCCTAGAGAATCCCATAGTAGGTTTTCTCATAATTTAAGAACATTACCTGTTCCCCTTATCGGTGAGCCCAGTTCACAGTTAAAAAAGTGCTGGACATATCTAGGGAATATGTAATATTCTAAGGAGTCTAAGTTTGCAAGCAAATTAGTATAAATAAAGTGTGAATACCTGAACTTGACCCCCTGAACCATTCTATGGAATATGTAGGAAAGGTATTCAGGAATTTGATCCCATCCTCCATGTTTGATGGATAGGCTGTGAATGACCATATGGAGGAGGTATTTCCATTGGGAGGAGACCTTTCCCTTCTTGAAGGTTCTTACTGAGTAGTCTCCCTCATAGCACATCTGACCAAAGGATTGGTTAACAACAGATTTTGGAAAGGACAAGTCACATTCTGCATCATCCAGCATTAGATAAGTGTTTATGGTGGTTGGAGTGATGAAGATTGTCCTACCCTACACTATGGCAGACAGTGTCTTCTCCCCGTCCATGGTGACCGCTTGACAGGTCCGCCAGAACTCCGAAAGTTGATCCTCATAAATAGGAGGATCAATAGTAAGGGAGGTGAAGTAGTTCAACAGAGACAAGAAGCGGCAAACCTCTAAGAATCTAGAATCTTACTCAGAGTTCAACAGAGCAAACTGATTGTGTTGCCTGTGAAGATGCATGGAGAAATCGGGTTGGTTTTTGCGATTAAGGTTGGCCATTTTGAATTAGCTTTGTGGGGAAGGAAGTTAAGAACAAAAGCGGTTTTGGAGAATTTAAATTTGAGATATTTGCAGATGAAAAAGATATTAAGGAAAGAGGAATCGTTGATAGTATATGTATGAATTGGATTTTAAACAAAGTTAATGTGTTAAGGATAAACTTTGAAATCCGTATGTCGGTCCCACCTCTGAAAAAGATGCCCAAAAAGGCAGTTTTTTTGAAAGTCGAAAATCTTTCGAAGGTATTTTGTGTTCGGATGTTTTGAAAAACTTTCGAAGCCAATTTTGCTTCGAAAGATATTTCTTAAAATTATAAGAATTTGCTTCGGAATAAATTTTCTTAGAGAAAATTTGCTTCCGAAGTATAGTTAGTTTTGAGAGACATTAAGTACAAAAAATTTTATTTAACAGTAAATCTTTCGATACTAATTTGCTTCGGAAAAAATTGTTTTTCAATTCATATGTGTTTTAAGCTTCGGAAGATATTTCTCAAATTTCTTCCAAAGGTAATTCACATATTGGAGTTGAAGACATAAATTTCTTTCAAAGTTAATTTTAATGTCTTTCAAAAGAAATTATACTTTAAATTTTTATAAGTCTAAGGAATATCAGTTAAAAAAATTTTCTCTCAATATAAACTGGGCTTATATGAGTGATGAAATAGACAAAATTAAAGACACACATTTTAGAAAATAATTTTGAAATTAATTTAAGAAAATCTACTCAAACTTAATCATCCCAATAGCTGATATTAGATACATTAATCTCTGTTCATCAAATGTCTTAGTAAACATATCAGCATATTGTTCATTTGTGTTAACTTTGACCAATTTTATCAAGCCTTTCTTAAAATTATCTCTTATCAAATGAAACATGATATTTATGTGCTTTGTCTTTGAGTGCTGCACAAGATTCTCTGTAATAGAGATAGGACTGTTGTTGTCTATGTAGATGGGAGTCTCCTTGAAGTTAAATCCATAGTTTAGCATCTAATTCTAAATCCAAAGTATATGAGCACAGCAGCTTGCAGCAGCAATGTATTCAACTTCAGTAGTTGATGCAGACACACAAGATTGTTTCTTGCATTGCCATGAGACTATCTTTCCACCAAGGAACTGACATCCCCCTGATGTTGACTTTGTAGTCATGTTGCAGCCAACATAGTCACTATCTGTATATGCATACAGATTGAAGTCAGAACACTTTATACTCTTGACAGCAACTAGGTGAGACATCTTGGGGTTGACTTGATATTTTGCACAAATACATGTGGCAAACATGATATCATGCCTATTGGCTATGATGTACATGAGAGACCCAATCATTGTCCTGTAGAGGTGTTCATCAACACACTCCCCCTCAAGGTCAGGACCTAAAGAGTGGTTTCTTGCTATGTGAGTCTTGGCAACCTTGCAGTCAATAAGATGAAATCTGGTCAATATGTCTTGTACATACTTGGACTGGTTTATGAAGATACCATTGTTCACCTACTTCACTTGAATTTCTAGAAAGAATCAAGTCATTCACTGTTCTTTTGAGGAAAAGTGTACTGTCAATGGTACCTCTCTTGAAACCATGTTGGACAAGGTATTGTGACAGTGTCTCATACCACTTCCTTGGAGCCTGATGCAGCCCATAGAGAGCTTTGTCAAGCTTACAGACATAACCAAGATGATCAGGGTCTGCAAAGCTAGGAGGTTGTTTGACATACACTTCCTCTTCAATCACACCATATAGAAAAGCACACTTGACATCAAGTTGGTAGACTTTGAAATCCTTGGATACACCAAAAGCCAGAAATATCCTAACAGCTTCAAGTCTTGCTACTAGGGAAAAGACATCAGTGTAGTTAATGTATTCTTCTTTAGTGTACCCTTGAACAACCAGTCTAGCCTTGTTTTTGATGACAGGTCCTTTGTCATCCTTTTTGTTCCTAAAAACCCATTTGGTTCCTATAATAGTCTTCCTATAAGGAAGAGGACATAGTTTCCAAACCTTTTGTCTTTTGAATTAAAGCAGCTACTCCTGCATTGCTTCAACCCAACTTCCATCCTTCAAAGCCTCATCAATATTCTTAGTCTCTATCTGAGACAAGAAACAAGAGTGCAGACAAATATTTTTATCATGGGTTTATCCTCTTGTTCTCACACTTGTCTCAACATCTCCAATGATGTTTGTGGTGAGTGAGACTTGTGGATTCTCAGTTAAGCAATCATAGCAAGTTGATTTGACAGATCTAAATTTCTAAAATTCAGATCTGGTGATTGAGAATCACCCACCACATCAGCACACTTATCAAGGTTGACTTGATTCAATGAGTGTGTGACATCACTGATGTTATCTTTAGTGGAGAGGTCTTCAGTATCATGGAATTCTTGGTCAGAATCACCATCTCCACGTCTTCATACATTGGAAGGTCCTTCATTTGAGTTTTGTGCCTCTGAGGTGGAACTTGAAGGCACCTCAAATGTATCAACTGAATTTGTCATTATAGTGCTGATAGGATCTCCACCTGCAGGGTTAGTTATCACCGGAGTTGAAGTAGTATTCATGCTTGTCTTCTCAGCTCAAATCTTGGGTCAGGATTTCCTGTTGATAAGTTACGTGTAGATCCTGAAATATCTTCACAAGCTTTGTTAAACCAGTTGGTAAGTAAATCAAGATCAAATAACCAATCAGGACTAGCACCCTTCACACTTGGGGTGTGTACATTGAAAGTCATATTGGCTGACTCCTCAACTACTCTAGTTCTGAGATTGTATACTCTATAAGCCTTAGCTTGAGAAGAGTATCCAATGAAGTGTCCATCATCTGATTTCTCAGCAAATTTGGCTAGATGATATTTGGTATTTAAGATGGTGCAAGAACAACCAAATGATCTGAGGAAACCAATGAAAAGTCTCCTTTTGCGCCACAGCTCATAAGGAGTCTTACCATGAGTCTTGACAACTAAAAGTCTATTATGCACATAGCAGTTAGTGTTGACTGCCTCTGCCCAAAAGGTGATAGGAAGTTTAGAAACACACAGCATGGTTATTGCAGCTTCAATAAATGTCTTGTTTCTCCTCTTAGCAACACCATTTTGTTGAGGAGTACTGGGAGCATTATATTGTCTTGAAATACCTTTTCCCTCATAAAATGAATCAAGGATATGATTTTTGAATTCTGTTCCTTGATCACATCTTATGATCTTGACCTTGTGATCAAATTTACTCTCAATCTTTAGAATGAAAGACTTTAAGATTTCAGGAGTCTCATCCTTAGTTCTAATGAAAAAGACCCAAGTGTATCTTGTAAAGTAAAATGTGATCATAAGACAATATGAAGTTTTTCCTAATTACACTTGTGGGGGCCAAACAAATTCAAGTGTAATATGTGAAGGGGGTAGTGATGGACTTGACTTCCTTTAGCTTGTGAGACACTTTGGGTTGCTTTCCTTTTAGACATGCAACACAATAATCATCACTTGTAAACTCTTTCTTTGGCAATCCAGTAACCAAATCATCTTTAATTTATATATTCATATTTTTAAAGTTTAAATGACACATTATTTTTTGCCAGAGAAAAGACTCATCACTATTGGCTTTAGACAGAAATCAAGAAACTTCTCTAGAAGGAGAGGTTTCTTGTAAATTCATCTTGTACATGTTCCCTTTCCTGGGGGCTCTGAGCAGAATATGCTATTGAGGAATGACCACCTCGGGCTTGAGAACAATTCACTCATGTTCAGTAAAGAACATGTTATGCTTTTGGTCAGAAAATTGAGATACACTCAGAAGATTGTACTCAAGCTCTTTGACAAAGTTTACCTTCTCAATGCTAAGCTTACCATTTGTGACCTTGCCCTTTCTAGTGATGTAACCACCAGATTCTCCTTCAAAAGCAACTGGCCCTCCATCAAACTTCTCAAAGTTTTGTAGCAAGGAGCCATTGCATGTCATGTGCCGGGAACATCCACTATCAATGATCCATACATTCCTTTTGGTCTTTAGTTGTTCCTACACAGAAAAAGATGGTTAGTTACATTTGGAGACCCAAGTTTTGCTTGTCTTGGGTTCATTTATATTAACAGATGATAAATCAACTGTTATGGATCCTATGTTTAAGTATTAGGAATCTTGAGCTATTGATGACAAGGAAACTTCAGTCACTTGGCCTTCCTTCATCTTCCATACCATCTTGGAAAGAGTAGACTTGGCCTTTAATGCTTCGGAAGTTTTTACAACTTCGAAAGTTTTACAGACTGAACCTTCGAAAGTTTTTGCATCCACTGCAGACTTCAGTACATCGGAAGCATTCCTTTCTTTCAAGACCAAAATATCTTCCGAAGGCAATTTTCCACTTATCTTTTGAACCTTTATTTTGGAGCTTCCAAGGAAAAGTAACTTTTGTTTTGAAGCTATCTTCTTCTTCTTCATCTCAGAAGCCTTCTAGGTCATGTGGACAGTACTTTTAGGATTGTAGATGCAATCCTTAGGTAGATGAGAAGTACTGCCACACATGATACATGTAGTTGAGCTGCTTCTGAGAGAATTTTTCTGAAAGACTGGTTGAGCTAGATCACTTTCCAATTGCTTCTTCAGCTTTGCAGATGATGCAGCAGGCTTCTTAGGGATAGGCTTGCTCTTGGAACTGAATGGTTCAAGTAGTGTAGTAGTGGTGCACTTATTATCAACTTTCCTTTTTTCACAAGGATGGTTTGAACTTGAACTAGGACTCCTGGTACTAGAATCCATAAACAAATTTACAGTTTTCAACACCTCAAACCCAGCAGATATGAACACTTGTTTCTGCTTAATGTCAAAGGTGGGCTTGATTTCTAGGACTTTTTTGGATTTTCTCTTTGCATTCCTAATCAAGTTCCTTCTGGCAGACTTGGCCATCATTATCTTTTTCTTCTCCCTAAGAGAATGGTGTCCCTTTTTAGATTAAACCTTCTTACTCATTTCAAGGTTCATCCTTCACCATCTCCTTTTCATTATCATTTTCATCTTTCTCATGAACTGGATCTTCTGAAGGTAGCTCATCTTCACTAGTTCCACACCTAGGCTATCTTATGATAATAGAGTGTGTGGAGAAGCTATTTCACTGGATCCCAGTCCCTGCCTGTTTTGATAAGACACTTTGGCATACAAAGATGAGGATATGATGTTGTTGAAGGTTTACTCTTCAAGAACATATTTTTCTACCCTGGCTTTGCTGATCACAAGCTCAGACTGGCATTCAGCTAACTTGGTTATGAGATCTTTGATTTGAGTCCTGTAATTTCTGTGCTCATGTTTAAGAGTAGAAATTATTTTCTTTAAATCTTCTATTTTAAGTTTATAGTCATTTTTTGCTCTTTTATAATCAGCTTTAAAATAATCAAAGACTCAAGATCAAATCTCAATTCCAAGTAGTAGGACCTATACATGCTAACTTTAGCAATACACTCAGGTTTACAAAGATGTTTTGTTACCTTAGGTTCTTCATGGTCAGCCATCAAGGCATGGTTTGGAAAAGTATCTTCAACCTGGAAACTCCAGTCAAAGCCACATTCTTTAATAGCATCTGCAGCCTACTATTTGGACTTCTCAGCTTTTGGAGCTCATTCAGTGTAGTTTGGTCTAGATTGTGCTTGACCACCATTTGTCCTTGTTGCCTTGCACTCCCTAGCAAAGTGTCCCATTTGGTTATAGTTGAAACACTTCACTTTGCTTTTATTCAGCCCAAACTTTCCACTGGATACATTGCTAGAAAACTTTCTTCCAGTCCTCTGGTAAAACTTTTTGGCTTGATGAGTGAGGAGAGCCATTTGCTTCACAATCTCCATATACTCCAGGTCATCTGGATGGATGCAGTCTAAGTCTTCTAGAGTGAAGAGAAAGTTGCCTAAACTTTTATCAGAAGACACAAAGGAATGAGAAGGGCTTGTCTCTTGCAATGTGCTTCCTTGGATGTAGCTCTCCCTTGGTGTCTCCGGGAAGGTAATAAAAGGGCCTTTGTGTGAGTTGTCAAGATAACGGAGAAGATGATGCTGAGGTTCTCTTCTATCCCTTTCAACTACATGGAGGGCAAAACTTTATGGGTACTGGATGAGCCGTGAGATGGATTTTGCATGTTAATCTCCATCTAATAACCACTTAGGATACCATATAGCTTAGTAAGGGTAAGAGTAGAGAGGTTTTCATTTCTTTTAATGGCCACACAATAATGAGTCCATTCTCTGGTAAGAGAGAACATGAACTTTCTCACAATGTCCCTATTCTCCAGTTTGACACCAGTATCCACCAAAGTGTCCATAATCTCAACATACCTAAAGTATTGTTGAGTCATGGTTTCACCTGTCTTGAAGGTGAAGTTCTCAAACTGCTGCTTCATAAGGTCTTTCTTGTTCTCTTTGGCTTCCTTAGACCCCGCATACATAAGCTTAAGTGCATCCAATAGCAGCTTGGCAGTCTTACACTTCTTAAAGTCTCTGTAGATAGAGTTAGCAAGAGCAGTTTGAAAAGCGCTCATGGCCTTCTGATCTAAATTTATTCTTTTCCAATCTTCATTAATACAGTCAGCCATGTCCTTTGGGATCATTTCACCAGCAGTAGTTGCTAAAGGTGTGCATGGGACATGAGGTCCATAGATAACAGATCTCCATATCATGCTGTCTTGAGACTTGATAAATCCTTCCATTATTTGGCACCAAGTGTCAAAGTCATCAGGAGTGATCAGTGGAGATTTGGTCATGGTGCCATTTTCCATATCAGCTTGGAGAGAGCTGTGATTTGAGCAGATAAATGTTTTGTGAATCTGAATAGATTTAAGATGGTAAGATTTTACAATCAAGAGCTTGGAAAGCTCTGATAACAATTGTAGGACCAGATTAGGGAGAGATCAATGCAACAGTTTCACAAGTTACAGACGAATACCATAATCTACAGTTTGACAAAAGTATGGAATTATCACCAACTTTTATAAGTTGGTAAGTTTTTAGAGTTGGTGGCGGAAAGTAGTTTAGCTTTGTCAAAAGTATGTCAGAGAAAGCATGTCTTCTCTATCTTCAGAAGAAATCTGTCTCTTAGCTTCGAAAGACTTTGTTTGTGAAGCTTCGGAAGACTTCATCTTTGGCTTCGAAAAAATGGTCTTTGGCTTCGGAAGATTCGACACTTAGAGAATTTCTTAGTGACTATGTCAAATCTTTCGAAATAACTTTCTTGTACTCCAGAATACATGCTGATAGATTTTTGGTGAGCATCAGCCTTTAAGATAACTCCTACAAGCATCATTATACATATACAATGTGATGTTAATTTATGTATATATGTAAATTTACAAGTGTAAAAACGTTATTCGAGGTGTAAGTTACCTCTAAATATTTGTAAGGTGTAAGTCACTTACATTTATCATATCTTTTTTACACTTATAAATTTACACATATACATAAAAGAAAATAACGTTATATATGTTTAATGATATTATTACAACAAAAAAATAATGATTTTGATTGATATTGATAAGGTTAACACGGTTATCATAATAAGAAGGGTTAACATTCGTTTCCCACCCAATATATATATATATATATATATATATATATATATATATATATATATGTGTGTGTGTGTGTGTGTGTGTGTGTGTGTGTGTGTGTGTGTGTGTGTGTTATATAATATTAAGTTAAAATTATATTTCTAATTTAAGAATTTAGCAACAAAAACTATAGTTCACATTTAATGCAATTATAAATAAATTAAATTTATGAAGTCATTTAATGCATTAATTGCATAAAAACTAACTTCAAAAGTCACGGATGTCATAACGCACAGCTGAAACTAATATAGTAGTCATCTGGCTTGAGTACACCATGTCTCCTATCAATTGGTGTCGATTCGACCAATATGTCTCTCTTCCAAGATTTAACTCAACAAGTTGTGGATAAGGGCACATACAACGCACATGGCACCGAAAAATGCAGAAATAATTGTTGGCTTAACGGCCTATGTTCTAAGAAAAATCCATATAGTAGCACTTATCAATCAAGATCGAATAATAGTCAAGTACATAATGAGAGGATGCCCTTACCTCATGCTTTCTTAAGGTGCACACAGATAAAACAATGTCCATAGTATTCTCATACAAATAGTCAAATAAGGCAAACTACTAAGCATAGCTAACAACACATAAAACATACACATGTATATCAATGCACACAAAATCTTGTTATGCATATTACATGTGATACTTAGGTTATAGTCTAGGTCAAATTATACTATTTGTATATCAACTGAATTATAATATTTGTTTATCATAGATTTCAAGTTTCAGTTCGCTTATACTTTAATGATTTAATTCGTGTTTCTTGTCGATTAGCACTCTAAATAAATTCATTTCATGATTATCCAAGTTTGTTTAAACAATAAACATTCATTTGATATTTTTATGAAAACGTTTTCCCAAATTGTCCATAAGGATCAGCAAACTACGGATTACAATCAAATCAACACAAATGTAAGAAAAAAATCAATTAACTAGGGTTTACTGATTCGTGGCGATCCATTTTCATCCGATTTCGTAAGATTTTTTGTCCATAACTTTTCTATCTTGTCTACTCCTGCATTTCATCCTATTTTCACTTTTTTGAATTACTTGCGTTTGTGCGATTCCAATGAGCTATTATACGACATATTAGTAATTAATATTCCATTTTTATTAAATTAAGTCGTAGACTTTAGTCAAAGTCTACTGATGTTTGGTTTTTATTGCCTTTTTAACCAAAATTTAATATTTTTGCATTCTTTAAGTCTTTAGTCCGATTCTAAGCACGGAAACATAGTGCTAAATTCAATCTGGTGAGCATTCACTGTTACCATGTCCATTGCCTATTAGTCTATTCTAGGTTCATAATATACCGTTTTAGTACATCACGCGTCTGAAGTACTAAACATAGTCTAAGTCAACTTCCAAGTTAATGTCCATATTATTGTCAAAGTCAAATTCAAAGGTCAAATTCAACACATGTGTTTGGTGATGGATGTCACAAATGACCTTGAAGGATCTCTTTTGTCTTTTGTTCATTGTATTTAAACTAAATAATCCATTGTGAATTTTTGTATGAATTTAATTTTTTGATTTATTTTCCTACGTTCCAGACCAACTAGTAGGTGTCCCTATTTGGAGCCTTTCAAAATAGCATTAGAGTCAGGGTGTATAAGGGATTTGGGAAAAAACAGTGGACTACATCTGGAAAGAAGAACAAAAGAGAAGAATAAGAGAATCTGAACATTGAGATCTCTGATGAGGAGAGGGAGGGCGTGAATATTGACATCGACAAACTTAGAGGTTGTTTCTGTAAAAACTTTAGTGGGTGTAACCCACCGCTCTTTAATGGAAAGAATAATGCTATTATGGCCTATAACTAGGTCTCCTCTCCGAAATGAAAATGGTTATCGCTATAAGCAAATGCAGGGTGGAGGAGGTTGTGAAACTCGCATGCCATTCATTTGATTTTGATGCCTTACACCGATGGACCATTATCACATAAGCTAAAAGAGAAAGAATTGTGGCTAATCTAAAATGAAAGGATTTTAAGGAAATGGTGCAAAACAACTTCTGTGCTCATGTCAAGGGTAAAAACAAGTTCTACACGAGTGCGCTACCACCAAGAGTCCATGCTCATATCAAGGGTAAAAACCTAAAGACTTTAGAACTAGCTATGGAAAATGTAATGATGTATGGGAGGATGCCTAGGCCGATTTTGTGACTCCTATATAAATAATATGGAGGTGGTTAGAACCTAGAAGGAAGAAGACCGATGGAAACACGAACTTCAAAAAAAGTGAAGGTGGAAGAACTAGAAGAGTACAGGAAATATGGAAAAAAGCACTCGAGGGAATGTAGACTGGGAAGCAATTCATGCTACCATAATGGGAAGACAGGGTACTTGGCTAAGGATTGCTTAAAGGGTTCAAGATGTAATGCATGAGGCTGTTTGGACATTATATCAAGCATTGAAAGAAGAATAAACCCGAAGGTTCAAGGAAACTTAGAGTAGATGAAAAGAAGGTGGATGACAAAAAGCAGAGGAAAAGAAGGTGGATGACTCAGAAGGAATTCTAATACCAAAGCTATGGATTTTCGTACTACTCGGAAGGTAGCTAACATATCCTCTATGTTGTGTTAGGTACACCTTTGACCTATAGTATTCATTCAATTCTCGTGTGATCTTAATAATCCTAAAATATGACTTTCTATTCTTTTTTGATAACGGTCATGCTTATATACATATCATGTATATTTCTCCTTGCATATTAAAAATATCCCTGATTAATGATACTCATGCTTCTATGCTATTTGACTCTGGTGCTAGCAAGAGTTTCATGGCTTTCTTTTTATGGTCTTTGATGACTAAGACTCCCGAATAGATAGTTGATGCATTTGAGATTGAGGTTGTCGTAGGAATATATGTTAAGATAACAAGAGTTGTAATTGACTGCAACATATAATTATCAGGCCATAAATTTCTTATCAAACTATTTCTCATGGCTCTAGGTAGTTTTGACATTGTACTCGGAATGGACTGCTTATCAAAGTATAATGCCAGAATTTTATATGGGAAGAAACTCATTTATCTTAAATATCCTAATGACAATCAAGTCACGGTTAATAGCAACAACAACTTGATGCTGACGGTTATTTATATGATCAAAGATGGAAGATATATGCAATATAGATTTGAGGTCTTCTTAGCCTATTTTATTCTTTCCAAGGCAAAATATGTGGAAATAAAGGATGTTCTCGTGGTATGAAAATCCAACGTATTCCCCGAAGATATAACTATCACACCACTAGATCATGACATTGAAAACCAAATTGATTTGGTGTCAGGACATCAACCGGTAACTAAGGCACTATCTCTTTTTGATCGATTTAAAATTAAAGAACTTTGGACCCAATTACAAAACTTGTTTGATAAAGTGTTCATATGACCAAGTATCTCACCATAGCGTGCTCCAGTTCTCTTTGTGAAAAGGAAGGATAGTAGTATGTGTATGTGTATTAACTATCAATAATTGAACAACCTAATCATAAAGAATAAGTAATTTTGTCAAGGATTGATGACTTAGTTGATTAGGTTCGAGGACCTAGTTGGCTTTCCCAACTAAAGTTAAAGGAATAGGACATCCTGAAACTGCATTTCGTACGCGCTATAGTCACAAATAATTTTTATAACAATAAACAAAACCAAAGTATTGTAGCAAAATGATATGGTTTATTTACTTAAGCGAATTGGGAGGGAATCGTAGCACTTTATACCTTAACTAAAACTTTATAGCATAAAATAATCACTTCATATATAAAAGTAGCACTTGAATACATATTTTTAAAACACATCACCATTTTAATAATTGCAATATCAATTTTTATCTCAAAGTAGCACATACACTTAAAACAACACATAAAAGTAAAACAAAACTTAATGAACATAGCACTTCATAATATCAACACAACACTTTATAATGCTAAAACGACACTAAAAAAATGCCGAATAAACGCTTAAAAAAAGTAAATTAGTACTTCAACATAATTTTTTTTTCAAAATAACGTCGTTTTAACAATGAAAAACATCAAAGTTTAACTAAAAGCAACGTATATAGCTAAATAGTACATTAACCTTAAATAACACATAAAATTAAAATAGAATGGTCGACCAAAAATGTGATCGCAACAGTTGTTTGAATGTGAATGCAAATGAAGATGGAATAATGAGTAAATATAAAATTAAAATTTCCGATGGTTAAGTACGCTTAGATTAAAAAAATAATTTAGAAGTTATTTGAATTTCATAAAATAATAAATTATCAAAACAAACTTAAATTGTTATGACAAGATTACTCTTACTGTCTATTAAGCAAACAGTCCACGTGTCGATATAATATAGTTTCTCATGGTTTTTACAAAATAATAATTTTGTATATGATCCTACTTATATATATAAATATATATATATGGATAGATAGATAGATAGATAGATAGATAGATAGATATATATATATATATATAGAGAGAGAGAGAGAGAGAGAGAGGATCATGTGAGAACAAGTTTTAACTAAGAAACTTATGAACTAGTCATGTTTTTTTTTTAAACACCTATAACATTTTCATAATATTATTTTTTAAAGAAAATTGCAAAAAATTGTTTTTATATTGTTACACATTTTAAGAATTAAAAAAAAATAAGTCAAAAGTCAACAACCAAAAGTACTACCAATGTACAACAACCTTTCTACATGTCAAACCTTTAATATATATTAGACCTCAATTTTAAACAAATTTACAATTATTCGTACATAAAAATGTATACATCTTAATGATATACTCAAAATTGTTATAAAACATTATGTATAAACATTATACAAGAAAAACAAAATATTTGAAATAATTATAATACTAACGTCAGCGCAAATGTAACTAGACATGGGCAAAAAAACCGGTTCGGGAACAGCTTCGGCCAAAAAAAACCAGAACTGGTTTCAAAGAAAAACCGGTTTGCCCCAAACCGGTCACAAATCGACCCGAACTGCCGGTTTGGTAGCCCCACACTCAAAATCGGTTTATAAACCGGTTTACAAGTTAAAAACTGGTTTATTAAAAAAACCGTTTTCAAACCGGTCTAAATCGGTTTGACAGGTTCAAGCATTCGGTGAGCCAAACCGGTTTGTAACCCGAACCGGTTTGAAAAAAAACCTGTTTGACCGTATGATAAAAAAACCGGCTCGGTTTTAAACACGAACCGATTTGGGTAAAAAAACATATTTGTACACCTCTGAACGTAACAAAGTATTAAATGCTTGTGCAATATATGTAAATGTTTTGCGTGCATCAATAATATAATATTACTTTTATACAACTATATTTTTATACATATTTACTCATGGTATAGAAAAAACAACTATTACCTTTGAAATATTCAACAACTATAATATCCAATGCTAAATTAATAGCTTGACTTTTAATTGCTATTAAATTTAACTATATGTTTATGCCGACGTGATTTATGTGTGTTCAATGTGTATAAAAGTCAAATACAATTACTTTCATTAGCGTGAACAATTATTGAAATTGTATTTTCTTTTATGATATTACTAGATTTAGTTAACTCGTGTATTACACGGGTTAATCTCTCTTAATTTATTAAAAAACTATTTTAATCTAAAATAAATTAAATAATATGATTAATAATTAATGTGATTATTAAATATGAGAGAGAAGCGAGAAAATTTGATAAGAATAAATATGGTGTTGCCATGTGACCGTACTAGTTACTTTAATTTTTTAGAGTAAAATGTTATTTTCGTCCCTGACTTTTTGTTAAATTTGCTATTTCAATCCAAAAATTATTTTTTCTCATTTCAGTCACTGTAGTTTACTAAATGTTGCCATTTTCATCCACTCCACTAACACCGTTAAAATTCTATTAAAACTCCGTTAAATATGAGGTTATTTTAGTCTTTTTCAACACCCTAATTATCCAATTTAAACAAATTAATCAATTTATATTCAACTAAAACTAAAAAACACATGAAGCAACTCGTGAGACTGGTCGATTCGATTAATTCTAACACATGTTGTTCGATTAAGGTCTGTAGTGAGATTTCAATTAATCTTCACGTTTTATTTGAGCGTGTATTGTTGTTCGATTGAGGTCTACTGTTATCACGTTTTGTTTGATTGAGGTCTACTATTGTCACGTTCAAAGATCTCGATCAAATAAAGCATGTCAACAACAAACCTCAATCCCATAATGGAGCTCAATCAAATAACGGTACATGTTTAAACAAAACGTGAAGATTAATTGAAATTCCACGGCAGAGCTCAATCGAACTACATGTTTTAGAGTTAATCGAAGCTTTTAAATTAAAGCGTCTGGTCTCACTAGTCGTGTTATGTGTTTTTCAGTTTTAATTGAATATTAATTGATTAATTTATTTTAATTGGATAATTAGGGTGTTCAAAAAACTAAAATATCATCATATTTAACGAAGTTTTAACGGTGTTCGTGGAGTGGATGAAAATGGCAACATTTGGTAAACTATAGTGACTGAAATGAAAAAAAGTTTTTGTATTGAAATGGCAAATTTAATAAAATGTCAGGAACGAAAATAGCATTTTACTTAATTTTTTATTATATTACTGAGATACGTTATTAATATATTTGATTTTCTTGTATATAATCATCTTTGTACTCTAATAAAATGATATCTTGGGGTGACATGTGGCGGCACCACATTTACTCTCATCAAAATTTTCTCGCTTCTTTCTTTTATTAAATAATAATTAAATTAATTATCAATAATACTATGTAACTTTTTTAGAACAAAAATAGTTTTTTTAATAAATTTAAAAAAAGATCTTCTTATTAATGTTATTTTTAAAAATAATTCTTATAGAATAAGAAATTTTTACAAAACATCAAACTTTTTTACAATTACTGTTTTTAAAAAGTTAATTTTTTATAAACAAAAAATAATTAAAATTGAAATTTATGATAATAAAATTTTTAAAAATGATATTTTGTAATACGGTTTGTTTTGAAACAAATTATTTATTTATTTTTTTTTGAAAAAAAAAGTTTTAAACCAAAAGTTTAAAAAGTTGATATAATTGTTTTATTACATATTGTTTTTAGTATACGTAATTTCAATTATATTTTATCGTAAAATATCGTTTTATACTTTATAAACTTTTATTATATTTAATATTTTATTTTTTCAACCCGTGTAATATACAGGTTTACTAAATCTAATCTAATACTTTAATACAAGAGTATATTAATGTTACAAGTGACACAATTATAGACTACCAAAATTTTGTTTTCCCGCAGAAACTAATATAACTTTTTTATGGTAATTAATAATTAATACCGTAATTTATATTGACTTTTATGACTAACGTTTAAATTTTCGTTTATCCAAATAAACAATTTAATATTTTCTAATTAATTTCTCATATGCAAATGAAAAGATATCATATATATCATATCTTTTGAAACTATTTTATATATATCAAAAATAACTAAAATTTTATATAGATTTATATTTATATATTTTATTTTTATTATCAAAACTGTGTAATACACGGGTTTTCAACCACGACATGTAAATATTTGATCTACCACACCACGATGCACAAGTTTTTTCTTCAACTTTTTTTTTTATTCTAGTAACTCCTGAAGATCTTGTCACTCCATGTGCGCTTCAATATCTAAAATCTAGCCTAACCCCCTAGACTGGGTATAACAAAAATATTTATAAGATTTAGGACAGGTACAATGTGAGACCAAACAAATATTTGTGCTAGTCTGATGTGGTATGTATTCGTACTTCGTTAGCGGGTTAAAATTTGTTTTAAAAACCGAAACGCACATCAAGCAATGATACTTTAAAAAAATTGATAATAAAAGACAAATATCATAAAAGCCTCTTGCAGTGCAATCGTTAAACCAAATATTTACACGTAACTCGTTAACAAATCTAACCAAAATTTTAATTTATTTAAAAGTTTGTGCGACGTGTATACACTTTATTAGGGGGTTAAGCTAGATTTTAGATATTGAAGCGCACACGGAGTGACGAGATCTTCAGAAGTTACTAGAATTATAAAAAAAAAAAAAGTCAAAGAAAAAACTTGTGCATCGTGGTGTAGTACACGGGTTTTTTTTAATCTAGTTGAATAAAGCATTATAGATAAACCATTCAATTTGTGGACGTCGTAAGTTTGCATAACGACACAAGCACAAAGTCTAACCAAAATTTATTAGATGCCGCTTTATAGTTATAAGCACTAATTTGTATAATATTCAAATCCATTCATACGACATCACTGTTTTATTTTTATAGAGAAAAATTAAATTTTAATAATTAAAAGTATTAACTATTGATCAATATTAATAACAACTAACATTTTGTCCGGTATTAATCTCAATCTTCGTTTTTATTAACAATAACAACATCAGTCTAACTGTATGTTAATTTCATTAGTTTTTTATTACGGGACATGCGACATTGCTCGCGATTTGACATGTAACATGATATATTACATAATTAAAATAAAAAATATAAATATATAACTTACTTTTTACGTATATTGTTTTCAATCTACTCAACCATCGATAAAAACATATGTTGAATAAATTCAGAAAATAATCTTATATAAAAAGTAATTGAATAATATAATTATATTTTTTTTATTATAACTATGTTATACGTCACGTCACAAAGTTATATCACGTGATATGTAATATATAAAAATTAATAAAGTTAACAAACAGTTAAACTGAAATTGCTATTAGTAACAAAAATGAAATCTGAAATTAATATTAGTCAAATTGTTAGTTGAGATTAATATTGACTAATAACCATAAATTTTAAATTTTGATTATTAAAATTTAATTTTTCATTTATAAATAGCGTTGTATCTAACTACTATTAGACGTATATGATTGAGTGAGTCAGTAGTGAACCAATTAATGGTCAAAAAAAATTGTTAGACTTAACTTTTATAAGTAGGATGAAGCAAACAAAATATATACCAAATTAATCATTTAGGACATCGGATTTGTATAATGAAAAGTAATTTATATTAGAAAAATTGTAGTATACCTTAAAAATATAGAGCAAACAGTTCATAGATTTACTTAGAAGTAGTTTGTATAAAACTTTAGAGCTTTACTTTAAACCTTAAGAATTTATATTAAATCCCTTAGAATTTAGCTATCGATACACTTATACTTTTATTTATCTATTTGTTCTTGGTTATTGTATTTTTTTATACCATTATCAATTTAATGCTTTATAAAATTTCAAGTATACTGTTGCAATGCTTTTACTTTTACATAGCATTCACCTTAAATTTTCATTCAAATTTGAGTTGTGCGCTGTAATGTATAAGTCATTTAAACAAAATATATATAAAATAGTATAATTACAAAAAATGGACCAAAACCGAAAGTATATTGTTACTCTATGTCATTTGCCCTGTTAAAAAGAAACAAAAAGTGCTTGCGGATCAAAACAACCTATACTAATGGTCTATTTGGTAACATATGATCAATAAGTGCTGAACCAATAACAGATCTGATTGGTTAAGAGACTCTAAACTAGTAAGTACTGAACCAATAAATGTTGTTTGGCATGCTGAATCTCTGAATAACCGTACAAATGACTATTTTACCCTTCCGAACTATTTTCTACCAAATGAAATGCGTACTTTTAGTAAAATCGTGTATTACACGAATTGAATAAATAAAATATTAAATATAATGGAAATTTATCAAGTATAAAACAATATTTTACGATAAAATATGATTGAAATTACGTATAGTAATAACAATATGTAATAAAATAATTATATCAACTTTTTAAACTTTTGGTTTAATTTTTTTTACACGAGTTGAATAAATAAAATATTAAATATAATATTGTTAAACCCGTGTAATATTTTATTATATTTAATATTAATATAAAGTAATATGTTATTATAATTGAAATTACACGGGTTGAACAATATTCTATTTTATTAATAAAGTAAAATTTATTATTCCACCCGTGTAATAATTTATTATATTTAATATTTTTTAATAATTTTTTTATTCATTGTATTTAATCTTTTTTAGTAAATCCGTGTATTACACGGGTTGAATTTTATAATTAATAAATATCATTTTTAAACATAAAAATAATAGTTTAAAAAATTAATATCATTTTATTAATTATATTTAATATATGTGCCTTACTCTTTTTAAGGTAAGTGACAATGTCTCGTAATTGATTTACTAATATTGTAAATAAATCATCTTTTAAAACTTCGGTTCATATCTTTTAGTTTGAAGATCAATATGATACAATGATAACTCATTCTAGGTTTTTCACTTTCAAACTACCTTATATCTACAACCGCACCCTATGCGGGTGCCAATGCAACTTATGCCAACTTGCACAAGAAACGATGCAAGTGGCGGCATAAGACGATGAACACCAAATTTCAATAGCCCTAGCGTCGCCACTTAAACTACATGTGTCTTTTTTAGTTTTTTGTACTTTTGGATGAGATAAAAGAGAGGAAACCCTAGTTTTGATGGGGAATTTGTAATTTGAAGATAAATAGGTGATTTTAAACAATTTATGGGGGAAAGACTCTGATTTCACCATTCTAACCAATAATCAAAGTATGAAATCAAGCTTTGGAAATAGTATTGTCACTACAAGCGACTAACTCATCCTTGATCAACTATGGGTGTAGGGTTTGTGTTAGTAAATGTGTGCAACTTGTGTTTACCATTATTTTCTAGGTCTAGGTCTTGTATTATCATTTGTTCATGATAATTGTTTAGGAAATTTTATGCTGAATGTTGTTTGATATAGAGATTCAGATTTTTATTGTGTTAGCTAATCCGTAATTCATTGGTCATATAATCATTAACAGTTGATAAATCAATTGATTTTATATTTACATGATTAGTTTGTATTTATATAATATCTTAGCTTGTGTTTTTTGTGGTTTTTTACCATCAATAGCTAGATATTTTTTCTTGTGATAATCTATCTATTCAAAGTTTAACTAGTTAATGTGAATAAAAACAGATAAATCCTCTCTTTTTTTTATCATGATTTCGGCATGGCACCAAACAATACCCATTACATATTGCGAACGTTGTGAAGCCCCAAATTTGTGCGATGTGGTGAACAAATTGCACATATTTGTTTGTGTATTTCATCCAATAAGTCTTTTATACTTAGAACAAATTGCACAAAGATTTTAAATGCACCTTTTGTAATAGTTTTAGACAAAAAAAAATGTTAACTGTTTATTTACAAGTTATCCTGAAAGAAAACAACTATTCAACCATGAATTTGAGGGTAGTTTACTTGTTATAGGCTTTGCCTATTAGAGAGAAGGTCCTACGTTTAAACCCGAATATGATGTAATATGGAAGGTAATTTATCCAAATTTTCAGATAATATGTATAATTTAAAAATAGGATATATTTGTCGTTCAAAAAAATAATAGAAGATCTGGCTTCCAAGGAGGAGACCACGTATTTTGTGGCATGAAGAAGATCAAGATTTTGATCCATGAGGGGGGGGGGGGCATCAAAAATCTTTAGGAGGAAAAGAAAATGATACCATGAATCTTAGATCTGAATAAATTCTCATGTATTAGGGCTTAACCTCATCAAACGTTCTAAGGTATGTGGTAATAGCCCTAAGATTGCTAGAAAATGAATGCAATTGGGTAATGAAGATAAATTTCAGTTATGATGTTATATGGAATTGAAAAGTGCAAGTCATTTACCTGTTTCTTTGCTTGATTATGAAATCTACCACCAATACCACTGTTAGTAGAACCTAATTGTTAAGGGTGTAACATCATTCATTGATAGGTAACGATGATTTTGTGTGTTACTTATGTGTGTAAACTGAAAATCACATACATAAGAGCGTATAATGTGGTTTTAATACTTATATACATGAATATAAGATCCATGTATGGTTTATTAGTGATAACTAATTCATTTTCTTATGAATATTATAACTAAATGGTTCCAATGGTACACTACAAAAAAAGGATATTTTAAATTTAAAGTTTAGTCTCTAATACTGCTTAATTAGTCACTAATGACTGTCAGTGACCAATTTTGCTTGTCCCAAGTCAGTACGTACTTATGTATTGATTATGATGATTTAATAAGATAAAATTATTCATATGTAAAGAATGCAAGTAATGATCAAGCAATTATGCAACAAAATGAAGTACGCATGTGTTTGATTAAATGCATCAAATACAAATTGTTCCTAATTTGTTTCAAGTTGCAAGTGTGAAATGTTAAGAAAGCTATAAGCAATATGTTTCATCTTCAATTCATGATTAGGAACACAAGTGAAGAACAAAGATCAACAAAGAGAGCATCATCCTCATCTAGCTTAACTGACAAAGCTATTGGATTTATTAACTAACAAGAAATCCTATTATTAATTTCAACTATCCGTTACTTAAGTCTTCTTGTTATTTTTCAAACAATTCAACTCATTGCAAGCCGTAAATAATTATATTTTAACCAAAAAGATCATATAAAATAGTGTTTGCGTTAAGTGTGTTTTGATCTAAATGATCATATAAGAGTGTGCTTGGGTGTCTTTGACTTGTTTAAGTCCGTTTTGATCAAAAAGATCATATAAAAGTGTGTTTGGGTGATTTTAATCCATTTAAGTGTGTTTCCATCTAAATGGATATAAAAAAAGTATATTTGGGTATCTTGACCCATTCAGGGGTGTTTTCGATCAAAAAGAACACATAAAAGTTTTTGAGTGATTTTGACATGTTTAAGTGTATTTCGATCTAGTGATTATATATAAGTATGTTTGGATATCTTTGACTCGTTCAAGTTTGTTTTGATCAAAATGATCATATAAAAGTGTGTTTGCGTGATTCTAACCTGTTTAATTGTGTTTCAATCTAAATGGGTATATAAAAATATATTTGAGTATCTTGACCCATTCAAGTGCGTTTTCAATCAAAAATATCATATGTTTATGTTAAGTGCGGATTTCATATGAACTAATAAGAATTAAAAGTCAATACAATAAGAGATCAATTTCTATAATAATGCTTGATTATACAATCATGTTTATTATTTTAGGTCGATTCAATCTTTAAGAAGAATCAATCAATATTGTATTCTACCTATAGCATACAAACATAAGCATTACGATGATAATATGCCAAAAGTGGTGTATGAAATGACAGTCTTGGCATATCATACACCGGTCTTGGCATATAGACTGGCGTATCATATGCCGGTCTTCGCATATAGACTGGCGTATCATACGGCGGGTATATAAATTTGGGCCAATTCTCATATTATGTTCCATACACAATTAACCTTGATTATGTGATTGTTAAGCGAGTTTAAATTTGATATTGTGTAGGTAAAGCTCAAGTGCAATAGTCATGGACGAAGGATCTCGGTTTACAAAGAAGGTATAAATCTTTTAAATCAAAATTGATAAAAAGTTTAAGGTATGAGTTTTGTATGCCATGCTATGATCTTCAAATAGACTTTCTTAGAAGTTTAAAATTACTTCATATTGTATATTTTTAGCTAACTTCGAAATACTTGTATTATGATAATTTACTACTTTAATATTATATTAAAAGACTCTAGGGGCCAATCATAAAACAATTAAATTAAAAGTATGTTTGGCATGAATTAATAGAATGAATAAAAGAATAGAATGAATAAGAGAATGAAATGTATGAGAGGTATCAAATGAATCATTACATTTCATTATCATGTTTGGTTAACATATGAAAATTAAATAAATCATTACTTTCTATTCTTTATTAAATAAGAAAATATAAAGTAATAGAAAAAAAGTGGTTATGATAGTGACAGCTAATGGTGATGGTAGCCGGTGACGATGGTTGGTGGTGGTGGTGGTGGCTAGTGGGCTGGGGCGACGGAAGTGGGCGGCGACAAAGCTGGTGACGATGGTGGTGGTTGTGATGTTGGGTTAGCCGGTGGTAATTGCTGGTGGTGGCCGGTGGTTGTAGTGGTGGCCGATGGTGGTAGTGGTGGCCGATGGTGGTGGTGGCCGATTGTGGTGGTGGTGGTGGCGGCCGGTGGTAGTGGTGGTTGCCGTTGGTTGTGGTGGTGGTGGGTAGTGGTGGTGATGGTGGAAGAAGGTGGTGGTGGTGGTGGTGGTGGTGGTGGTGGTGGTGGTGGTGGTGCTGGTTATACGTGTTAGTGGTGATAGGTGGTAATTAGTGGTGGAGGTGGTTGCCAGTGGTGTTAGTGGTGGTGATTGGTGGTCGTGGTGGTGGTACTGGTTGCCAGTGGTGTTAGTGGTGGTGATTGGTGGTCGTGGTGGTGGTGGTGGTGGTGGTGGTGGTGGTAGTGGTCGTGCCTGGTGGTGGTGGCCAATTGCCACCGTTCTTGGTGGTCGGTGGTGATGTGGGTGGTGGCTATAACAGTTGATGGTGGTGGCTGGTGACGATCGATCTTGGCGGCTGGTGGTGATTGTTCTAGTGGGTGGTGTTAAAAACTAATGATGGAAAAAGGAATGCAATGAAAAAATAGGAGGTATACGAAATGAATATGAGAGAATTAAATCAACAATTTAATAGTTTATTTTATTAATTTCACCAACTAAACTTGTATTTTCCATTCACACTCAATAATTTATTTCATTTCACCACTTAATCATGCGTATCAAATGCTAACTAAAAGTTTTATATTTTAAATTTTAGTGTTACATCATCTATGCATATACTGTGCTCTGACATCTTGAAATAAGTATTCCGCCTTCTAATGAGTTAATTACACGATTGGTCCCTGTGTTTTGCCTATATTGTAATATTGGTCTCAATTTTTGAGAAATTACATGTTTGGTCCTTACTGTTTACCAAACCGTAACGCGATTGGTCCCTGGAGTGGATGGCCGTTAGTATTTCTAGTTAAATGGATGTGAAATGACAATTTTACCCTTGAACTAAAAAACAAAATACTTCAACTATATTTTTAAATTTATGTGGGACCCATATATATATATATTAATAATGATATATGTGTTTGTTTGTATATACAAACGCACAACCACACATGGGACCAATTATGTTACGGTTTAGTAAATAGTAAGGATCAAACCTATAATTTCTCAAAAGTTGGGACCAATATTACAATATGGGCAAACCACAGGGACCAATCGTGTAATTAACTCCCTACGAATTCTATATTCCAAACTGAAATCATCATCTATTAAATAATCTACACAATAAATATGATGTCTAAGAATAATAAAATCAAATGTTACCTTAAAATAAATAAGGAAAATTGAATTTTAATAATTTAAAGTGTAATCTATTGAACGATAATAGTTAATTCTATTAAGTTGGTCGATAATAATACCAACTTTCATAGTTGATTTTATAGTTGTTTTTATTGTTATTCAATAACAAAATAAAAGTAACTAAAATATGAAAATTAGGATTATTATATGCGCTTATGGAAAAAAGGAAACAAGGATGAACGTTCATGTTTTATTAATACACTAGCTTAATAACACGTGTATTACACGGGTTGAATATATAAAATATTAAATAAAATAAAATTATGTTAATTATAAAACGATATTTTAAGATAAAATACGGTTGAAATTATGTATAAGGACTATAGGTAACAAAATAATGATATCAAATTTTTAAACTTTTTTTGTTTAAAAAACTAAATATTTTGTTTCAAAACAAAAAGTTTTATAAAATTTATTTATAATTATTTTTTATTTATAAAAATTTTACTTTTTAAAAATATTGATTTTTAAAATATTTTATATTTTTAAAAAAGTTTAATGTTTTTGAAAAAAAGATTATTTTATAAAAATTTATTTCTTTATAAATAATAATGATTAAAAGATTCCTTTCTTAATTTATTAAAAAATATTTTTAGTATATAAATAAATTAAATAATATTATTAGTAATTATAGTAACTATTAAGTAGGAGAGAGAAGTGAAAAAATTTTGATAAGATTGAATGTGGTGTTGACACGTGACAGATTTAGCTACCCTTTTATTATAGTATATAAAGATAAAGATTGCATGGCCAAACTATTTAAGGTCCACCGACGAAGAAATTTTAAACAAAATTGATTATGAACAGAATTGTCACTGTGACATCATCTTTATAAAATTGTGAGAGTGAGTACGTACTACATCTATAACAATAGTCAATTGTGTATGCATGATTTTTTGTTTTTATAATACTTTGCGTAGTCGACAATTTGTGCTCAACCAAAGAAGAATAATAATGAAATTGATTACGAAATAGAATGGTCATCATGACTTCACCTTTTAAATTTTTAAGAGTTTGTTCTATAACATTTACAAGATTGTATGAACTGTCGCGTGTTGTAGGTCTACGATTTAAGGGTTGCGACATGCATGGCGGCTATTTGTGGTTTTTCAGATTTCTTTTTGGTATAAAAAAATGAGGGTAAATAGCATTTGCTCATTTGCACCCCGATGGGCTTGATTGGGTTTATTTTAGTTTTTTTTTTTTTTTTTTTTTTCTAACATTCTAGTTTAAATTTTTTTTATTTTCCAACATGTTCTTCATTTTAGTTTTAAATTTTATTTTATTAACGTTATTTTAACCATTATATCAAACAATTTCAATTTAATTGAGCTAAAAATTTGTTTATCGTAGTCATTTATCATGAGAGTACCCACTAGTTATCAATGTTATGTTATTAGGCTCGGATCGAACCAGCCGGTCCGACCGGTCGAACCGGGATTCGGTTGGGCCATCGGTCTGATCCACCACAACTTGTTTTCTTCTACAAGAATTGGTTGGTTCGAACCGGTTCGGCGGTTGGACAGTAAAAACCGAGTTAGACCGTATTTTTAATTTTTTTAATTTAAATTGGTTTAACGTGTGGGTCGGATGATGAGTTACAATGTTGGATATATAATAATTGTTAAATTTTATATAGGGTTATTAGATTTTAATAATCCTAACTTTTATTTATTAAACGATATTAATCCTAACTCAGAAAATATTTGTATACACTATTAACTTTAAACTTATTTTACTTCAACGATCCCTTACTAACTGAGAGTTAACTCCGTTAGTTTTTTAATGACTTGGACTACATATGTGTCCAAAACACCATACAAAATATTAAAATCTATTATCAGCTCCGTCAATCTGAAACTTTCACACCATAAAACTCGTCAATATTCTATTTTCTAATCTGGACCACTTGACTCGTCAATCTAAACTTATTTTGACGTAAATTTAGTTTAAAAACAACTCGGGTCGATTATATTTAATACTTTATCACATCGTTTACGGCGTCCCCACAATGCATGGGTAAAAAACTAGTCTTTCTAATTTATTAAAAGAGTAAATAAGAGTCACATGTGATAACTCCATATTTTTCTCACCAAAATTTTATTATCTCTATTTCCTATTAAAAGATTTTATTAATTACTAATTATTTTTTATATTAAAAATAGTATTGTAATAAATTAAAAAGAGATTTTTCTATTAATGTTATTTCTAATGAAAGAAATTTTTATAAAATATAAATTTTTTTTAAATAAAAAATATTTTAAACTTGTGTTTTCAAAAATTAAAATTTTTATAAACTTAAAGTAATTAAAGTTAAAAGTTATAATACGAAATTTTAATAATAGTTTGTAAAAAAAGTTTATTTAATATTTTATTTATTAAACTCGTGTAATATACGGGTTCACTAAACCTATTTATCTATATACAACTACTTTATGTATTAAGAGATTTTTTTTAAATTAAATACCCAAGAATTTGAATATCTATTCCTTGAATATCTTAAACATCAACTACCGACCACTTAGATAAAAAAATTAATCCAGCGAATTTTCTTTTCAAAAGTAATTTTAGACTAGCTGGGTGTAATAAAAAAAGTTATGAGCAAATGTGATTTTAGTCACTATAGTTTGACGAAAATTATAGTTTTAATCTAATAATTATTTATTACACTGATTGTACAATAATTTTAACCTTTTATTCAATTTCACCCAAATCACTAACATCATTAAACTATTGCCGCTAAATCCAAGGGTATTTTTATCATTTTTCAACTTTTATAATAATTACTCTATATAAGAAAAAAGTAAGTTTGAGAAATAGTAAATTGTTTTTTGTTTGTGATTTTGCCACAGTGGTTGGTTAACTTATTATTTTGGCCCCTCTCTGTCTACTTATACTTATCATTTTGGCCCCTCTCTCTGTGTAATTATATGAAAAATGAAAGGGTTTAGTGGGTGTTGCCGGTGGTGGTTCGCCGCTGCTCTGTTGGTGTTCGGTCGTTACCTGACGGTCTTCGGCCCTTTGCTGGTTGCCGGTCTTCACTAATTTTGTTGGTGGCTTCGCGAATCTGTTGTATTTAGCCCTTATTTTTTCGGGTTTTGATTTGGGGCTTTTGCCTACGGTGGTGGCTGTTCGCGAGTCTTTGGTTGGTTCCATCGTTATTGTTGATGTTTGCAGTTGTCGCGGTAGTCATGGAGTTGCTAGAACCGTCTACTGCCCACTGGGGTGTTCGGTGGTGTCCGATTGTGCTCCGACTCGATGGCGCGCGATGGCCACCCTTTAGGGTTTCGAGATCTGGTTGATTTGCCATCGTCGATGCCGCTTCCCGGTTGTGCTTCACTGACCGGTGCACGTCGTGCCTTCCCGAGCTCCGCTCAGTTTTGTCGTCGGTGTTGGCTTTCCGCTATTATCAGCTTCATGGTGATGGTGGCGGTGGCGGCGGCGGCGATGGTGAAGGTAACCGGGTCGATTTGCGCCATTTAAGACTGGTTATGGTCTCTTGATGCTGACTATGGTAACGATGGTGATGGTGTTCTGGTTGGTTTGTGATTCGTTTATGATGATGAGGTTTTGCCTCATCTGAGATCGATTCTGGCTCATTATTTTCTTTGTGTCGTGGTAAAAATGTTGATGACGACGAGCTACCGCTCATCTGAGACTACCTATATTTGGGTGTGTTTAGTCAGTTTCTGAACCTGGTTGTCATTGCTTGGCAGTCGTTTACGGCATGCAGCTACAACCGAATAGCGGTTCTGAACCTGGTTAGTGCAAAATTATCTATATCGTAAGATGTTACTTGTTGTTGTCTCCGTTTGGCTATGATTGTATTCGAAAAAAATTATCAGTTACCATGGCGTGGCAACCTATTATGGTTTGCAGCCGTAACTGTTATTCGATTCTGAGCCTAGCGTTTGATTTGCGATGCATATACGGCTGTGATGGATTATCTGAGCCCTACGCGCACGCGTAGCGCGTGCCTTGATTTCCAACTAGTTAAATAAAAAACACAAAAAGTAAAAGAAATAAAATTTCAATTTATTTAACTTCTTCTCTTCACTGTCTCTCACCTTTCTCCCTCTCTTTTCTCTATCTCTACCATCACCTCATACCACCGTCTACCACCACCTGCGCCACCATTTCTCCTCCCGTTCTTTTCTTCCAATCTTCCATCACAATTAGCACCTTCCACCGCCATCACCCCTTATTTCCTAAACCACCTTGGTTGAAATCGAGTTAATACCCCCAAAATCGAAGATCGACGAACTACCTTTCCAAATCCCCCCATTTTTCATTACTCGAAACAACCTTAGCTAGATCTAACCCTGATGGTTATGGTGCGATTGATGGTTGTTGTGCAGTTGATGGCTAAATCGGAAAGGAAGGCTGGGATGGTGATAACCCTGACCAGATCTAGCCTTAATGGCGGTGGGGACGACTCATGGCCTTCAAAATCAAAGGGTAATGTTGTGATGGTGGTAACCCTAATGGTTTTGGGTATGGCTCATGGCCTTCGAAATCAAAGTGAAAGGGTGTGATGACGGTGTTTTAGTGGTGGTTAATAGATGATGAATGAGAAGGGTAACAATGATGAAGATGAAAACCCCCACATCAAAAGGGAGGGTTGGGATGGAAGTAGTTTTAGGGGTTTGAGAGTTCTTGAAAGATCAACATGTATGAACGATGATGATGGTGGTTGGGTGGTAGTTGTGAACTAGAGATATGATGGTTAGATAATGATGATGATCGCTTATGATGTTTAATAATAATTTAGGGGTAATAGATTTTTAATCACAAGGGTATTATTGTAAATTCACATAAAGGTAACCGAAAAATTCTAACATTATTAGTAATGTGGGTGAAACTGAAAATATGACTAAAACTATTGGACTTTTATTGTAATAAATAAACTATTAGATTAAAATAGTAATTTTTGTCAAAACAAGGACTAAGAGCGTAATTTACTCAAAAAGTTCTTAAATCTACAACGGTTATTCTATGAGACCAACTTGATGTAGCACGTATTCATACCTCAATCGACGTTAAGCTTTGTTTTAAATACCAAAACGTACATCGAGTAATAGTATTTAAAGAAAAACTCAATTAAGTAAAAGACAAACATTGTAAAACCCTCGCAATATGGTGCGTTAAATTAAATATTTACACGTTGTGGCTTGTTAACTAATAAACCTAACTTAAAAATAATGTATTTGCAAATTTTGTGTAGACGTAAACAAAGGGTAGACGAAGTAACGCGTATGGGTCCTTCATTAGTAGGTTAGGCGATAGCTTTAGATATCAAAACGTACACCTAGAAGTGAGATTGAAAAATTATCAAATTACAAAGTCAAAATATTGTAAGAAACCTACGTATTGTCGCGTGGTAAACTAAAGGCTTGTAAAAAATTTAGCAAACTTTTTAAAAGAAAAATTAGGTAATGTTGGTATAGGGGAGGCGATGCGTCGTCTATACGTAGCTCGTTAGCAAGTTTAGCATCATGTCGAATATCAAAACGTACATGTACTGATAGTACGTACAATAAAAAAGTCAAATTATCAAAAGACAAAACAATATAAAAACACAATCACACTACAATGCGTTAGGCTAAATTTTTACTAGTTATGGTTCGCTAAAAATGTAAGGATACAAAAAAAAAAAAAAAGAAAACTTGAACTTTTATGTTGATGTCAATGTGCATTGAAGATCTGCATGTTGCGCTTAAATGGTTACTTCTTTGGGTGAAACTCGCGCGCTATGGCATTGATGACTTACATATTATGATGAAAGCTTGGTTTAAAACTATATTTACATCATGCGTAGATAAAATTAGTATGTTGCAATGACATTTTCAAATTTTTATAAAACATATGTAAAAAGTTAGCTGAGAAAAAGAAAATATGTTCAAAATTGATTAATTATTCTGTTGATGTAGGCATAGATGCAAGCATGTATTAAAAACTTTTACAATACGCATAAACGTTTTTCGTTTTTCATTTTAAGATATATATGATATAATATGATATTAATTATATATATAATATAATATAATATTAACTATATCTTTATACATTCTCTCCCATGCTATAGAAAATATAACTATCTTTTGAGTAACACCACCTAGAATTTTTCTATATAGTTTTTGTATTGGGCAAGACTAGAAAACCACAATCTATTAATTATGTGTCTCGTCTTTTTACCACTGGATTCCAAGCCACCCAAATAAATCAAATATTATTTTAAATCAATGTTTTTAAAACTGGAGTGGACAATAAATCAGGTACCTTGAGGCTCATTGGTCAGTCCGGTCAGGTCAATCGAACCGGTTGGATCAGTCGAACCTAATTTGAGAATCGGATGATGTCATATATAAAAATAATTAATATCATTTATATATATCTAATTAAAAAACAAAATATGAAAATGATATTTGTTTTAGGATGGATTTACATTTTTAATATCATATATACAGTTAAGAAATTAAAATATGTACCATAAAATACAAAATTAGTTAAAAATAAATTTTGAAAAAAAAATTTAAAAAAAGTTGTGAAATCCGGTCCGGCTCGACAGGTTCATCGGTCTAACCGGTAGCCGGTCAATTCGAATAAAAATGATCCAAATACATATAAGCAGACCAGTTTTATGACCCGTGATCAGTGTAACGGATACAAACTACTGATCTCTCCTGTTCTAAAAATACTAATTTTAAACCTTTGAAAAATTCAACGTTTAGAATATCTAATGTTAAATTAATAGTTTGACTTTTACTAAGATATTAAATAATGCTATTTAGTTATTCAGACAATCAGACGTGATTTGTTTGTTGATAAAGTCAAAGAAATTATAATTTCATTGATGTGAACATTAAAATTATATTTTTTATAGTATTCGATGTTTCTAATATATTTGATATTCTGACTATTAAAGCAGAAAGAATTATAGACAAATAATTTAATTAGCCTACACCGTAAGTTAGTGTAACGACACAAGCATAAAGTGTAACCAAAATTCGATTTATAGTTATAGGTGATTTGTATAATATTCAAATGGATTCATACATCACTTATTTTTTCAATCATGTTGTCTCTAATAATATTAGACGTGCAAAAGCTGACTTAACTTTATAAGTGGGATCATGCAAACAAAATATATACCAATCTAATCATTTGGAACCATTGCATTTTTGTAATGAAAAGTAATTTAAAAACATAAAAAGAATTATGCTATATCTTAAGATATAAACATAGAGCATAAACTTAATGATTTTAAATCAGTAGTTTATGCATAACTTTTAAAATTAAGGTTTAAATTCTGAAAACTTACATTGTTATCAACTATAAATAGACTTTATATATCTCTTATGTTTATATATTTTTTTACTGTATTATAATTTTCTATTTCTCTTTGAGTTTAAATTCTGAAAACTTACATTGTTATCAACTATAAATAGACTTTATATATATCTTATGTTTATATATATTTTTTTACTATATTATAATTTTCTATTTCTCTTTGAGAACTTTATTAGTTTAACGTTTATAAAATTGCAAATACACCTTTGCAATATATTTATTTTTATATATGTTTCTTGTAAGATTCACTCCAAACCGAGTTGTGCGTCATAATGTAAAATTCATTACGACACAAACGCATAACATTTCTATTTGTTTATATATTTCTTTTCTTCTCTACTTACAACTTTTAAACATGTTTTTCTATAAAATTTAATTTGTATGTGCTTATTTGTATAAATATTTTAATTATGTTTGTGACGTGCTAGTTTTTATTAATGTTCCGACGTAAGTTTGTTTTAACAACTTCGTTTTTTTACATTAAGTTCCAAATAATCATTTTTTTACATTAAGTTTCAAATACCATCACGTACCTAGTAGCAACGCATGAGGTGTGGACTATTTTATTTTTTTATATAAAGTATTGAATGTAGTCAGTGACGTTTCGATTTGTCCTTGTATAAAGTTAAGTATGTTATGACCGTTCCCTACTATGCGGGTTCAAAACGATATTTCGGCGTTAGTGTTTTCATGGTTTTATGCCCCCAGCCACAGTGCGGTGTTTCATCTATTTTACATAAAGGTTTGAGTGTTAATAACAACGTCCATAGTATATCTTGTATATGAAGTTACACGTGTTATCAAAGTTTTCTTTAGCGTGCAGCTTCGTAGCAATATTTCATGCACAACCTTTTCATGGTTTTATGCGCCCACCACAATGTTGTATACAACAATGATTTTTTTTTGGTGTTGCTATACATACCCCCCTTTATCATAATTTTACTTGTCATACCCCTCCCTTCCCTTCAAGCTTTTAAAAAATACAATTTGATCCTTTTTGTTTTCATTTTATCCGTTTTGATATTTATTGTGATAATAACCAATAAAATTTTATACCAATTTTAATTTGGTTTTATTCTAATAACCTGTAATTTATTTTTTTTAAAAATTCAAGACATTAACGCCTATACAGAAAAGATGTCTGCATTTTTTACTAATCAGGTAAAGGTTGAAGTTAGGATTGTAAGCTTTTGTTATTTATGTCAAATTATTTTACATGAGTACATACAAATTATGTTTATCACGATCAAACAGTTTTGTTGTACCTGAATAAAGTTGTTTTTTTTACTCTTATTTGACATGCTTTTCGATTAAACTTTTTTATTTTAAAAGAAAAACTATTATTTTTTTTGATTTATTATCAATATGATTATTTATAATTCATTAATTTTCTTATTTAACACTTATCTCTTCGTATTAATGAATTTAATACGACGTACTATTAATTTAATATAATTATAAAGCATTTAAAATTATTTTAAAAAATAAAAAATCAGATTAATTGATTTGATTTGAATGTAAAGATAAAATAGGTAATACAAAAGTCTTTTTAAAAATATTGATTTCACAAGGGGGAAATATTAAAAGTTTTAAAATTAATTTATAAGGAGAGGGGTATGACAAGTAGAAAAGGGGGTATGTATAGCCCAACCTTTTTTTTTTGTTGAAATATAATGCTTTTTCGTGCTTGTTGTTTATTTTTTTTTTTAATACCAAAAAAGCCAAAACAGGGAAAACAAATAGTACCCAAAGAATAGTTGTCACATTTAACAAGTTTGAAAAGACGATGGGGGATGAAGGTAATAAACTTGTTCAGTTCTTTCCGATGTTTTTGAAGATGGCGCATCGTGTAACAATGGGAAATTTTAATTGGAGAAAGGTTTCTATGCAAAAGAAAAAAAGATTATATTTACTCGTTAAGGTATATCTTTCATCATGTTTGGTCCACTAATTAACGTAATAAGTAAATGCTAATATATCTAATTTGTATTTTGAGTCCAAATTTATTAATTGATCCACATGAAACAAGTAAGATTAAAAGGTTGATCTTCCATAATAGAGGAAAAATGAAGAGCTTGGAAAGGTTCATTAAAGACACTTACATAATCCAAGTCTTACTAGTTATGAAATTGTGACAAAACATATCAATAAAGACACTTATATGATTCAAGTCTTAATATTGATGAAATGCTTGGCACAACATACTAACATTGACAATAGAGTAAATCCATCTCAATTTTAAAAAATTTGATACTCATTGGTTCACTCCATAATTTCAGGTAACAATATACATATAATTACGAACTATGTTCAAGATGCCTTATTAGGTGTTAATTTATCATTTTTCATAGGGCACTTGTGCTATAAAAAGATTGAGCCGCTCATAAATGAAGGATCCTCATTTAACCAGGTTAAAGTCGTTTGCTAGGCATGCTTATGAAGTGGTATTATTCTTATAGTTTTACATAAAATTATTTCTTTTACTTTTTATATTTCCCTTAGTAACAATCAAACAAAAATTATGAACGACGAAGAACAATGGTGTGTACCCAACATGATGAGATAGATATATATATATATATATATATATATATATATAGGATAGAGAACGAATGTTAACCCATGTTTATTGCGATAACACATTAACCAAACTAGTGGTCCACAATTAACGTTAAAATTTTTTTTAAAAAAATATAGCAAGACTATACTTGAATTAAAGATATTAAAATGATCTATTTAATGGTGTAATTTGTATAAAAAATAACATCGTACAAAAAAGTTAAGACGGTTTTAAAAAAAGGGTAAAATTTTTTAAAAAATGGAGGAAAAATTGTTACATCAGTGGTGTAACGCGATTTAAAGTTAGTTGCACTACATAATCGTGGTGTAAGTGCTTGTTACATTAGTGTTAACGGGTTATCGCAATAAAGGTGGGCTAACAACCATTCTTTACCCTATATATATATATATATATATATATATATATATATGATAAAAAACGAGTGTTAACCATTATTTATTGCGATAACCCGTTAACCAAACTAGCGGTCCACAACAGGTCACGTAATCACTGTAAGTTAGAGTTATAATGGTAAACTAATGGTACACAATGAACATTAAAAATTTTTTAAAAAAAATATAGCAAGACTATACTCGAATTAAATATATTAAAATGATCTCTTCAATGGTGTAATTTGTATAAAAAATAATATCATACAAAAAAGATAAGATGATTTAAAAAAAATGGTGAAATTATTAAAAAATAAATAGAAAATTGTTATATCAGTGGTGTAACATTGTGTAAAAGTTAGTTACACTACATAATAATGGTGTAAGTGTTTGTTAAATTAGTGTTAATAAGTTATCGCAATAAAGATGGGTTAACAACCGTTACTTCTCCTATATATGTGTGTGTGTGTATATATATATATATATTTGTATACACACACACGCAGACACACACACACACACACACACACACACACACACACACACATATATATATATATATATATATATATATATATATATATATATATATATATATATATATATATATAACAACACTCACTCATAAATAGAATTATTGTTAATGGTAAAGGTTGTATGGTAATATATTTTTATGTCTATGTTTAATATACTTATAAGATCACCTCTGTTATTATGATTTTGGATTTTTTAAAAGCTATTGCAAGGACACTTCAAGCACGCTCAAAGATTTAGATGATTTTACACATGATAACTACTCAATAGTTAAAGGCCCAGAAAAAAAGGGTACGTTTCATTGGTTGGAACGATGTCGACAACAATAAGTAATGGTGATTCTTTAACAAATTCACAGGCAAATCATTAGCCTTAGGGTTTTGTCAAATTTATGATGAACATCATCCAAACATGCCTAATGCAAACTTGTCTACGGTTCTTAACAATATGAAGATACAGGTACTTACATGCATGAACTACTATTTGTTTTTTTACGATTATGTATCTATGTATTATCTTTTGTTTTCAGTTATATGTTTTAGGTCCTTGCGGCGGTATACTATTAAAATTGTATGTCGGTGGGTGCAGAGGAGTTGTAAATGTTTACAAGTTGACCATTAAACTTTTTCATTTTACAAATAGGTTCTTTAGAAGATATAAGAGGTAAAGCATTTAATACAAGTGTTATGCAGACTATAAACAACCTTTTCTTTTCCTCCGGCTTCCTCCGTCCTTATCGATTTTTCAGCATCCCTTCGTCGTTTCCTATACTATTAATCGATGGTGCGATGGTTGCTGTAGTGGTGGTGCTAAGAGAGAGAAGAGAGTCAGAGAGATGAAGAAATGGGTGTTAACGGATGTTTTCAATGTTATGGTCTCAGACTTTGGTGTCATGTCGTGGCTTTAGGATCTCAGCGGAAAAAGAAAAAAACGGTAGCAGGAATAAAGTAGCTGTGTTGGGATGTGTTTGATGCTGGTTAAAGAACAAAGTAGAGAAAATTGAACTGTTCAAAAGAAAATATATATTCTTTAATTTTATTTTAATTTTAATTTAAATAATATTGAGAAGAAAAAGTCTGACACCTTATAGTTTATTAATCATAAATAAAATGACAACGCATAGAATTCAAACATGAAAAGAGTTGATATTTTACTTCTTTTTTTTCATTTACGATAGGATATATATTGTAGAAAGTGTTATGTATTTTTCTTGTGTATTTTTGAAAAAACAAATGAAACTAAACAAGTTTTTAAAAGATAAATATATATGTTTGGATTTTCATCATTGTCCGAGACGTAAGAAACTAAGATTAAACTTAATTTAATATCTTACATATAACAAAATATATTAAAAGTGTTTTTCTTTTTATCAGTTCAATTGTTTGACCACTAGGGCTGTTATTTTCGTATAATAAAATTTAAATACCAAAATAAATATAAGATTGTTTATTTATAAAGGGATGGTATAAAAAATCAACATTAGTGAAATATATGATTGTTACATTTATATCAGCTATAACCAGAGCAATCGTTAATACACTATGTGTTTGAAACACAAATTGTAAGAATATATCTGTACTTACAAAAGAATCCCGCCGCAACGGGTGGGGGTTCATATCTAGTTAGTTATTAAAACAGTATGAGCTACTGGTTTCATATAAAATTCTTATGCAATGATAAATGGGTGGGCTTATGTTGTTATAATCATTATTGTATGAAATTGATCATCCGAAAATTACTTTTTGACACGACAAGAAAGGCGTATGGCCAATTAATCTTTTAAATCTTGTTCACACTGTAGTTAAGGTAACTTTATCCTGTTGTTTTCTGTAACTTTTGAATAAATTTATGTGTAGAAACCTTAAAAGTTTCATTTACTTGTAAGTTATAAATGGGTTATTTTAGTACACAATAGAATATTGAAATGGTCCTAGTGTTTGTGAAGAACCGTTTAGGACTTTAGGGTCTACCTAAATATGAAGTTAATAATATATAATGGACCCATGTGAACAAGATCATTTCACCTTGCCTCGGTCATTTGTCATTTAGTTATGCATGTTTATTTTCCACTTAAACTTAATTACTCATTACATTAGAGGCACTTTTGAACATGTTTTCATTTTCTAATATACATGTGTGTCCATACTTCTTATATAAGCATCTTAAAAGTATAAAATTGTTATTTTATTCATATTTTAAGACCTTTATCATTTAATTCATTTATAATCTTTTCTATAATATCAAAATTACCCTCTAAACATGATGTACCAGTAGTCTATGCATATTAAGATTTTATTGATGAATTTGATAAATTTCATTAATATTGTAGACTGTAATCAATTTCATTAATATTAAGAGCATATTATTATTTTAGTTGGTTTGGTGGTTATAACTATTTTCATCCAATAGTTTAAAAACATCCAATTTAACCACTGTGGTTCAAATTTAATCACAATTAAGTCCAAACCATTAACTTCATCCAATTTCTCTGTTAACTTTTTTTTTTTTTTTTAAATTCACTTAAATTGAAAGTGTTATCATATTACAAATAAACAAAATATGGGTCTCACCTCACACCACTGCACCAAACCTTAACCCCACGTTGAACATCTGAACCACAACTCGCCGGCAACCACTACCTGTGAAGCACTCGCCATCGTCACTCGCCAGCAACCACACAGCCACCACCTGCAATTCACCGACAACCACCACTTATTCAGATTTGAACCAAACCCTAAACCTCACCTTCTTCCTCTTTGACCAAACCACATCACCACCTCCCTCGGCCAACCTCGACTACCAACCTTCGGTTAGAGCCATTACCGCGTGACATATTCACCATCATCTTCGTATCGTTAACCCACCCTTCCTAAACCATACACTGTCGCTCACCACCACCCTTCTTCCTTTTTAAACCATTCCCATCGTGGTGTTGGTGGTACGGTGGTTGCAGATCTAAAAAAAATGAGATGGTTCTTCGTGGTGGTGGTTGAAGTGATGGTGATGTGGGGTAGTCTGCGAGAGTTGAGATGGAATAGATGTCAACCTCCATCACAAAGAGAGAGAGAGAGAGAGAGAGAGAGAGAGACAGACAGAGAGAGAAGAGAAAAGAAAGAAAGAGATATGACGGTCGTGGAGATGGGGGTGGTAGTGGTGGTGGTGTGGCGGTAGTGGTGGCAGCTTAGGTGAGAGTTGAGATGGTTGTGGTGTGATAAAATGGTAATGGTGTGATGTAGATAGTATGGTGGTTCTGGGTTTAAGGTAAGAAAAAGGGAGAGGGTGAGAGTGAGGTAGGGTTGGAGAGGGGTATTTTGGTATTTTCAAAAAAAATAACATAAAATTTGAGTGAGGTAGGGTTGGAGAGGGGTATTTTGGTATTTTAAAAAAAATAACATAAAATTTGGACGATATTAGTGGAACGTAGTTAATTGTGACAAAATCTAAACCACGATGGTTAAACTTGGTGTTTTTAAACTATTGGATGAAAATGGTTATAACTACCAAACTAAAGGGGCTAAAATAGTAATTTACTCTAATATTAACAACAATGATTTATAAATTATTATTGAAGTATTATTTATATAAACTATTATTTAAATTTATATAATTAGTATTTATAAAATTTATAACAATATCATATTTTAAAGAAAAAGTTAAACAAAATATCCCCGAAATATGATCATATTAAAAGTTTAGTCTGCATATTTTAAAATTTGAAAACTTAATCCAAATGTTTGTGAAAAAGTTGCATATTTACTAAGAGCATTCACAGTAGAATACTTAAAAATATATGATTGTGTTCGGTATATTATATGGAATGTTTTTAAGTGGTTGTGATTGAATAATAGATAAAATTTTATTATTGATTGGTATATTTGAATAATCACTGTTCAATCACTATAAATTTTTTAATATTTTTGAAAGTGGTTATAAGTGTAGAAGAGATAAAAAAGTAATGATAAATGTATAAAAAATATTATTTAATTGAAAAGTATATAGAAGAATTAATGATTTTTATTGTAATTATAAGGATAAAGATAAGACTTTAACTGTGAATGTTAAGCTAACCCTTCATAAAACAACTTTGGAACAATTAATGCTTAAAATTTTTTGATTATACACATTTATAATCTACAACTAGAAGGAAAACAAAAGAAAGAAGATAAAGCGTTGATATTTAAATATCTAAACAAAATATCAAATGCTTAAAATTGGTTAATTTATAATTATGAAATTATAATTATGAAACAAGACAAATGGGTCGTAAGTGGGCCAAATGCTCGAAATTATGAAGAAACAAATCTGTTTGTGCATTACAAATGGTATCAAAAATGGTTTTTCAATAAAATTTAAGTTGGATTTCATAAAATTATGGAATCAATAGACTCTTCTGATCGGTATCATTAGGTGGGGTGATTGGGAGGAAAAGCTCAAGAGGAGGGGTTGGAGGTGGGTATTATTATTAATAGTAAATTATCATTTGCATCTCTTACGTTTGTTTATTTTAACCAGTTGCATCCCTACAGTTTCAAAATTGTCATCTACCCCTAACGTTTCACGTTATCTCAATTTGAGTCTATGCGTTTTATTTTTATCTCCATTTGAGTTCAAATGATTAACACTGTTAAAGTTTCTGTTAAAATTACTATTAAAAAGACGAAATTACCCTTAAAATTAAATAAAAACATAAAAAAACCTTATGGGTCCCATCAATCAACATCATCTTCTTCAAATCACCACCACCACAACCACCCCCATCAGCACCACCACAACCAACAACCACCCGGTCATCACCATGACAACTGCCCATCACCACCTTCACACCACAACAGCCACCCATCACCACAACCGTAGTGCCCATCACCACCACCGCAACCCCTATCACCACCACCAGCGCAATAGCCCATCACCACCACCACAGCCACTATCACCACCATTGTAGCCCCATCACTACCACTGCAG
Source organism: Flaveria robusta (assembly GCA_025506415.1). NCBI lineage: Eukaryota > Viridiplantae > Streptophyta > Magnoliopsida > Asterales > Asteraceae > Flaveria > Flaveria robusta. Next base: position 19,326,432 of record CM046475.1, read on the forward strand.
CCCCATCACTACTGCCACAGCCCCCCATCACCACCACCGTAGCCACCCATCACCACCACCGCAACCCCTATCACCACTACCATCGCAGCAGCCCATCACCACACCACAGCCACTATCATTATTAATTAGGTTAGTACCCCGTATATTACACGGGTTGAATAAATAAAATACTAAATAATTAGTAATAAAAATTTATGAATTATAAAATTATTTTTGAAGATAAAATATGTATATAATTTCATATGAATAGCTACTTTAAGTAAATAAACAATAATATATTTTTTAAACTTTTATTTTATAAAAAATATGGGTTTTAAATATGTTGTTTTAAAAAAATGAATTTATTTTTAAAAAAGTTTATTGTATTCTGTATTTTATAAAACTTTTGTTTTTAAAAAGTTTGTTTTTAAAAAACTCTTATTTTAGATTTTTCTTTGATATAGATAGATAGATATATAGATAAATAGATAGGCTAAAAACACATTTATTTAACATATTATAGTTAGTAATAAACATGAATAATTACATTACGATATTTTAATATAAGATATTATTAAAATTATATATACGTAATAGTTCAAGAAATAAAACAATTATACTATTTTATAACTCTCTTATATTAATAGTTTTATTTTTAAACTTTTGTTTGAATATTTATTTATAAAAATTTTATTTTTTATAAAAATCTTGTATATAAAAACTTGGTTTTCTAATTATTTTGATTGTTTTAATAAAAACTACTTTTAGAAAGTTTTATATTTTTTATATTTTTTTAAAATAGAAGCGATTTAAAATACTATGTTTCAAAAAGGTTTACTGTTTTAGAAAATTTTATATTATATAAAAATTTGTTTTTATTATTTCTATTTTAATAAAAAGATATGATTTTTAATTTTCGTAATAAAGTTTATTTTTTAAAACATAGCTTAATTTTAAAAAATGTAGATGAGAGATAAAAATGTATCAATTAATAAAATTGATACCAATGATCCTTAGCCTAACTGGTTAAGGTGAGGTGCCCATGACATGTAAATATTGAGAGGTCATGGGTTCAAGTCTCACTCTGAGCAAAATTGCTCAGGGTTGAGTCAGGGGGTTTTCTCAGCAATGGGTTTCCTCCTAAGGGGGTTGGGGGTGCAGTCTCGACTAGGAAACGAAAAGATGGGCCCGATTAAGATAACACGTATTCTCCGAAGCAGGGTCACACATTTGCCGTTCAAAAAAAAAATTAATAAAATTGATTTTTATTAAGAGAGAGAAATTTGTTTGAGAGTTTAAATTACTATAATACCCATTTGAAGGAAAAATAAATTTATGATTTCTAAATGAATGACATGTGTAAAAAAGATTGCTTAAGAGAATGACAAGTGGCAAAGAAAATCTTATTTTATTATATTCTATAGATACTAATTATTATTATATCAGGGTTTTAAAATTAAAAGAAAAAATCCCTTAGAAGAAAAAATCCCTTAATTGCCCTTACATGAATGGTACATGACATATTTATTGTTAAGAATTAACTGTGATGAATGTAGGGACAAAATATGTGACTCTTTCACAAACGTTTGAATTAAATTTGTAATTTTTAAAATGTTAAAACTAAACTTGTGAAATTATCTCTGTTTTAAATGTAAAAACATTAATTATCCCAAACATTAAGATATATCTTTTTATGATTTATACATTTTAAAAAATATATTCATAAATCTCAAACACTAATATTTTCTTAAGAATTTAATTTAATCTAATAGATTTCCTTTCGGTACTCAAATCCACATGTAAGCCAAGGACATATCATCTCAATATCTATCTATTATAATAAAAAAAAATATTTTAAGCCGCCACGTGTCGAGATATTATGCTTTCTCATATTGATTTTTCCGCCCTTCTCTCATAATAAATGATAATAATAAATACTAATTATATTATTTAAAATACTTCCAAATTAAAAATTATAAACTAGATCTTTATATAAAAAATAAATAAACTTTAAAAAAATACAAGATACAGAAATTTTCTTAAACAAAAAACGTTCCTAGAAGTTCTATTTTGAAAAACAAAATGTAAAAAAAATAAAAAATAAAATTATATTTGAAAAACAATATGTAAAAAAAACAATCTTAAAAAACGAGAGTTTAAGATGATATTATTGTTGTTTTACTTGAAGTTATAATTATTTATAAGTAAGTTAATAATATTTTATCTGAAAATATCATTTTATAATTTTTATTATAAACTATTTAATATTTTATTAATTAAATCCGTATATTACACGGGTTATAAACTAGTGATGTAATACATGGATATTTTACTTTTGAATGTGGTTATTTTATTTTAAAGCTCTATTAACCAATATATGATTTAATATATGATTATTTAATTTTGTTAAATATGTAAAAAGTTATAGGGTGGGGTTATCTTGAAAACTAGGTTTTTTCGTGATAACTTTAAAAACCAATATGATTCACACATTTAAGTAACATGCAATTCACATGTTATTTTCCACCTTTTTTTTTAAATGTTCATAAATTTTTTTACGACATTATTTTTTTTAAAAATTGCATCATTAATTTCAGTATTTTTTATCTTTTCAACACGTATCATATTGATATATATTTTTTATAACAATTGTCTACACGTTCTTTACACATGTATAATTAGTCATTATAAATATGTAAATTCTGTTTTATACATGTGTATTTCCAGGTACTACATCTGTGTAAAATGACGTTTACAAAAAAATGAGTTTTTTTTACTTTTTATAATTTATTTTATTTTTTTATGAAAGAGGGAAACAAGAGAAACATTTTCGTCATTTTACTTTTTTTATTTTTATGTTATTTTTCGTTTCATAAATTTTTTTTTATGTTATCATTATTTACCATTTTATTTTTAAAAATGTTTGTCTCACATTAGTTTTTAGAGTTCTTATAAAATAATTAAGTTCTCATTTGTTCGCTTCACAAAGATTATATTGATTAATATAGTTATATAGATACAAGTGGATAGATTTGAATTGGGCCTGGCCTAGGAGGCATATGTTTGGAACGGAGACACTAAAAGAAGCAAATTATAAGAGTTCATTTACTATTGTTTTTCATTTGTTAATCAATTCCATTTAACCTAGGACAAAAAATTAAAAAAAAAAAAGTTACCTTATAAACTGACAAAACATTTATATATATAAATAAATAGATTAAAATATCGTATAATATACTGGTTAAAAAATACAATGTTAGATATTTAACAATAAAATAAATCATGTTTTTACCCCGTGGATTGTATGGATTGAACAAGCTTGTGGTACGCATACTTGAAAATTTTAAGTTGGCATATTTGAATTTTTTTAGAATTCATTCATAAAAACAAACTATTATTATTATTATTCTTTTATTTTTCACCTTATTATGTTATCGAACATAGTTTTCCATTTGATTATATTTCGAGACATAGAAATTTTTAACTAAAAAATTAAGTTAATTTAGAAAATGAATAATTAATTTCATACTAAATTCATTTGGTTAATGCTATAATATTTATCCATAATTTAATTGACATTTATTAATGGATAGTTATTATAGAATCTATAATTAAATTTATATAAGAATAAAATTTTTAATATACATATTATTTTAAAAGAGAGAGGTGAGGAAACTAAATATGAGATGATCAAAAATAATGACAAGCGTTCTTATTTATTTTTATTTATTAGTAAAATAAATATATACTTGTTGGGAAACACAAACACACACACACACATATATATATGGGCCGTTTACTATACAAAGTTTAATTTTCGTATGAATCGTATGAAGTAACCAGAGTGTGACACGTGTTTTTAGCGAATTGGTAGTTTCGTCCGCGCTACAATTACGCATAAAAGTTACATAATTACGCAAGATATATTCATAATTACGCAAGTTATATCTATTATTACGCAAAAACAATTACTCAATTATAAAAAATTATCACACACGTTATACTGATAATTATGCAAGTTATGTTGATAATTACGCAGTGAATAATCACGCAAGTTACACGCACAACACACAGATGTTTTCTTAAAAAAATATTGTTTTAAAAAAAAAGTATATCAATAGTATACTTATATTAAAGAGAATAAAATTCTTATTTTTATGGTGTATTTTTTATAAAAAAAATGTCATATGAAAAAGTTTTATGTGTTTAAAAAACGGGAGTAACTTAAAAAAAAGTCAACGATTGTAAACTATTATCAATTATACCACTACAGTAATATTTCTTGCGTTATTATTCCATTTTAAATCTGAAAAAAACTCTTTTAGTGTAAATATTTTTAAAGAAACTCTTTTTTTAGTGTAAATATTTTTATATCGTCCTCTCAAGAGTGCGGATTTTTTGTCTTTTCATCCTAGTGAGAATATTCGCTATGAGTTCTTTCATTGACTTGTTCATCTTATCGGCATTGACGCATACTAAATTGTTTCTTTAACTGTTGCCATGCGTTTCACCATAATTATTAAATTATATAAATAGAAATTGTTATGCATGCGATAGAATAGATTTTCATTGTATTTGAAGTCGTATTTTTGCAATAGATTATTGCACATTTTTTAAATCATATTGTATTAACGTTAACCATTAAGACATCATATCATTGATCTCAATGCCCGAACATACTGTTTATAAGTGCTAAAAGTCACACTTATTGTTGTAAATTTTCCTGGCGATCAAATCGTTGGGTGAAAATAAACCATGAGTTTATGGACAGATAATTCATCGGGAGCAAAACAAATGTCTTTTTCATTGTTATTAGCTCATATTATTAATATTATCATTATATTGTTATTATATAATTCTATTATTGAGCATTCTCTGGCTCAGCCTTTTTTTATTGTTTTCTCTTATATGGTTAACATGTATTGTTTTCTCTTAACTGCAGGACTTCAATATATGATCGATCTCGTATCACAAATGCGAATTGGTTAAATATCACACAAGATCAAATTGAACACAAAGGCAAATCACTTTTTGTAATATATTCTAGAGAATTAATGATTACAAAAGTTGGAATAATGATCAAGTGTTTCTAATTATAAAACAAAAAACACCTATTTATGCTAGATGTTCTCACACGAGATGTACTTCTCGTGCAGTAACATAGGTTATCGTGTGACTTTCCTCTTGATTCTTCAAAATCAATTTTGATTTCCTGAGCCTCTTGATTTGATCCTTACAATCTCCCCCTAAGCTAAGTGAATCAAACTTCACAAGCCAACATCTACAACCTTGTAGTCTCCTCCATAAGCATCCATCTTATTCTCGAGGGCTTTAGTAATCATCCATCCGAATTGTGCTGCAACAAAGTGTATTGATTTATCGGCTTCAATTTGAGAAGCCTAACGCTTCATTAAATCATCTCTTCCAAAGTTTTGCAAGTCAATCGAATCAATGATTTTGAATTCTTTGTCACCATCATAGATCACAACATGCCCAGTATCTTTTTCACACACCCATTTCGTTAGATTAAATATACTATTCATCAGTACAAGAGGATGGATTGAAATCTTTTGAACATTCTTTGGCTACTTGAATACTTTGATTTTCATAGGAACATTTGTGTTCAAATCTATTTTTGACTTATTTTCAATCACTTTAGACTTAACAGTCTTGAAATCTTTAAAATTTGATTTGCTATGATGCCAAATCGTATTTTTGATCCAGTTATCCTTGCCATAATTAGTCGAATTATGAAATGAAACTTTTCCCATACCACACAAGTCAGAAGCTATAAGTGTATGAGAATCATGCTCATACTTGTAATAGTCAATAGCTCCTGCTTTTATTTTCCCAATATACAACTTCTTATCCACATCAACTTCTTCTCCATTTCTTGTGAATGGTTTTGATTGTCTCAAGAAATGTTTCTTAGGAGGAATGGGAGGAGCACTAAACACAAGACTTCTAGTTTGTTTAGAAGACTCAACTGAGCATCAGATTGCTCAACTCTTGAAGATGATGGTATCTCTCATTCTTTTAATTGTATATCGGAATGTAGACTTTTTAAACTCTTGCCAAATATGTCAATGTAATCAATTGGCTCTTCAAGATCATCAAAATGACCCAAATTATCAACAGAATCTCCATTGGCTTGCTACTAAAAAGAATTGAACTCTTTTTCATATTGTTCTTCCAAGTTCAGATGCAACGATTGATAAGCCTTAGTGCTTATGAACTTGGTCCAAACACATTATCAATTCCTGACTCACGAGAAGGACCTACTATTGAACCCTGATCACCCCCCCTCCTTTGATCATTATCATTATCATTTTTGTCATCATCCTTCTTTTCTTCATCATTACCATCAGCATTATCATCATCATCATAATCATTATCATCATCATCATCTTAATAAACATTATCAAGACCATCATCTTCTTCATCTTCCTTTTCTTCTTTAATGACAACACTTCTAAGGCTATCACAATAGTTTGAACTGTTTGTTGAGCCTAGACTACATGTTATGGGTTAACTGTGACAGTCTTTGTGCCAATCTTAATAGCTTGATTAGTAGATTGAGTCCCCACAGGTTCTAGATTAGCAGATTACTGTCCACTCAATTCTTCAACTTCTGTTGTTCTTGCAGGCTTTGTATATGTTGGCTTAGTAGAAGTCTGAAGAGTTAATGCTCTGATTTAATTCTGCAGACTGTGAACATAGTCACATATGAGCTGCATCTGATGTTCTAGAGTTTTAATTCAAGCATCCTTGCCATGTGTATCTAGCTGTAACATTTTTATACGTTTAGCCTTTTCTAAACTTTTTTTTCCAGCACTTTATTTTTTGCTCCAAAGTAATAGAAGTAACATGTGAAGTTTCTGAAGAACTTCCTGCTACCTTTGCCTTTTCTAGAAGAGTATTGATGTAAGTTAAAACATCAAACTCTAACTTTTCTTGTTGATCTCTAAGAGGAGAAGAATATGTAGGATGTCTATTTGGAGGAGTCGCTATAACTATGATCGACGTAGCTTTAGTCACAATTGCTGAAATTTCATGACTTTTTGCTTGACTTACCGCTATTTTCTCTACTAACATACGAATGTCCTAACTTGATGACACAGTAGTCATGGGAGTACGTGGCCTTCTAAAAGTAACACCACTACCTCTTCCTCTTCCACGTTCTCTTTTTCTTTGCTCAATGTCCTTCTTACGAGCTATTGTCTTCTTTGTTTTCTTTGTGTTGGTAGAATCATCAAGTACATAATCAAGATCAGCTTTAGCTGCAGAAAGCTTAGATTAACCGAAAGGAGTTGGTTCCTTTAGTCTTTCTTGTAATATGAAAGGAACATTTCCAATCTCGTCATTAGTAGTCTTAGAATTAGGGCTTTCTCCAAAGTCCAAACATCTCATCTATCTCATCATCAGTGGTTATTTCTTTATGTTGAGAAGAACTACCTAGAGCATAATCAAGAGTTTGAGATGTAGTTCCAACAGGCTCTCTTTCATGTGGTCTTTCTACTTGTTCTTATTGTTGCTGCAATGCTGTTGTTACTGTTGTTGTCACTGAGGTAGTTGTTATTGAGGTTCTTCTTAGAATCTTCCATTCTTGGCAAAGGTATCCCCAAAACAAGCATTATCTCACGCTCCTAACTTGTATGTAAAGGAATCTTTCTTCATCACCATAATAGCATAAGTGGTTGTACCAAGATTAGATAACTCTACATGGGTAACATTCACCACTAGCTGAATAAATCTTGCATACATAAAAAATTTCTTTCCACTAGTTGCTAGCATGTTCTTTTGCATTTCAACAAAGACACAATTAAAAATGTTTAATGGAAGGTCATCAGTAAGGGATACTAATAAAGAATATAACATGACACTACTAATATTCATTCCAACTATAAGATTGCTTAAACAATGAACAACTACCTGAAATAAATACTTCTAGAATGGAGGTAAGTATTTATTCTTCAAGGAATAATACCGGTGTTACACAAATCTATGAAACTCCTTGGAGATAGATTCACCCTTGACGTGGGGGAAGGTCTCATACTGGTTCACCAACATGTCCTTGTTGATCTTAGTCACTTCACTACTGCCTTCACACATGATATTTAGGGCATCCCACACTCCTTTGCAAGTACTATATTTCTCCAGCTTGTTAAGCACATCCATCTTCAAGGCTTGAGTAAGGAGTGAGTATGCCTTCATGTCTATATTGATTTTCTTATAGTCTTCAAAATCAAGATTTAGACTGGGGTCTTTGACTGGAATTCTGATAGTACGGTACCAATTAGCATCAAGAGTAGTAAGAATGAAGTGACCTGTGTTGATTAAAATCCAATAATCTGCATCAACACCAATCAAGTAATTCTTGAATCTAATTTTATTGTTTAAATTCAAATTTGGGTTTTACCATTAGTGGTTTGGGATTATGTCCAAGTTCTAAAGAACTTAGTTAATCCATACTTAAATTGATTAATGTTAACTTGATTTGGAAAGATTAGATTGATTTTAACTTTGTTGAGTTGAATTTAATTTGATTTTTATGTGCAGAAATCCAATCTGTCCAATAGTCCAAAACAGGTCCAAATAGTTTAAATCAGTAACAAATATAGTCAACAGTAGTAAAGGACAGGGGATAAATGCGGTGAATATTGACTTCACACATATATGATGAACATTTAATATTCAAACAAGTGTAATGAACAGTTAAGTAAGCAGCAAATGCGATGAACAGTAGTTCTTCGCACAATTCTGATGAACACTATAGTACTAAAGCAAATGTGATGTAAAGTTGTTCAAGCAAATGCAATGAACTGTGTACTATACAGTATTCTTTAATTACTAGTGAAATTGATCGAATGATTCTTTTAATTTTGATGTAATGACCTTTGATTAGAAACCCATTTGAATCTCAGGTCATGAATCTCATAAAATCCATGGTTTGATTGTTTTTGTATGATTTTAATGGTTTTTAATAAATTCAACATTGAACTTTAACGCATTGTGAATTTGATGGTTGATTTGTTGATTAATTTGAGTATTTCAAGTTTGAATACAAACAAATATGTAGAACACACTGAATATCAAATCAATCAGTAGATCAATCGAGAAACAATCCAAAACAATGGGTTTTTGATCAAATTTGAGAGCAAGGCTCTAACACCAATTGACTGGGTTAGAATCAGTAAGATTGAATGTACTTGATTGAATTCAATGGATAAATGTAGCGGTATTACAATCAACAAAGATCAAACAGATGAACAATGATCAAAATATAGTAGGGTTGTTTATTCAAGGTTCAGGGTTTGTGTAGGGTTATAAATTTTGGAACAACCTATTCTATTTGTAGGTTTTATACATGACCTGTACAATTGATTAAACTACCCTCATAAAATACATCAGATAATCTATGTACAAAAGTCCAAAACTGTATAAAGATTTCTATTTTCTTCATCAATATTTGTTTTGGTCATCTACACCTTCTAATCTCAAGCCATGAATCTCTCTTAAACTCTTTGATTTGATGGATTTTGTAAGATTTTAATGGTTTTTAGTCAATCGAAAAGTGAACTTCAAGTCATTATGAATTTTAAGGTCAGTTTGTTGATTAATTTGAGTATTTCCTATTTGATTAAAAATCAAATATGTAGAACACACTGAATTGCAAATCAGTCAGTAGATCGATTGGGAAACAATCCAAAACATTGGGGTTTTGGATTACTATATTAGAATTAATAGGATCGAATATACTTTATTGAATTCAATGCATAATTGTAGTGGAATTATAATCAACAAAGATCAAACAAATGAAAATACTTAGAAAATAGTTGTATATTGATGAACAGTTATCAAAATATAATAGGGCTGTGTATTCAAGGTTCACGGTTTGTGCAAGGTTACAAAGTTTGCAATAACCTATTCTATTAATACGTATTATACATGACCTATACAATTAATTAATCTACCGTGACAAAATACATCAAATAATTTAATTATAATACTACATAACTAAATAAGTATTTCTATTCTCTTCACTAGCATTTTTTTTGGTTCATCCACATGGACAAATGCGGATGACCAAACCCTTAGTCGCATTTTTTCTTTTCTTGTACTTAGCATTTGTTTTGCGCATCTACATTAGTCATATGCAGATTAACAAATGCTTATCTGCATTTGTGTAAGTTATACGCATTTTGACTAATGTAAATGTCCAATACATAGACAATCTTCTCTATCCGCATTACTTGTTCATCTGACACATTTGCCTTCAACACTTGCAATAATCTTCAAACCAGAACAACTTTCCAATCACCACTTGAATTGGTATGCATGATAATTTCACGGTCCAACAAAAAGCCATCCGAAACTGCACCAAAATTTCTCTTTGTCACCGTGGTGTGAAATACACCACCCAGTGTACTTTACATTAAAACAATGCCTATATGCTAGCCATACGCAAAATACATTCTCCGATACGCAAAAATATATTCGTGAGATTTTTCACATTTTAACCCATTTTTGCTTCTTTTTCTTCTTTTTAGATGGTGCTTCATAAGTAATTATCTACATATATTCGTACAATTTTAGCATCATTACCCTACATATAAAACATGATAAAATGACTAGCTTTGACATAAAATTTATGCTATATTTAACGATTACGTTGTGTGTAACGCACATGTTGACATCATATATCAAATCTTCAGAACTTAAACAATTTTCATAACAAAAGGAATTTGCCATGAGATCATAACTAACATGTTAATTTGTCCACATTCATTTAAAATCTTGGGAACTACTAATTCATGTAAACATCAAATCCGAGTTTTATTCCCAAACAGATGTAGTTGAGAAAATTATTTACCAAAATTGTGTAGTTAGAAAATTATTTAGCAAAATAGTATAGTTTTAAATTTTTATTGATTCTCTCTTTTATTTCCATTGGCTACTTTACTATAGCTTCTTTTTAATGTTTTTAATTCTCTTAAGATGATATCTTTATTTTTTAGATTCAATGTTTAACAATTATATATATATTTTTTCAGTTTATTTTAAAATCTTTAAAAAATAATTTTTAAAAGTGTTTAATCTTTATATATAAGCAATGTCAGTAGTGTAGTAACTACTTTTACAATTTTTTTAGTAAAGTTTGTTTTGATTAAATTTGCGGCAACTTGATTTTAGATATCAATACATATATATAAAAAAGAGTGTGTTGAATTGTTTACTGGAAACTAAAAAACAAAAAGTCGTCGTTCTAGGTAAGCATTAAATATAAGAAAGCGTATTTTAATAATATTAAAAAATCTTATTTCACCTGACTCAGTGTTGAGTAAATTTTAATTTTATTAAAACTTGTAACGGAACGTACAAATAAATACCATGTCATAACGGTATATTCGGAGTATACAAGAACATTATAATTTAAAAGTTATATATTGTCATCAAAATATGTATAAAAATGATTATAAATAATAAAGTAAAAATATATTAAAGTAATTTTAATAAATAAAAACTATGACTAAACATGTTTACCATAGTTTGTACTTAGATAAGAGTTGAACAATAAACAAATGAAATTCATCTCTCTCTAAAAACAAAAAAAATGGTGGAAGAGTGTGTTACTAGAGTGAGAAAATTATTGTCTAGCATTGAGCAAGAAAAATTTTTTTGTTAATTTGTTTGTTTATACACGTAGTTAATAAACAAAATACAAATAATATTAAAGAAAAATACTTACTATACAACCGACATTGTTTATATATAATGATTAAACACTCGAAAGAATATTTTTTTTTACCATTTATAAGTAAATTAAAGAAAACTAGAAAAAGTTCTGTTTACTAAAAATTTTTAAAAATTAAAGATATAAAGATATTATCCTTATAAGAATTAAAAAAACATTAAAGAAAGTTTTTAGTAAAGTAGCCAATGAATACAAGAGAGATAATTAATAAAATTTTAATACTATACTATTTTGGTAAATATTTTTAAAGTACACCATTTTAGTAAATAATTTCCCACCTACACCATTTTGGAAAAAAACTCCATTAAATTTCTACCGAGTACTTGAACATTAAATTTCCCAAAGTAATATCTATATGATCTAATCATTGCCTTTTAAACCATTAAACGATTCCAACGACCAATCTAGTATTAACTATTTGTTAAGTCACCAACGTTTAAGAACAATCGGTGTTTGCGATTACGTACCATGTATGTAATACTTAACGAAACTAACGGAGTTTTGGTAACATATAATTACCGCATGTCACACCCCATCATAAATTTCATTCAAAATGAAGTTTTCTTTAAAGATAATTTTCGAAGTTAATTACATGGTTCGTCCTTGTGATAAGTCCATATTGCAAAATTGGTTTCAACTTTTGAAAAATTATATCATTAGTCCCTTGTTTGTCAAAACATAACATGAGACAATTTTCACCTTTGACCAAGAGTTTAGTGAGTGGGATGTATGGTTTACATAAAAGATATAGAGTTGAATAAGTGGACTCAATCACTCATCCACTCCCTCCCACAAACACATTATGGTTAATGACTATGCATAAAATTTGAAATATTACATTGGTGATAGAATTTTTAAAACTTCTAACCTAATATTTAGTTAAAATGCTTTCTATAATTGAAACTTATTAAGAAAAACAATATCAAATAGAGTACATCACAGGCTATTTTCGATCATTGCATATTATATATATATATAATACATTTGAATCTTATAAATACGTCGGGCCGTTAAAGTTTAAGGAATATAAGCGCTCTTGTTTGAACGAGGCACGCAAAGGGCATGCAACGGCTTCAATTTGGCCATGGACATGCCGTAAAAAGCAGTCATGTCGATCTCCTCTGTGCCTATCTTCTCCCATTCGAATGCTTGGATCAAAGTTCCCAATGCTAACCTAAGGATACGATAGCCTAAATTGGTTCCAGGACATCCACGTCTACCAATGCTAAAGGCAAGCATTTTGTATTTATCGTCACCACCACCTCTCTTATGAAATCTTTCTGGCTTAAACTTGTTTGGTTCATCCCATAAGATCGGATCCCTCTGGATGGCCCATGCATTCACCATCAACATTGTTCCACGTGGCACCAAATACCCACCAATTGTAATATCATCAGAAGCTTCACGGGGAAGTAATAAGGGAAGAGTTGGGTACAAACGAAGACCCTCATTGATGACGCTTTCAAGGTAACTTAGTTTGTCCAAATCTTTTTCTTGTAACAAATCAGTACCAACATTAGCATCAATCTCGTTCTTGATCTTTTCCATAGCACTTTGATTGTTGAGCAACAACGACATACACCACTCGAGTGTTAAATATGGTGTTTCTGTACCAGCAACTAGCATTACCTGCAAGTTTAACCTAAGAATGTTAACATCCTTCCTAATTATCCTAGCATTTAAAAAGTTCCTATCGTTCAAAATTCTATAATGATGATGTTTGAATAGTTTTCGCCTGGTTTATGAATTTTTTAACATCCAAGGGAATTATTTTAAATAAGTTTTAAAACAAATATTTGATTTATAATTTAATATGTGTGTGTTGTGTGAATATAAGCAATCAGAATAATATGGTTAAATTTGTTTATAAAATACGTTGTTACATCGTAAAATTGAATGTAATGAACCCATTATATTTTTACATTGTTTTTGTATAAATATATTAGTTTCTTAAATATGTTCTTTTTATAGTGTAGAATGTTTTATGGCATAAGCAACATTCAATAGAGGAGAAATCCTAAGAAAATCATAATTTATGAGAAAACTAGAGAAAACCAATGAAAACGGTCATATAATTATAAATTTTTTTATTATTACCCTCTATATATATGTGTGAGTATATATATATATATATATAATGGTATGGATCAAATGAACCGTAGCATGGTTTTACAAATACGTCACACATAGGTTACATATACGTAACCATTTTTAATTCGAAGAGTGTTACATATACGTAAGACTCTTTATTGTCGTATGCATGCTCAATATATATGTACCAAATATTTAAATAACATTTTAACAATTAAAATAACAAAAAAATTATGAATTATGTTATTGGATTCCGTTGTTTTTCTTTGGTTTTTACATAACTATTGGTTTTCTCAGTAACTCTCCCTACAGTCAATATGACAATAATTGATATATACAATACATTACACACGTATATTTTTCAAAATTATATTATAGAATATTTAACAATATAGTCTTTAATTTCAAATTAAAGAATTCATATAGGAAAACTTTATTATATAAAATGATATTTTTGTACAAAGTGCACAAAAGTTATCACACCAAAAGACACGTTACAGGTGTAAGTATAATGAAAGTATTAGAATTAATCACACAAAAGTGTAGTTATCATGTAGCAAGGTATTCTTATGGGATAATTTTATCACTGTGAGATAATATGACGCAAGTGTAATCCTTCTTATATAATTATTACTTTTTCTAAACAATTTAACACTTGAACTTCGTGCATTTTGTACAATAAAACACATTGTGTGTGCGTGTATATATATGTATACATATATATACATTGGCAGTTTATTGTACAAAGTGCAAAAAACGTGTGACATGTATGAAGTCACAAGAGTGTGACACGTGTCTTTCGAAAAAGGCAAAATTTTGTTCGCGCCACAATTGCACATATAAGGTGAATAATTAAACAAGTTATATTTATTACAACGTAAGTTATATTCATAATTACGAAAATTAAAATTATTCAAGTTAGAAATAATAATTACGTAATTTATATTTATAACACAAGTTATATTACAATTTTGAAATTTATTTTTCATAATTATACTATTAATAATCACGCCAGTTATACGCACAACATATAAATATTTAAAAAAAAACTGATTTAATAAAACAAGTATAGCAATATTATTCTCAAATTAAGAAAAATAAAATTGTTGATATTATGGTTTTGTTTCTTTTAAAAAAATAATAAAATATGAAAAATTATAAGTGTTTAAAGAAAAAATAAGATTAATTCTTAAATTCTCAAATTAAAACTAGTTCTAACATCCTTTCTCTCCGTACAAACCGTTAGGCTAAAAACCATGAGAACCAATCTTAAACGTTAATTAATGAGATCAATGGATGAAATTGATGACAACTCATCAATTAATAACTAGTATTTACTAATTATATTTAGAAAATTTTAATCATTTATACTACCTCAATTAAAAACCTCTATAATTATAAAAAGAAGACTCTTTCACCTACTTTTTTCACCAAATCAAAGATCCATATAGTTTTTAAAACCAAATAACTCTTATATATATATATATATGTATTTTTTAAAAAAATTATATCATAAAATCAAACATTTTTTTATCTTTAATACATGTATACTATTCCTATATTTTTGTAAGTTATATTTCTTAATGAAAAGTTTACAATAATGTTGTGCTATTATACAACCTATATGGTGCTATCATAACGTTTTATGAAAAATAATTATATTGTTCATAATGTTACTTCATACAATTTCCATTGTGATATATTAATAACACAGTGTAAACTGTATAAAGCATTGTCATTAAAAAAACACAATAACAACACACTATAATTAGTATAATAGCACATTCAATTTTATAAAACTTGATAATAGCACGATGTAAATTGAATAATAGCATAATATATTGAATATTATTGTTAATATTTTTTTATATTTGTAAAAAAATATAGTAATATTATATAAATATTAAATATAAAAAAATTTATTTATATTATGGTATAGATTTGAAAAAATTTAATAAAGTATATAGAAGTTGTTTAGTTATAACTTGACTCAAGTGGCAAAACACCATTGGTTCTCATGATTTTTACACAAATATGGATTTGTATCATATCTTACTCCTATATATATATATATATATATACACTAAATTTAATAAATCGTGTATTACACTTATTGAGTAAATAAAATATTAAATTAAATTAAATTTTGTTAACTATAATATGATATTTTAAAATATAATATAATTAAAATTACGTATTATTAAGGAATATAAGTAATAAAATGGTTATTTCAAGTTTTTAAAATTTTGTTTTTAACTTATTTTGTTTTTCAAGAAAAACTTAACATTTTGTTTTAAAACAAATCGTTTCATTTTTAAAAATCCTTTTTATAACTTTGAGTCTTAACTATTTTTAGTTTATACAATTTTACTGTTTAAAAACACTAATTTTAAAACATTTGGTATTTAAAAAAAAGGATGTTTTAGAAAAAGTTTTTATTTTATAAGAAAAATAGTTTCCCTAGAAATAACATTAATAAAAATTTATCTAATTTATTAATAAGCTATTCGTAATCTAAAAAAGATTTAATTAATGTTATTATTAATTAATGTAATTATTTAATAAAAGATTGAAGTGGAAAATTTTTCATTTACAAATAATATGATGCTGCCACGTATCACTGCTAGTTACTATTTTATTAGAGTAGTTATCACGCAATAAAAAAACATTACGGGTAGAATTATAACATAGGTGTTAGAATTAATCACAAATATGAAATTATCACGCAAAGATAAAATTATCACACAAGTAGTTATTCTTACGTGATAATTTCATCCATGCGTGATAATATCACGTAAGTGTAATCCTTATTACGCAATTATTATATATTTTTGCATAATAAATCCACTTCAAACTTCGTACACTTTGCACGAATAAAACACTTTGCATAGTACCTTCTCCTATATATAGGAACCTGTTACTATATAAAGCGTTAAAAACATGCGAAGTGTGCAAAGTATGCGAAATCATCAGGGTGTGACATGTGTCTTTAAGGGAGATGGTAATTTTGAACGCATCATAATTACACATACAATGTATAATTATGTAAGTTGTATGATAATTACTCAAGTTATATTAATAATTATGTCATTGATAATCACAAAAGTTATATTCAAAGCCCATAGATGTTTTTAAAAATGTTAATTTTTAAAAGAAAGTATACTAATAGTATACTCAAGTTAAGAAAAATAAAATGCTTAATTTTATGGTGTAATTTATATTTAAATAATGTCATATAAGAAAGTTATGTATGTTTAAAAAATTCGAGGGAATTTGGAATAAGTAAAAAATTGTATCCTAGTTCCAAATCTACCCCTTCAAGCCCTTTACTTGAGTGAATATTTCATTTTTAATCTCAACCGTTAATCGCGTCGATCAATGGTTGTTATTAACTCGCACACTTTGTATGTATTGTATATTTTGTATAGAAAACTTTCTCTCTCTCTCTCTCTCTCTCTCTCTTATATGTATATGTATATATATATGTGTGTGTGTGTGTATGGATAAAAAAAATTAAGCTTTATTTATTACGATAACTTATTAACTCAACTAGTGATTTACAGCAGGTCACGTCGTCACTATAATTTAGAGTTATAGTGGTAAAATTAGTGTTACACAATGAATGTTAAAAAAATTAAAACAATATATTTATGGTGTAATTTATATAAAAAAATAAATTCATACAAAAAAGTTAACAAGATTAAAAAAAGGGTGAAGTTTTTTTAAAATAAATGGAAATTTTGAAAGCAAGGGGAAAATCATTAAATCAGTGGTTTAACGCAATATAAAAATTAGTTACACTGATAATTATAATATAAGTGTTCATTACATTAGGGTTAACTGGTGTTCGCAATAAACAATGGTTATCAAAAAGCCTAATTATTGTTTATGCAATTTTTCAAACAATATATATGAAAAAATTAATAAAGAACGAAATCAGTAGATTTTAGAAATCATTTTGTTAAATATTAGCATCTTTACCAACTTTTTTAAAAGAACTTAAACTCCTATATGACATTGCATTTTTTTATGATTCGGGTTATCTTTCTACTCTAACAAAAGAGTATCTTAAGTGACACGTGGCGGCACCACATTCACTCTCACCAAAATTTTCTCGCATTTCTTTTCTATTAATTACCTTAATTATCAATAATATTATTTAACCTTTCTAGAACAAAATTAATTTTTT
This sequence comes from Flaveria robusta, assembly GCA_025506415.1. NCBI lineage: Eukaryota > Viridiplantae > Streptophyta > Magnoliopsida > Asterales > Asteraceae > Flaveria > Flaveria robusta. Next base: position 19,344,446 of record CM046475.1, read on the forward strand.
TAATAAATTTAAAAAAAGATCTTCTTATTAATGTTATTTTTAAAAATAATCTTTATATAATAAGAAATTTTTATAAAACATCAAACTTTTTTAAAATTAGTGTTTTTAAAAAGTTAATTTTTTTCAAACAAAAAATAATTAAAAGTGAAATTTATAATAAGAAAATTTTTAAAAAATGATATTTTTTAATACGGTTTGTTTTGAAATAAAATATTTATTATTTTTTTTGGAAAAAAAAGTTTTAAACTAAAATTTTAAAAAGTTGATATAATTGTTTTATTACATATTGTTCTTACTATACGTAATTTCAATTATATTTTATCGTAAAATATCGTTTTATACTTGATTAACTTTTATTATATTTAACATTTTATTTGTTCAAACCATGTAATACACGTGTTTATTAAAAATTGTTATTTTTATAAACAGGTTAAGCCACATGTGACGTTTACAATGAATTGCGCACCAATCGTACGACGTAAATGAAATAAATATGATTAACACGTTCCTTGAAAACGTCAATTGCATTTTTAATCAATGATTGGCTATGTTGACTTAACTAATTTATATTCGAAACATGAATTTCTTGATCCATGACCATATCATATGGTCAAAAATCCATTAGTCCACTAAATCAATGATTGGCTATGTTGACTTAACTACTATATAGATCATGTAACTAAGTCTAAATTAATTTAAATAACTTCTATATAGATGATGTAACTGATACAAAATTAACAATCAATAAGATTTTAAAGGAGAAAAAAAATCTTTCTACTCTAATAAAAGAGTAACTTAATGTGACACGTGTCAGCACCACATTTCACCTCACCAAAATTTTCCCGCTTCTCTCTCCTATTAAATAATTACCTTAGTTACCAATAATATTATTTGACTCCTTTAAGAATAAAAATAGTTTTTTAATAAATTAAGGAAAAAATCTTTTTATTGATGTTATTTCTAACAAATAAATTTTTATTAAACATCAAACTTTTTTAAAATTAATTTTTTTAAAAAGTAATTTTTTTATAAACCAAAAATAATTAAAATTAAATATTATAATAAGAAATTTTATTAAAATGATATTTTTGAATATGATTTGTTTTGAAACAAAATGTTTATTTTTTTTTTGTAAAAAGTTTAAAACAAAAGTTTAAAAAGTTGATATAATTTTTTTGTTAATTATAGTTATTACTCATACGTAATTTAAATCATATTTTATCTTAAAATATCGTTTTATATTTAATAAAGTTTTATTATGTTTAATATTTTATTTGTTAAACCCGTGTAATACACGGGTTTACTATAGCTATAGCTATACTCTAATAAAAGAGTATATTGGGTGACACGTGGCGACACCACATTCACTCTCACCAAAATTTTTCCGCTTCTCTCTCCTATTAAATAATTATCTTAATTATCAATAATATTATTTAACTTTTTTAGAACAAAAATAGTTTATTGATAAATTTAAAAAAAGATCTTTTTGTTAATGTTATTTTTAAATATAATTTTTGTAGAATAAGAAATTTTTACAAAACATCAAAATTTTTTAAAATTAATGTTTTTAAAAAGTTAATTTTTTATAAATAAAAAAATAATTAAAATTGAAATTTATAATAAGAAAGTTTTTAAAAATAATATTTTTTAATACGGTTTGTTTTGAAAAAAAATATTTATTATTATTTTTTTGGAAAAAAAAGTTTTAAACCAAAATTTTAAAAAGTTGATATAATTGTTTTATTACATATTGTTCTTAGTATACGTAATTTTAATTATATTTTATCATAAAATATCGTTTTATATATGATAAACTTTTATTATATTTAATATTTTATTTGTTCAACCCGTGTAATACACGGATTTACTAAAGCTAGTTAAATATAATCCGGTTCAAAAAATTCATCTGTCAAAAATGTTAATATTAAAACAGTCAAAATAGACATATTCGGGCCCGTTTCTAACCGGCTCCTGATCCACCTTGTTAGTTCGGTATGTTTCTAAAAACATTTATTTACTGGTTAAATATCTAATTATTGTAAGTATCCAAAGAATGCATGTTACAAGTATGAATCAAACACTAAAACTTATCGACTAGTTAATTATCTAATTATTCTAAATATCGAAAGAATGCATGATAGTCAACTTTACCAGTATGAAGCCTTTGATGATTTGATCGGTATAAAGCTCAGGTTCTTTCTTCTGTAAATCAAGCAATTTATCCACCATAATCCCCGACTCACAGCTCCCTACACGACGTAGTTCTTCTATAACTTCTTCAAGAAACTCATCAACTCTCTTCATGAAACCACTCATCTTCTTCTCAACGCCACCAAACCCTACCCACCTTAAAATCGGCAGAAAATCTCCAAACTTTGGAGCATGTATTAACTTAAACAACTCACCCATCAAGTCCCGAAACGTCGTCGCTTGCTTCATGTCGCTAATATTCATCGGTTCTCCGTGGTACCTCTTGCCCATAATCGCCATTATTGTTATGTTGTTCAAAAGGTCCCTAAACCAACACTTAAGGTCCACTTTATGCCATGAGTCTTTTACAATCAGTCTACACATGAGCATGAGTTCATGTTCACGTAAATGTGTTGTTGCGTCGAGGCTCGTGGTGGATAAGAGCTCGGTTGCAGCAACACGACGTAGCGCGCGCCATAGGTCACCATAGGGGGCGTCGCCCATGGTCGTGTGGTTGTAGGTTATCTGTTTACTTGAGGGCAAAAGCGGGCGATTAGCTAGCGCGATATCGTTGCTTTTGGTGAAGCATTCTTCGACCGCGGACGGTGAGGTGATGACCACGACTCGTCGGACACCGAACCGAAGCAACATAACGGGGCCATATTTTTTTGAGATGGTAAGTAGGTGTCCATGGAGGGGTTGTTTGAGTAGGTGAAGATGGCCAATAATAGGAAGTGATGGAGGGCTTGGGGGTAGGTTTGATTTGGTTCTTTTGTTGTTGTAGAGTGTTATAATGAATAGAACAAGAGTGAATATTAACATGAGAATGAAGATGAACAAATTTGCATCCATGTTATTGTTCAAGTTTAGATAAATCTTCAAGTGCTTGTGGAGAAATATGAAAGATACAATGGCTCATATTTATAATGGTATCTTTTGTTCATAGAGATTGAAAAACTAATATTATTCTTCATCTCCTCTCTCCTATTATTATATATATAACTAGGTTAGATACGCTTGTAATACACGGGTTGAAAATATAAAAACTATATAATTTATAAATGTAAAAATATTTCGTATGATTAAGTTACGTATTACCTAAAACAATAAAAATAAAAAACTACATTTTTAAGTTGTATATATTCGAATACTTCTTTGGATAATATAACATACAATTGACCCGTGTAAAATAAAAAACTAGTTGTCTTAAATTTACACTAACCCAAAATATATAAGTATATTAATAAATGTTTTTCTTTAACTTTTTTTCAATTAAATCTAATTTGACTAAAAAAGAATATATAATTCAAAATAACACATGATTACACAATTTAATTGATAATATAAAAGAAATTAAATTACACACAAAATAAATTATTACTTTAGCTTCTTAAAATAAAAAACTTAACTAAAATAGTGTATTACTTTAGGCGGAAAATTGATTTTAAGGAGTACCAGAAGTGTGCTATGTGGTATCATTGTTACTCTTTTATTACATACTATAGATTACACTATATCGGTTTCTCAAGGAAACCTTTTGAACTTCTTAATTTAGCCACCTAATCTTAATAATTTATTATTATATATCCTTCTACTCTAATAAAAGAGTAAATAGGGGTGTCACGTGTCAGCACCACAATCATTCTGAGAGAAATTTTTCCGCCTCTCTCTCCTATTAAATAATTACCTTAATTACTAATAATATTTAATACTTTTTAATATTTAATAACTTAAGAAAGAAATCTATTTATTAAGGTTATTTCTAAATAAATTGATATTTTTAAAAAGTCAATTTTTTAAAAACAAAAAATAATCAAATTTGGGAGTTGTAATAAGAAAATTTTTAAAAATGATATTTTTATACGGTTTGTTTTAAAACAAAATGTTTATTTAAAAAAAAGTTGTAAAAACAAAATGTTTAAAAGTTAATATCACTGTTTTATTATTTCAGTCATATCATATCTTATAATATTATTTTATAATTAATAAATTTATTATATTAATATTTTATTTATTCAATCCGTATAATACACGGGTTTACTAAAGCTAGTATAATTATAATTACACTAAATCGGTTTCTCCAGGAAACCTTTTAAGTTTTGACCTTCTTAATTTAGCCGCCTAATCTTAATAATATATTAAAAAAAACATGCATCTAGTGTACTTGCATATGGAAATACGTTTTTTTTAGAACTGCGCATAATGTCTAATTAATCTATTTATTATAATAAAATAAGTTTTAAAGTGGACGCTTGACAATTTGTGGTTAACTCTAAAATTATGTTTACTGTCACTCTCTCTTATTAAATGAGAATTAATTTAAATATGTAAATAATATTATAAAATATTTAAATTATAAATGTTTTTATTATAATAATTTATTAAAGCATACTAAACCATATGATTTATATTATATCTTATCTTAAAATATAATATTAAAATTTTTATTTTTTTATTATTTTTATTTATAATTTCTTAGATGTTTATTATTTTTAATTTCACCAATTACTAATAAGTAATAACATGTAAGATACAAAATTTTTATAAAAAATTATAATTTTAACATCTTAAATTTTATTATACCCATGTATTACATGGGTTTGTATTTATTTTCTTTTTCAAGTTCGGGGAGGTTTATTTGTGGAAGACCACTTGGGTAGAGCACAAATATCATCATGTACAGGTGATTGGATCTAAGAGCACTCACAGTGGATTATTTATTTATATACATATAATTACAATAAAAACATTATTTTTTCTATTTAATTTTAAACTAAATAATAATTTTTATACATTTATCATTACTTTTTTCTCGCTCTTTCACTCACAATCAATTGCAAAAATATTAAAATATTTATAAAGATTAAACAGTGTTTGCTCAAATATACCGATTAATAGTAACATTTTCTATTTTTTCCACTAACAACCAATTAAAATCATTTTTTTATTATATAAAAAACACACTGATATATTTTTAAAAAATCTACTGTGAGTGCTCTAATCCTCTACTTTTCCATTTTCATTTCATCAATTACTTATGAATTTTAAACGGATCTCATTTAGGTTGCATAAGTTAAGCGATTATCACCAAAAGTTGCATCTTTTGAATCGTAATTAAATCTTGCTTCTTGTTTACGCCATTGTAGATTCAGGAGCTTGATGAACTTGAATAAACAAAAACCACCATTAAAAGCTTATAATTTTAACCAATTTTCTCCCCAACCAGTCAGATTTTCATAATAACTTATGAAATTGGTATCAGATCTTATATTCACCAATATATTTTTCAAAACTAATATTTGTCAAGATTACACAGTAACAATCAAAAAACACAATAAGACATTATGTTATTTTGTCATTGTTTTTAATGTATTTGATTAATCAATTGTTAATTTATTATGTGTAACATATTAGAGATACGTAACAATAATATTTCATCATTATAATTTTTTTAAAATTCATCATTTTAGAGAAACATACAATAATATTTAGAAAAACACAGTAACTAACAAAAATATACAATGGATTGTACTAAAAGAGACAATTACGATATATGAGCTTAAAAATGAAAAACAAATTATTAAAATTATGTATGACAATATTATACTCGTCTTAAATATTAAAAACGCTTATTTTTATAGTGTAATTTTTATAAGAAAGATAATATAATACATAAAAGTTATGAACGTTTAAGAAAAGAAGAAAAATTTGTAAAAAGTCAACAAAAGTGACTATTACTTAAATATCCATCTAAAAAACATTTTTTCTATAAATTGATCTTAATTATTAATTAATAATATAAATAGTTGAGATTACTTTTATATTTTTTAATTTTAGAACCCTTTTGTATTTGAAAATTTCCTATACTTCTATACATTTTCACCCATGGTATAGAAAATATAATTAGTATTTTAAACCTTTGAAATATTCAACAATTAAAACATCTAATAGTAAATTAATAGTTTGACTTTTAATTACCTATTAAATTTAGCTATATGTTTATCCAGATGTGACTTGTGTGTGTTCAGATGTGTATAAAGCGAAGACAATTACTTTCATTGACGTGAACAATCATTGAAATTATATTTTTTATAATATTCTGTGTTACTAATATATTTGATTTTCTGAAATATTCAGGAACAAAGCAGTATAGATTAACCATTTAATTAGTGGACGTCGTAAGTTTGTATACGACACAAGCACAAAGTCTAACCAAACTTTATTAGATGCCGATTTATAGTTGTAAGTGGTGATTTGTATAGTATCCAAATGCACTCATACATCAGTATTTTTCTTAAAGTAATATTGTATCTAGCTACTATTAGACGTATAAATGTTAGACTTAACTTATTAAGAGGGATGAAGCAAACAGAATATATATCAAATTGATCATTTAGAACATCGAATTTTTGAAATGGAAAGTAATTTATACTAAAAAAAATTATAGTATGCCTTAAAAACATAAAAACATAGCTAGAGCAAAGACTGAAAATTTAACGTAAAAGTATTTTATATACAACTTTAAAGTTTTAACATTCAAATATCCCTATATAATGGAGTTTTTTACTAAAATAGTGTAGTTGAAAATTTTATTTACTAAAATAGTGTAGTTTAAAAAATAATTACCAAAATAGTGTTGTTTTTAATTTTTTTGTTTCTCACTCCTACTCTCATTAAATAGTTTCCAAAGATATTTAAATTCTTTAACATATTATTTTGTTTAAATTTATAAAAATGTTATATAAATATAACACCTTTTTTTTTACTTTTCTAGAAATACTATTTAATTTGTTTTCACATGTTTCATAATTTTTTTTCCAGATCTATAATTGGTGTTAAAAAAAGGAAAACATTTTTAATTTCTATAAATTTATTCTTAAAAAGCTTCTAAAAAACCTTTGTTACTCGATCACAATCCAACAATATTTTCTTTTTTGTTTTTTAGACCTTTTTCCTTAAACATTTAGAATTGGTTTTTTAATATAACTTTCTTTAATTTTCGAAAAATATTTTCTTAATTTCTTTCAAGATGTTTGACAAAAAAAAAGTTTTTAAAATGTTTATTCCTGGTCTTAAAACAAACGTGTTTGACTTTTTTTTAACTTTTTAAATAAATTTCTTTTTAATTTCTTGAAAAAATTTTTAATATAAATGTTATTTATTTCTTTAACTTTTTTTTAAAATGTTTAATTGTGATATTTAGAAAATGTTTAAAAAAATACATTCTCCGTTAAAAAAACCTCTTAATACAATTATTTCAAATCATTTAGAGAGTTTTTGAAAACTATCAGATAGCTCGTAATTTATATTTATATTTTTAAAAAAGCTTTTTATTTATATTTTTTTTAAAATTAAATAATTTGGACAAATGTTTTTATATCTAAAAAAAGTCATCTTTTTTTTTAAGAAAAAGTTTCTAAAAGTTAAAGAAAAAAGGTTTAGAAAAATAAAAAATATAATGGATTGTGACTAACAATTTTTTTTAAAAAATAAATTTTTAAAAATTAAATATGTTTCCTTTTAACACCATGATTACAGATTTGGAAAAATTGTTTTTACAAAACATGTTAAAAGAAATTAAATAGTATTTCTAGAAAAATAAAAGAAGTTATATTTATATAATACTAGTATAATATCCCGTGTAATACACATGCTAAATAAATAAAATAGTAAATAATTTGTGATAAAATTTAAAATTATAAATAATATTTGTAAATAAAATACGATTGAGTTATATATATATAAGTATTTTAAGTAAAAAGCAACAATAATATCATTTTAAAATATTATTTTATAAGATTGTGTTTTTTTAATTATTTTTTAAAACATTCTGGTTTTTTTTTAAATTTGATTTTAAAAAACTACTAATCTTATAAAATTTAGAAAAATGGTATTAAAATACTTTGTATTTAAGAATTTTTTCATGTCTTATACAATTTTAAAGTGTGTTTTATATTAAAAAATCTAGTTTTTTATTTTTATGATATGTATTTTTTTAAATTTAGAAATGTTTTAAATAATATAATTACTATATATACTAATATCATTAATTAGGAGAGAGAGGCGGGAAAATAAAAATAAAAATACCTAATATGTTGACACGTGTCATATAAAAACCTTCTTTTATTATAGTTAAATAGATTTTAGAAATTTAAAGAAATCATATGTTAAAGAATTTAAAAAAATTTTGGAAAGTATTTAATGAGAGTATGAGTGAGAAAACAAAAAAAGTTAAAACAACACTATTTTGGTAAATATTTTCTAAATTACACCATTTTAGTAAATAAAATTTCTAATTACACTATTTTAGGAAAAAACTCAGTTTACAACTGCATGATACGATGCATTAAATGCATATTACAAAATAAGAAAATTTACACCAAAATATATTACAAAATAAAAAATTTCATTTACAAGAATATTAACTTTAAGAACAAGTTATAACATTGACACATCCAAAAGCAAAAATGTATCATAAGATTATAATCTAAAAGTATTTGTATTAAATATAAAAGCTTAAATTCAAGTAAAAGAAAAACAAACATAAAAGTAAAAGCTAGTTAAAATATATATTGTTAGATTGAAGTAAAAAAAATAAAAATAGGTAAAATAGATATGATTCTGTTTAGGGTAGGAGTATAGTAAGAAGTTGTTTTAATCTAGAAGGCTAAAAAGATTCTGTGCCTTACATGTGTCATTCTAGGTTATAACGAATCATACAACAAATCGAGATCGTGTATATATGTGTGTTTATCATCGTGAAGAATGAATACGAATATGATTGATCACAAGTACTGAAATAATAAAAGAAATATAAAACGAGGGACGAAAATATTAGTATACTAAAGGAAAATGTGATTTTGCCTCTAGTCGTAACGGCCGTTATCAAGGGATTTGGACGAAATGGTTGTTTCTACAATCTTTTTAAAACACGGATACTAAAACAACAAAAAATAAACACAAGTACTAAAAAAACAAAAACCACATAAAACTAGAAAATAAAAAAGGATTTAACTCTTTTATTTTAAACCCTTAGAAATTACATTTAATCCCCACGAATTTAAGTTTAGATACAACTATCTATTGATCGATGTCGAAGTATCAATCAAATAAGATGTTAATTATGTGTTCCTATTCACCTTAAACTAGTTAGGGTAAGTAGGGTTGTCGATCCTCGTGGAATTAGTGGTCGGTGTATTGCGAATCGATTTATATGAAAACAAATAACCGAATTACTAAATTACTTAAAACTAGTGCCTCTTGGCTGTAAAGATTGGATTTTTAGAATTATCAGATTAACTAAGAAAACAAATTAGAAAGATTTAAGCTTGATTAAAAAAACAATTATAAGAAAAAGCAACCAACTTCGGATCTAGGTTTGGTTTTCGGTAATCGTTTAATCTAACTTGATGGAAAATCCTTAATAGGGATTCTGAACGTGTAATGATTAAGTGGTATCAATAATCAAGACTTAATAGGTCTTAATACACAATATCAATTCAATTAGTAACCAAAACTTGCAATCATGTAATTCCCGAAAAATTAAATACATTCAATAAAGGTTAACCAAAATCATTGCTTAAATAATCAAACACAAGTTAAACTTATAAAAGAACGTAATGGGTTCTAAAGTTTAATCCCAACATAGTTAAACATAAACAAAAACCTAATCACATAAAACCTAATACCCGAAGTCGATCACGAGAAGATTAGCCGCTCATCATTCTTGAATGATCTTCAAAATCGTTGTTGATTTGTATTCCGGATGATTGGATGATGTTTTTGAGAGTTTGAATGGTGATTTTATGGCCTAAGAACTCCCAAAAATCATCTCCAAACATATTAGGTCGAATACGGGGCAAGTGGTGGCTAAAAGATAATGAAAATACGTTTTTATAGGGTTTCAAGAAGCACCCCCAGCGTAACCTAAGCCAGCCAGCGTAGCCTACGCTAGCCCTATTCTACTGAAATTTTTATGTTGCTGGCGTAGCCTATGGTGGCTACAGTAGGCTACGGTGGAAGCCTTTCTGCTGCACTTTGAATCCTTATTTCTTGACCATTCCAATACATAGTTTCACCATGTAAGTTTCCAACTTGCTTGTTTTACCTACAAAATCACTTCCCATGCATAGTTAACCGATTCAACTTAATCACATGCATATAAACGACTAATAATACATAATATTTGACGTTTAAACACTTATAATGTCATTTCAACACCCGTACATCACGTCCCCACACTTAACCTTTGCTTGCCCTCAAGCAAATCTAATTCAAACACTTAACAACATTACAAAGCAAAATCCTTAACTATGTCTTAGCTATGGTACCAAGTCATACCCCATTCCAGAATTACAACAATAATGTTTAATTAGCAAGTAAAAGATGTTACATTTCATTCAAAATGAAATCTGCCTAATTAAACCTAACAAGCTTCCGGCTTTTATTGTCATGCAATACACCCCTTACTATTGTTCACTCCTCTCGGTTTATTTCTAGATTGGTGAAAATTGCACCAATATATCACTTAAAAGGTCGATAAGTGAAACTTTGCTATCATACGCTTGGGTGACAATCAAACTTCCACGGTAACACATAGACAATGCAAAAATCAAAAAGACTTACGGGTTTTGGGCTTAGGGTAAGGTAGGAATGCTCGGCTGTGAATGTTGCTGAAATATAAAAAAGCAAAGCAATACCACTATTGACACTCTTATTGATATAACTATTACTCAAATAAACAAAACATTGGTATACCTTTAACCCATAACCCATAACTTACATTTTCAATTTTTTTTCTCTCTTTTTTTTACTAACACTATAAAACAAATACTGAACTAATACTAATGTTATCAACAGTGGTAAGTCAACTTGGAAACAAAAATTGATTTGGGCTTTAAAGATATAGGTTTGTCAAAATAAACGGTTTAAGGCTCGAATGTGGCTACTATGGTGAATTTCAGGTAAGGTGGTAAAACAAAAAATGATATTAAAAGAAAAACAAAATCCTAAATTGCCTCTATCATTTATGTGCATTTATCAAGTCTACCATCTCAGCATGCATCAAATCACACAAGTTCTGAAACAATGAATCATATGACCTACACTCGACAATTGAACAAATTTTTATGTGAACTACTAATCTAATAGGCTTCAACTCTCACCAAATAGCAAATAAGGTTGCCGATGTGTGCATGCTTTTATTACACCACTAGCCTATTAACCTTAAGTAGGCAAATCTGAATTTTTTCTAAAAAACTTGCTAACCTGATTATTTTTGCTATCTTAGAATTAGACAATGAATAGGGACCATTACATCAACATGTTAAGAATCATTTGGTATGCTTGTCGTTTTCGTGTTAGATTGGATTGCTTCAAAACAATAACAATTTTTAAATTTCCCTCATCCCCACACTTGAGATACATTGTCCTCAATGTATAGTATTTAAGTTAAATGTGTGAATTTTTCTTTGCAAATCAATTTATTCGATTAATCAACACAAACGACTTTTCAACCCGAACTAACCCAAGCAAAAACATAACCATTCCCAACACATATTAAAAATAATAATAATAACACCACCAAAATAGAAGCACAAACTACTTAAAAAAACACACTAAACATAAAGCATAAGAATCAATGTCGGGTTGCCTCCCGATTAGCGCTAAGTTTTAGGTCTTCAGCCAGACCGTACGTGCGACCACTCATGGCGGTTGAATAGGATGCTTGTCTCTGGTATTCTGCAAATATATTTTCTTCAAATGATTCGGTGAGTCTTCAACTAAATCATATTTTTGCCCAAACATCAATGCCTCAACACCGCCATTTATAGAATCAAGTGGATCGCCAACTTTTTTCATAATTTTAGGCTTCTCATCTTTTGCTTCTACCTTCATAATTGGTTCTTTATTATCTTTTAAATCCACCATTTCCTTCAAGTTTACATGCTTATCCCTACCATACTTAAAACCATTCTCAAAATTAATGTCCCCACATACATGTGAAATGCAAGTAGGAACACACACGTTAGTCATATCTGCCACAAAAACATTATCATTAACACAATAATTGATTGTCTTGGAAAATACATCAAAACATAACTTACGGGTTTTGTAGGTCATGTCAATTGTTCCATCTCGACAATTTATTTGAGCATTGGTAGTTGCTAAAAATGGTCGACCCAATATGACCTTAGATTGCTCGTTTGTTCGAACAGTGCATGTTGATTACAGAGGTCAAAATGAACTTAATTAATCACATGCAGCTTTTGCTCAAAAACGATTTTAATTACTTATAAAAATTATTTTTCCAATAGGAAAGGAGGATTTGAAGATGAATGCTGAAGGGGCGTTGAATGAGGCTAAGGATAAAAGTGGTACATGGGCAGATTGGGCTGTTACTAAAGTCTCATCGTAAGCTTTGAACGTTGGTGACCTAATAATAATTAAAAAAAATAATTTTGGAAAATATAGTTAATTTTTTGGGTAGTTATTAACCGTAAAGTTTTTATTTTAATATTAAATTAAAGAGTAAATTAGTCCTCATCGGTGCATAATTAAGCACCATAAAGTCTACTGAGTAGTAGAATTCTTCCAACTTGATTATCACATTCTTTACCATTCCCCGTGGTCGTTTTTGGGTCAAGTCAGCTAACACCAACGTGTTGTCAATTTCCTCTAGAGGACCAAACTCATACTGATCGTATAACATACCTGGCAAGATACTAACAGCTGCTCTACAATCCAAAAGTGCTCTTTTTATCTTCAACTTGCCTACTTTGATTGGAATGATGGGTGCTCCTGGGTCACCCTCTTCCATTGTATATGCTTTCTCTTTCTTATCTGCAACTTGTTGTGAAAAAGAAGTAAAGTCATTGTCAATAATTTCGAAGTCAAGAAGGATACTAACCGAATTGATGTGAACATTTATCATATTTTCTGTGTTGGTTCCTTGATGTTGAGGATTGATCATGGTATCACTCGGTAGCTTTCCAGGGTTCCTTTTAATTTGACCCACATCCTCTGCAAGTTGAACCACTTGTTTGTTTAATGCTTCAATAGCTTTGTCTCTTATTTCATTCTCCCTCTTGTTCTCTTGCATGTTTTCCTTCATCATATTCATCAAAGCATCCAACTTTGTATTTGTAGATTCTTTACCACCAGTTACTCTAGTTTGAAAATTAGATTGATAACTTCGTGATAAACTTCCTTGTTGACCCCCATGGTTGTAACTTCCTTGATTATTTCCTTAAAAATTAAGGTTCATCTGGTTTGAAGCATTTTCATACTAAAAGTGTGGATGATTCCTCAAATCGGGGTGATAAGTATTGAAGTTCATATCAAATTGTTTCCTCTCTCCATATACTTGATTCAACTCTTCATGTTGACCTAAAAGCAACGGACACTCTACACTTGCATGTCTTAACTTGGCCAGTTTTCTTTCCAAAAATGCAATTCTTTCTTTAGCCTCATAATCAGTGGTGGTTGACCTTGCTGGAGCGGACTTTGACCGTCTACTAGCCGAAGCTTGAGCTTTGGAATTCTTGCACATTCTTTCTAGGAATTTCCCAATCGATGTCTTCATGATTAGATAAGAATGTTCCATTACTTGTAAAATACAAGTATTTCCTTTCCTCCGGTGTTAGTCCATCTAAAAATGCTTTAATCAATTCCCACCTCTCAATACAATGATGAGGACACATGCGGATCAACTCCTTGAATCTCGTAAACGGCTCATGAAACTGTTCACCCATTTGTTTTTGGAAAGATCTAATGGCATCTATTGTATCACTTGTTTTTCCTATAGAATAGTATTCTTCAAGAAAGACCCTTTGCATCTCTTGCCAAGTATGAATACTATTGTTAGGTAAAGTGAGGAACCACTGCTTCGCTCTATCTTTCAAAGTGAATTGGAAAAGCCTTAGTCTAACCTCATCTTGAGTGAAATGATTACCTCCAATTGTGCTACAAATGGCATCAAACTCAGCTAAGTGCACATATGGTTCCTCAGATGCAGATCCTCTAAACAGTGGAAGAATAGTGAGGTATTGTAGGCGAACCTCAAAAGTTCTCCCTCTTCGATTAGGAGGCACAGTGGGATTAGGGTTCTTCGAAATAGCAGGCTTAAAGTGGCTATCAACACCCCTCACATATGCTTGATTAGGTATTCTTGGGCGATTAACATTATCATTACCTCGACCTCCGTATTGATTAAAGGCCGGTTGTTCATTCCATTCGTGTTGATCATAACCCCAATTGTTGTCACCCCTCTCATGTCCATCATTGTCGTCCATATTACCACCCCAATTACCATAACCATCATCGTAATGGTTATAATCATTGTTATCCCAATCATGTTCATCGTTCTCATTACCCGTATGAACACTATGCATACTCACATGGTCTTCATAATTACCCCTACCACCTTGATTCAGATTAGGTGGTGCTCTTCAGTTTTGATTTGGGTTGAAGTTATCACAAACTTGAAAAGGCGGTTGGTTTTGGTTTTGATTTCCATTACCAGGATTGTTAGGTGGGTGTTGGTTGTCGGGTTGGTTTTGATTTTGGTTGTGTGGAGGAGGGTTTGGATGTTGGGGTGGTGGGTGTTGAGCAGGTGGTGGTTGGATGTTCGGATTCTCCATTTGAGTCGAATTTGAGGAACTATTGGCTGCTTGATCAATAGCTTGTGAAATTGATGTAGTTGGTATCCTTGATCGATGCAGAACATGGTTGTACCTTTCTGATTTATCTATCTCCGGATCGAACATTAGTGGTGATTTTCTACCAGAGTTTCGGGTATGCATGCAATCCTATCACCTGCACACTTAAAACACACCAAGCATAACAAGGAAATAATAAAATAAAGCAAGAACAATTAAACAAAACAAAAAAATAAATCAAATAACAAAACATCAAGCGCACCGATTCCCCGGCAACGGCGCAAAAATTTGATCGATGTCGAAGTATCAATGAAATAAGATGTTAATTATGTGTTCCTATTCACCTTAAACTAGTTAGATTAAGTAGGGTTGTCGATCCTCGTGGAATTAGTGGTTAGTGTATTGCGAATCGATTTATAAGAAAACAAATAACCAAATTACTAAATTACTTAAAACTAGTGCCTCTTGGCTGTAAAGATTGGATTTTTAGAATGATTATCAGATTAACTAAGAAAACAAATTAGAAAGATTCAAGCTTGATTAAGAAAACAATTATAAGAAAAAGCAACCAACTTCGGATGTAGGTTTGGTTTTCGGTAATCGTTTAATCTAACTTGATGAAAAATCCTTAATAGGGATTCTGAACGTGTAATGATTAAGTGGTATCAATAATCAAGACTTAATAGGTCTTAATACCCAATACCAATTCAATTAGAAACCAAAACTTGCAATCATGTAATTCCCGGAAAATTTAATGACATTCAATAAAGGTTAACCAAAATCATTGCTTAAATAATCAAACACAAGTTAAACTTATAAAAGAACGTAATGGGTTCTAAAGTTTAATCCCAACAAAGTTAAACTTAAACAAAAACCTAATCACACAAAACCTAATACCCGAAGTCGATCACGAGAATATTAGCCGCTCATCGTTCTTGAATGATCTTTAAAATCGTTGTTGATTTGCATTCTGGATGATTGGATGTTGTTTTTGAGAGTTTGAATGGTGATTTTATGGTCTAAGAACTCCTAAAAATCGTCTCCAAACGTATTAGGTCGAATAGGGGGCAAGTGGTGGCTAAAGGATAATGAAAATACGTTTTTATAGGGTTTCATGAAGCCCTCCAGCGTAGCCTATGCCAGCCAGCGTAGCCTACGCTGGCCCCTATTCTGCTGAAATTTTTATGCTGCTGGCGTAGCCTACGGTGGCTATAGTAGGTTACGGTGGAAGCCTTTCTGCTGCATTTTGAATTCTTATTTCTTGACCATTCCAATGCATAGTTTCACCATGTAAGCTTCCAACTTGCTTGTTTTACCTACAAAATCACTTCCCATGCATAGTTAACCTATTCAACTTAATCACATGCATATAAACGACTAATAATACGTAATATTTGACGTTTAAACATTTATAATGCCATTTCAACACCCGTACATCATCTATCTATCTGTTATATACTCATTTATCATTTTATTTCCTTTTATAACTTTATCTAAATTTTAAGAAAGTTAAAATTTATAGTGTTGTCATGATTTTATTTTTATATATATTTTGGAGTAAATTTTGTAGGAACCGTTCACATATAATTAAAATAAAACAATCTTTTATTGATATTCACAATACAAAGAAATATAAATTAACAATTACAATTCTCTTAACAATTGAAAATTTACAGAAATAGATGAACAGAAAAGTAAAAGCTAAGGACCATGTTTAACATGGGTCCCTTAAAACAAATTCCGAGCCTCTCATGAGAACTCATTTTGTTTCCCAGGGCACAACAGCCAAAGTAGATTGTACTGCCGGGATTGATCTAGAACTTGAATTTGTTTGTAGAAGAGAAACCAGAGAGATGGAGGATGTTCAGATAACCTGTTTGCTGCAGATTTTCTAGTTGTTGGTGTGTGATTCTACTAAGCCACCCTCAGTATTTATAATAGACTTTGAACTTCGTAACCGCCACTCAGTCATTACTCAGCCATTAATCCGTAATCGTAACCGCACATTTAATTCGTCATTAGCAGCCATCAGTTTCGGTCAACACATAACCGAAACTGTTACTAGTCGCGCACCAAGGTCAGCCGCACCTGACCGGACCCTCGAACCAACCTTCAAAATACTAAGGCGGCTCTCAAGCAGCTCGAGGCGATGCGAGTGTGCGAAGTGCAAAGTGCGCCATCAAAGCGCCACATTGCACCCACATGCCCACGCCTCGCGCGCGCGCGCGTGCGAGTTCGAGTTAAGGGTGCTTCGCACCCTTCGCGAATCTACTTAGTGTGATGCTTTAGGAAACAATGTAATCAAGAGGTTATACAATATAAACCATTTTACATTCTTTCTTTCCTCAAATGTGAGACAACTTTTCACACCCATTAATTCCTATTGCCATTCAACACATTAATTTTCATTCAACATATTAATATTATCAATAAAATTCCAACAATCCCCCACATGAATGGAAATCAATTCTCCACAAAATTCAACAGTCAAGTGTTGCAGGATAGGTAGGTGTTCCTTTTGAACCTTCCTTTGTGACCTACACTTAGTCTCCTAGTGGTGTGTAGACACGATGTCTTTGAACAGACCCTGTTTTATGTAGACGACAAAATACGCTCATACAACACTCTTCCTGGTTTGATCAACCCCTCATTGCCGTGTCCGTTAATGATTATGGAACACTGTCCTGGTTCTGCGAGAGCTCTAGGATTTACGCCTCCCCACAAATCCATTCGAAGCGACCCCACTTCTCTCTAACATAGGTGATTCAATGAATCATTAAAAGCATCATGGTTATATTGATTCCCACGAATCATGTAACCTTAATAGCTTAACCTCACTTTGGTCACTTATTCGAGGTACTCCCCCAGAGTGAATGGACTAGGAAGTTCGTAAGTCCCTTTTTGTTTTAGGGTACTCCCCTTAAAGTGACGCCGTTAGTCATATGATTAAGTTGTCCTATTGAACCTAGATCTTGGGATCTCCAGTCAACTAGGTTAGGTTTCCCTCATATTCCCCTTTTCTGTGGGCTTTAGTCCCATTCCTCTTAACAACTTATAAACTAATTATGTGTTTAAGCCTTTTGTTAACGGGTCTGTAATGTTATCTTTTGACTTAACATGGTCAATTGTAATAACACCCGTAGACATTAGTTGTTGTATTGTGTTATGTCTACGCCTAATATGCCTTGATTTGCCATTGTACATTGAGCTTTTGGCTTTACCAATTGCCGACTCACTGTCACAATGTATGCAAATAGCGGACAAAGGTTTTGGCCATCTTGGAATATCTTCCACAAATTGACGTAGCCATTCAGCCTCTTCTCCGGCCTTATCTAAAGCGATAAATTCCGATTCCATTGTGGATCTAGCTATAACCGTTTGCTTGGATGATCTCCAAGAATTGCTGCTCCACCAAGTAAAAACACATACCCACTTGTTGATTTGGAATCTTTTATATCCAATATCCAGTTTGCATCAGTGTACCCTTCAATAACGGCTGGATGAAGGGTATAATGCAATCCCTAGTCTCTTGTGTATCTTATGTATCTAAGTAACCTCGTTATACATTTCTAATGTTCACAGCTTGGATTACTGGTATATCTACTTAGCCTACTCACCGCGTATGCTAAGTCGGGTCTAGTACATGTCATTAGATTAGATATATTAGACTACCAAGAATTCTTGAATAATCTAATTGAGCAACACCCTTGCCTCTATTTTTCTTTAGATGTTGGGATGTTGGGTGGTATCAACCGGAGAGCGTACTACACGTGTGTCTCCCGAGTTGAATTTTTCAAGAATCTTGTCCACGTAGTGAGCTTGACTTAACACAAGACCATCTTGGGTTCGAATAATTTTCACTCCTAAAACTACATCTGCTAAACCTATGTCTTTCATGTCAAATCTTCCTTTCAACATGTCATTAGTAGATTTGATTATTTTATCATTACTCCCAATGATAAGCATATCATCCACATAAAGACATAAAATTACATAACCTCCTGGTGTGTCTTCACATATACACATTTGTCACACTTGTTTATTTTGAAACCGTTGTCAATCATGACACGATCAAACTTTTGGTGCCACTGTTTTGGAGCTTGCTTTAAACCATATAATGACTTAACGAGTTTACATACTTTACCCTCTTGACCAAGGGCAGAGAAACCCTCGAGTTGCTCCATGTAAATCTCTTCTTCTAAATCGCCATTTAGAAATGCGGTTTTAACATCCATTTGTTGTACTTCTAGATTTCTTAATGCCATAATAGCAATAACCATTCTTATAAAGGTTATTCGGGTCACAGGTGAGTAAGTATCATAAAGAGTCTAGACCTTCTATTTGTCTAAAACCTTTGACTACTAACCTTGCTTTGTATTTATCAATACTTCCATCGGCTTTTATCTTCTTTTTGAATATCCAACGATATCCAAGTGGTTTGCAACCAGGCGAAAGATCTACTAGCTCCTAAGTATGATTGTATAGAATTGAATCAATTTCATTATTGATTGCCTCTTTCCATTGAGGTCCTTTAGAAGAGGAGATCGCTTCACGGTAGGTATTAGGCTCACCCTCAACCATATAACTTACAAAGTCTGGACCATAGGATTTTTCAACCCTTGCCCTTTTACTTCGTCTAATTTCTCCCTCTTCAACCTCAGGTTTATCATGTTGGATATCATGAACTATTTCATCAATTTGTATTGATGAACTTACACCTCCATTATCAAACCTAGTTGATGAAGATGCATGTGTTTGTCCTCCCATTGGAAACACATTTTCAAAATATGAAGCATTCCCCAGCCTTATCTCCATAATAGTGTTTATTTGTACATCGGGATTCTTAGACTCATGTACAAGAAATCGATATGCATTACTATTTTGAGCATATCCAATGAATATGCAATCAATAGTTTTGGGTCCTAGTTTTTGAGCTTTCGGAGGTGGTACAATCACCTTAGCTAGGCACCCCCACACTTTGAGATAATTATATGATGGTTTTCTACCCATCCATAACTCATAAGGGGTTACATCCCTTTTCTTAAGTGTTATTTTATTTAAAAGACAATTGGTCGAGAGAATAGCTTCCCCCCACATGTCATGGCTCATCCCAGAACTTATCAACATGGCATTCATCATCTCTTTTAAAGTACGGTTTTTTCGTTCCGTAATGCCATTTAATTGTGGTGAGTAAGGGGCCGTACATTCATGTATTATTCTGCTTTTTGCATATAAATCGGCAAAAGGTGCAACATATTCACCACCTCTATCCCTTCTCAAAGCTTTAATTTTCTTGTTTAGTTGATTCTCAACTTCGTTTTTATACAAGAAAAACTTGTCGATTGCCTCATCCTTACTTTTAAGTAAGTATACATAACAATATCTAGTGCAATCGTCAATAAATGTGATGAAATATTTATTGCCACCTCTTGTTTGGCGTGCTTTTAAATCACATACGTCGGTGTGAATTAAACCAAGGGTTTCGGTTATTCTTTCAACCTGTTTAAATGATGATCTTGTAAGTTTTGCTTCAATGCATGTTTCGCATTTAGAGTTTGTGTCAATATGGAATGTAGGTATGCATTTTAAATTTATTAAACGACAAATAAAATTATAATTTACATGTCCTAGTCTACCATGCCAAACATTTGAAAACTCAAGCATATAAATAGAAGTAGTAGTATTATTCATTTCATTTTTGATAATGGTTACATTCAACTTAAACGTACCATTAAGGGCATAACCCTTACTCACATACATTCCACGCTTAGTAAGGACAAACTTGTCCGACTCAAACACTAAACGAAAACCAAACTTATTAAGCAACCATCCCGAAAAAAGATTCTTGCGAATCTCCGGGACATACAAGGTGTTGCTCAAGGTGAGTTCCTTCCCGGAAGTCATCTTCAAGATCACATTTCCTTCACCTTTGATGTCGGCCATAGCTTTGTTACCCATATAAAGCTTTTCATCACCCGTAGCCTGTTTAAAAGTGCTAAAGAGGCTCTTGTCACCACAAACATGACGGGTAGCTCCCGTATCAATGAACCATCCATGCGGGTTGTCTCCCATGAGATTGACTTCTTCCACCATTGCGGATAATTCGGTGATTATTGCCACTAACGGTGCACCATCTTCATCCACCATATACGCACGCTCACGCTTTGGTTGCTTGCATTGATTAGCGCGGTGCCCCGTTTCATTACAATTGTAACAAATCCCTTGGAAAGGTGGAGGAGGGGGTTTCTTTTTCACAACCCCTTTCCTTGGTCCAAGGTTCACCTTTGCTTTCCCAATTGGCTTTTTCCCTTTACCCTTATAACCCTTTGATGACTGCCCATATTCAACCACATTTGCATTAGCCATCGGTTCCACACGGGTGCCTTTTTGAGCCATTTTGTTGTCTTTTTCAATTCGAAGACAAACAATAAGTTCATCCACAGTCATCTCCTTTTGTTTGAGCTTAAGATAATTCTTAAACTCTATTCAACTTGGAGGCAACTTTTCAATCATGGCGGCAACTTTTCAATCATGGCTGCAACTTGGAACGTGTCATTTAGAGGCATCCTCTCAGCATGAAGTTCATGAAGTATAACTTGTAACTCTTGAATTTGGCTAATCACAGTTTTTTCATCAACCATTTTAAAATTCAAGAACCGAGCCACAATAAATTTTTTACTACCCGCATCCTCAGTTTTATACTTCTTGTCTAAAGACTCCCATAGTTCTTTGGCAGTCTTTATATTACAGTACACGTTATACAATGAGTCACATAAACCATTTAAAACGTAATTGCGACAAAGAAATTCAGAATGTTTCCAAGCATCAATGGCACTCAAAGCTTGAGCATCATCCCCTTCTTTAGGTAGGGGAGTAGTTTTCTCCAAGAACTGTGCTAAGTTCAAGGTGGTTAAATAGAAGAATATCTTCTGTTGTCATCTTTTAAAATGGACACCCATGAACTTTTCGGGTTTCTTAGCATGGTTTGCTACAGTTGTCGCTCCCACAGTTCTTGCAGTTAAAGGGATGATAAAGAGGAAGTCAAAGCACTTGAAGACATATTGATTGCTGTTTGACACAAACAGTTTAAGTTAGAATAATTTTTAAAATTGAAATAACAAACAAAATTAAAGAAATTTTTTTTCTTCTTCTTTTCTCAAACTATTTTCAGAATTCTATAAAATCCAACGAGAGATGTTTTAATTCCAACTTTAAAGATCACCCGTGAATAAGAAACAAAAATAGAAAGAGAAAAAATTAAACTTTTAAAAACACGAATTAATTTATAAAAATTATATGAATGGTGTTTTTAAAATTTGTTTTAAGTTTGTAGTAACCGTTCACATATAATTAAAATAAAACAATCTTTCATTGATATTTACAATACAAAGAAATATAAATTAACAATTAAAAATTTACAGAAATAGATGAACAGAAAAGTAAAAGCTGAGGATCGTGTTTAACACGGGTCCCTTAAAACAAATTCTGAGCCTCCTAGGAGAACTCATTTTGTTTCCCAGGGTACAACAGCCAAAGTAGATTTACTACCGGGATTGATCTAGAACTTGAATTTGTTTGTAGAAGAGAAACCAGAGAGATGGAAGATATTCAGATAACCTGTTTGCTGCAGATTTTCGAGTTGTTGGTATGTGTTTCTACTAAGCCACCCTCAGTATTTATAATAGACTTTGAACTCCGTAACCGTCACTCAGATAACCTGTTACGAGTCGCACACCAAGGTCAATCGCACCTGACGGACCCTCGAACCAACCTTCAAAAATACTAAGGAGGCTCTCAAGCAGTGCAAAGTGCAAAGTGCAAAGTGCAAAGTGCAAAGTGCAAAGTGCAAAGTGCAAAGTGCAAAGTGCAAAGTGCAAAGTGCAAAGTGCAAAGTGCAAAGTGCAAAGTGCAAAGTGCAAAGTGCAAAGTGCCACATTGCGCCCACATGCCCACGCCGCGCGCGCGCGCGAGTGCGAGTGCTAGTTAAGGGTGCTTCGCACCCTTCGCAAATCTACTTAGTGTGATGCTTTAGGTAACAATATAATCAAGAGGTTATAGAATATAAACCATTTTATATTCTTTCTTTCCTCCAATGTGAGACAACTTCCCATACCCATTAATTTCTAATGCCATTCAACGCATTAATTTTCATTCAACACATTAATTTTCTTGACTAAATATTAATACTCATATTAATATTATCAATAAAATTCCAACAAATTTTTATTCAAACTTGAGTTATACAATAAAATATATAAGTGATTTAAACACAAACGCACAAAGTTTTGAATTCTTATAGTTTTCGTTTCTTTTCTTTTTATAATTTTTAAAATATGATATTTTATAAAAAATTTGTGCGTGTTTATTTTTATCAAATGTTTTTCTTTGTTGCCACATGGTAGTTTATTAAATGCTACGAAGTGAATTTTTTGATGCATGACTTCAACATTTACATTAAGTTTTTAGTATAATCAAGTAGCTAACCGCAACACTCTATTTTTGAGATGATTTTATTATTTTAAGTAAAGTACGAATGTTATCAATAATATCCAGTTTTGTTTTCTTTGTAATAAGTTACCTACATTATTAACACTCCCTTCAACACACGAGTTTGTGATGATGTTTCAATGTTAGTGTTTTTCATTGTATTATGCCTCCACCCAAGTGTTCTGTTTCATTTTTTGTGATTTCATTATTTTATGCCTCAATTCGAGAGGATAATTGAGTCGAGAGATTGTCTCGTATCTACAACAATGAAATAGACAGTCGTCATGGTGTGCCTCTAAACATCATCTCTAATCATGGTAGTCGATTCATCTCTTGTTTCTAGCAAAGTCTTCAATCATCTTTGGGAACCCAACTCAATCTCAACACTACTTATCATGCTCGAACTCACGGTCAAACAAAGAACGATATAGACCCTTGAGGATATGCTTCGAGCTTGTGTCGTCAAATTCAGTGGCTCATTTACCGTTGATCGAGTTCTCATGTAATAATAGTTATAACACCAGCATCAAGATGGCATTGTTTGAGGCCTTATATGGACGTAAGTGCCGATATCTCATCTATTGGTCTGAGATTGGCAAAGTACAAATCACTAGTCCTAAACTATTTCAAGAATCCACCAACAAAATACATAAGATCAACGATAACTTGCTCGCTTCGGGAGAACGTCAAAGGTATTCTACCAATAACGAACGAAAACCCATGAAATACAATGTCAGTGATCTCGCACTTCTTAAGGTATCACTTTGGAAGGGAGTGATTCGCTTTTGTAAAAAAGATAAGCTAGCACCTCATTATATGAGTCCACTCAAATTTCTTGAGTGTTCGGGAAAGTGGCTTACAATTTTGAACTGCCCCAAGAACTCAACAACGTTTATCCAACCTTTCATGTGTCTAATATGAAGAAAAGCCTTGCCGATAAAAATCTTCACATCCCCTCGATGAATCAAACTGATGATTTCATGCACTTTGTCGAGAAACCCATGGAAATCATGGATCGGGAACTCAAACAACTTAAGCGTAGCTAAATACCAATAGTCAAAATTTGTTTGCAGTTTAAATGTGGTCTAGATTTCACTTGGGAACCTTAAGCAAAAAAAATCCAAAGTATCCATATGTTTTTTAATAAGCCTCCTCGTGAACAAATTTCAGGACAAAATTTACTGAAGTAAAGGAGAATTTAACATCATACCCGATTGATATTGTAAACCCGAACCCATTTTGGTCAATTATATAAATGGATTTTTTTTATTTAGTTATTTTATTTATTTTGGTGTTTCAAATACAATAAATATGTCATTTATTCAATTTATAGTAATTTTATATTTTATAAAATAAATTTATATAGATTTATAAGGTTTTATTAGAAATTATGAGATTTTAATCATTAAATTAAAATAAATAATTAAACTACAAAGTATAACAAAATTTATAAATTTATTAAAATATTAAAAAATATGATTTATTATTCAAATTAAGGTTTAAAAAGTTTAAGGTTGAACTATAAGTTTCAAAACTTTAATTAAAAAATTATTTGTATAAATAACATTACAAATTGCAAGGATCAAACTATAAATTCATTTTAAAACCCTTCCCTCTCTGTCGACCTCCCCATCTCCGGCCAAGTCCCGGCCACCCTTCGACGACTACCAAAAGCCAAAAATCCACCAATTTTAACCAAATTAAATCGTTCCATTCGGACCCCTAAACCCCCCCCCCCCCCCCCAATTAATTCGTATTAAGCTTATATTTCAACAACCCACTCGAATCCAAATTTCCATGTTCAAAAACCAAATCATATCGATCTTAATCACACATAATTGACCAAATCAAACAACTAGAAACGTAAACCTAATCATTTTGAATTCAAATGTGCAATTAACTTTAGTTGAAAGAGCAAATTAACCATCAAATCAATGTTGAAACCTTCAAAATCAAACTTAAACTCATTCAACCTAAAACTGAACAAATTAACACAATATAACTAAGGGGAAACACTACATTCTATTCCTTTAATCTACTCAAACATCCAATTTCAACTAAAACACACACACACACACACACATCTAATTCAATCGTCTTCGTCGCGATTTGCAATCGAGGTGTTCAGCATCTTCTTTGTATCTTGAACTACAATTGGTTGAGCGTTTACATTCATCATTATCCTTTGAACCTTAACATATATGGATTTGATTAATTCATCATCATCATCACGAATTTACCTTCATTATAGCCGTGATATTCCTTTTTTATTTCTCATCAATTAGGCTTTGA
Organism: Flaveria robusta; assembly: GCA_025506415.1. Taxonomy (NCBI): domain Eukaryota; kingdom Viridiplantae; phylum Streptophyta; class Magnoliopsida; order Asterales; family Asteraceae; genus Flaveria; species Flaveria robusta. The sequence continues at coordinate 19,370,074 of CM046475.1, forward strand.
ATAAGGAAATCAAGTACATTATCACACTCGTAATCTATTTCTTAACAAAAGCCCCAAACTTGATTTGATTAACATATGTGATTTTGTATTTAATTGGGATGATTTGATTCTAGGGTTCATATGGATTTGGGTAGTCATTTAATTAATGCTTTTACATATTGTTTAATGGAGTTTAAACAGAATTAGGGTCTTGACCCACTAGTTGATACACTCCACATATAGTCATATATGCAGGAGAGATTTGACACCGTGCACCGGCATATAATTTTTAAACCGTATTTTCCAACCAATTTAAGTTTTAGAAACTAATATTAATATAAAAATTATTTTGTTAATTAATATAGATCCATCAGTTTTTATTTAATTTTTGAATATTCTAAACAATTTAATATTATATTTTATTATTTTTAAATATTATAAATGTTAAAAAATATTATAAAATTTATTTATAAGTTTTAAAAATTATAAAGAATATTCTAAATTAAACAAATATATTTCAAAGTATTATTTTAAAAACCAAGATTAATTACAAATGCAATTAATTAAAAAAAATTAATTATTTAGACAAAAGTTATTAAATAATTAATTGCTAATTATTTTTTGCATTTTAATATTCAAAATGTATTTAGTCAAACATTTTAAGTTAAATATTTTAATCATTTCATGTCACTTATTATTCATTTTTATTTTTAAAACCATTATTTAATCAAATAATTCTATTTTATTTAAACTAAGTTATATAATAAAATTTAGGACATCATTTAATACTACTTATTAAACCCCAAATCCCATTTGAAACCCTAATCTACTTAGTCTGTAAATTGTGATAATCTTTTAACTTATGACACGCTTCCTTAGGTTAAACCATGGGAAAACATTAGTGTCTAATCTAGCCTATTAGTATTCAAATCATACCATAATATCAAGGTGAGTATTCATAGCTATTTTTATGTATTTATATTTTGGAGAAATCATATGACAATATTCAATCAATTGTTATTCATTGTTATTTTATTTTAAATTAAATTCTAATCATGCTATGTTATTACTTGTAATTATGTATTTATAGTTAGATAAACTAGATGTTAGCACACTCATTAATTTATTTAAACCTTGATAACAATAATAGATCTATTACTTTGACAAACTCACCTCATTTGATTATTCGAGGGTGATTGAAACCAGATTCATGCTTATTCATAGGGTTTCATTTGCGAACCGAGTCAATTTAATCGTTATGTTTGATTGTGTTTTGTTTCTCTTTTATGTTACACTATTGCATTATAAGTCTTGAAATTGTCATGAGAATAGAATTGCTCTAATCTATTTATTAAATATATCTAGGTATCAAAATCTGTGATTACTCACTGACTAATTTTTTAGCCGACTTGTTAATTTTCATATGATTTCAGTAAATACTGCCTAGTTGGATTACACACGTACATCTAGGATGTTGGACCTGGATAATTAATAAGACATTTGTTATGTGTTATTTGATTTATGTTTGAATGTAATGAAAAGTTTGACTATTTAGTAATAATGAGATTCGCAATTAATATTACTTCAACATATTTAAAATCATGTGTCTTGAGCTATCGGTTCACCTTCATTCGCCTCGATGATTCCGTCATCAGTTGGGGTATGATAGATTGGTACTAGAGCCATGGCTATAAGAAATTAGGTTATTAGAAATGAAATCACCTATACTATAACTAACTACCTCACACATGAGTCATCTCATGTACCTTATATCCTTAGATAGGATTATATGTGATATGCCTTATATGATTATCCTTATACACTTGATTACAATCAGTGAACACATAATGCTCAATTCATATTCTAAGGCATTGTGCCAAAATCAAGACGATATTCGAATTTCAAATTTTAAATTGTTATTTATTGTTTTCAAATCCCAACTAAACACGTGCAATGTTGGAAGAGTGTGTGATTATATTTTGTTGTGTTTTGTCTAGGCAAGGTATTTATATAAATCCAAATCAACTAATGAATCCATTTTACTTACCTTGGAACATATAAGTACGCATGTTTTAATAAGGTTATGGTTGATTTCCTACTTTGATAAGTTAACATATTCGTTTGGTTTGCAAACAAAACATTTACACATGGAACATCTCATTATTATTTTAAAATTTTCTATCCTTGATTTTTTTTCTGGAATTATAAAACATATTATCCAATTCTCATAAAGTTTCTTAATAATCTTTCGGAATGTCTTCACATCAAAACCGTTCTCATTCCGGAAACTCTAGCCGTAAGATTGCTGCCATTATGGCACGGGAAGTGGCTATGAGCATCCCTACTATATTAGCCCATCTAAATCAATTCACCAACATTGTCCCAAACCAAGCTGCACCTAATCCTCCTCCTAGTTGTACCTTCAAGCAATTCACTTCTTGCAATCCCACTATGTTTAGCGAGATCAAAGGAGGCATTAGTCTTCTAAAGTGGTTTGAGAGTATCAAGAAAACTTTTTTCAAAAGTGAGCATCGAGAGAATCTAAAGGTTTGCTATGCTACTGACGGTCTTCAAAGAGAACACTCACTTGGTGGAATGGGAAGAAACGGACCCGTGTAACTCATGTTGCTATGGAGTTGACTTGGGATGAAATCAAAGAACTTATGACTTGGGAATTCCTACCCAAGAAATGAACTCAAGAAGCTAGAAGTCAAGTTCTAGGATTTGGCTTAGGTTAATGGTCAAAATTTAGCCTACACCAACTACTTCCATGAGCTTATTCTATTGGTTCCTCATGAGGTTACTCTTTTATCTTGGGGTATCGATAAATACATCAATGGCCTTCCTAAGAAAATTCAAGATACTGTGTGGGGTAGGAATTCAACAACTCTAGAAGACATTATCTGTTTGGCTACCTAGTTAACTAATAATCATGTGAAAGCTGAATCTTTGACTAGAAAGGGTAGTATGAAATCATCTAAGAAGAAAATTGTAGAATTTGTGTAAGAGGATAGGCTTGAATGTTTTAAAAACAAGAAGAGGAAGGCTAAGTTCTAAAACTTTGTTATGGTTACCCCTGTTGTCCAGGTTAACCAAGTCGTTTTGACATATTAACCAGATTTTGTAAATCAAGCCTAGCAAATAAACCATATATTAGACCCTCATGTAGTGCAACATCTACAAGTATCACCATCCTGCAAATGCAAAGTGCCATAAATGCACCAACTGTGGTTGTTTTGGCCATACCTTCAATGTGTGCAAAAATACTGCTAAGACTTTGGTTAATGCAACCGTTGTTCAACCACCTCATATCATCACTCAAGGTTATGCATGTTACCAATGGGGTGATCCAAACCATTTTCATAATGGATGCCCTCAGCTTCCCAACACTATTCCAATAGCTCAAAATCAGGCCTTTAACATCAATGCTCATCAAGCCCAAACCAATAACGATGTGGTGAATGGTATGTTCCTAATCAATAATGAATGCCCTCAGCTTGCCAACACTATTCCAATAGCTCAAAATCAGGCCTTTAACATCAATACTCATCAAGCGCAAACCAATAACGATGTGGTGAATGGTATGTTCCTAATCAATAACCAATATTCCATAGTTTTATTTGATACCGTAGCCGATAAGAGTTCTGTATCTTTAGAATTTGAGTCTTTGCTTACTAGTTCCTGAACTAAGTTAGGAAAAACTTTTACAATAAAGATAGTTGACAAAAAACCCACTACAATTGATTATGTTATTCCAAACTATACCTTTAATCTTATTGAGCACGATTTTCCTATCGACCTTATACCAATGCAACTTGGAAGTTTTGACGCCATACGTGGGATGGACTAGTTATCAAAGTACCATGCTGAAGTTGTTTGCTTTGAGAAGTTCATCTAGAATTTTATTTCATCCAAAAGTGTCTTAAACATCTATGGTGACAAGCCTTCCAAAGGGCTTAAACTCATGTCATGTACCAAAGCCTAAAAGTACCCCCGCAAGCATTATCTGGCATTTTTCCATGTTCTGAAAACGAATGAGAAATAAAATCAGAATATTCCTAAAGTTTCTCCTAAGGACTTAAGCGGTCTTCCTCCCGTTCGTTAAGTCAAGTTCAAAATAGATCTTGTGCCCGATGCTAGCCTATGGAAAAATCTCTTTATCATCTAGCAGATTCTGACATGCAAGTTGCTAGTCAACTCTAGGAAATTTTTGAAAAATCTTTTATTCGTCCAAGTTCCTCACTTTAGGGAGCTCCGGTTCTGTTTGTGAAGAAGAAGGATGGTGTAAGGTTATACTTGAAAGGCTGATGCAACCAAAGTAACTAAAGAGCTTCTTGCTTGCATGCATGTATACAGTAGAAGTTACTCTGGAAGTTTTACACTCCTCATAACTCTTCTGAAGCTAAAGACCAAAATCTTCCGAAACCAAAGATGAAGTCTTCTAAAGCTTGGATGACAAAGTCTTCCGAATCCAAGAGAGTAAAGACTGATTTCTTTTGAAGACAGAGAAGACATGCTTTCTCTGATCAACATTTTCAAAAAGCCGACCAACTTTTCGCTATCACTCTGAAGACTCACCAACTGATATAAGTTGGTGAAAAGGTCCATGCTTTAGTAAACTGTAGATTATGGTTTGGGGTCTGTAACTTTCTACTTTGTACCTTTTATCCTTTTTGTAATATATTAGGATGTGACCTATGGCATGTCATAGTCACAAGTCAAAAGGCAATCTACCTTTTGACTGTAAATTGATCATGTTGTCTAGATTAGTGTTTCCAGCTAGCTTTTAAAGCATGGTCGGCTGTAGGATGTAGTATAAAGTATCTCAGGTTCTTGTATTCCTGGGTATGCTTTTGTAACTCTTGTAACAGAACTTGAGAGCAATATATAGTATTCTTGAAAAACATCTTTATTGTTCTTGTGTTCTTTACTTTAAGTTCTTAGTATCCAAATAGTCGGTTCCCTATTTGATCTTGTAAGTGTTGGCCTGTTCACTCTCCAACAATCTGTGAAACTATTGCATTGACCTCCCCAACCAGTCCTGCAGATGGTTTCTTTCATATGTGCAATGATATCAAGAACTCAAGAAGCTTATGGTTAAGAACCGATAACCCTTACCTGGAATCAATGATCTGTTTGATTGGCTTCAAGGAGCTTCTCATTTCTCCAAGATAGATCTTCGTTTGGGTTATCATAATCTTCGAGTGCACAATGATAACTTTCCTATAACAGCCTTTCGTGCAAGTTATGGCCATTCTAAATTCATGGTTATGCCTCTTGGTTTGACCAATGTAGTTGTTGTGTTCAAGGATTTGATGAACCGCGTGTGCAAGCCATAGTTGGAAAAATTCATGATTGTTTTCATGGATGATGTTCTGATTTATTCAAAGTCCAAATCTAGTCATGAATAACATCTCTGTTTGAATCTTAAACTTCTAAATAAGGAGAAACATTATGCTAAATTTTCCAACTGTGAATTCTAGCTTAAGGAAGTCTAATTCTTTGGTCACATCATGAATGATAAAGGAATTCATGTGGATCCTTTAAAGAATAAGAAATAAGGAATTAGGAAGAACCTAAAACTCTTATCGAGATTTGTTCATTCCTCGGTCTAGCCGGTTATTATCATCGTTTCATTCCCAGCTTCTCAAAAATCGACGTGCCTCTCACTGTTTTGACTCACAAACATAAGCCTTTTAAGTGGGGCTTTAAGAGAAAGCCTTTCAAACTATCAAGCAAAATTTTTGTGATGCTCCAATCTTGACTCTTCCTGATGGAAACGATGATTTTAATTTTGATGCTTCAAAGCAAGGTCTTGGTTGTGTTCTTATGCAATGAGGCAAAGTCTTAGCTTATGCCTCAACACAACTCAAGATCCATGAAAAGATCTACACGACTCATGATCTAGAATTAGGTGTTGTTCTTTTTACACTCAAAATCTGGACACATTATCTCCCTGGCACTAAGTTTGTGGTATTCATTGATCATATAGTTTCTATCATATGTTCAATCCAAAAACAGACTTGAACATTAGGCAACAGTGATGGGTTGAATTACTTAACATCTATGACTGCGAGATTCTCTATCATCCTGGAAAAGTGAATGTCGTAGCTGATGCATTGAGTTGTAAGGATCATGTTATGCTTCAAAGTGTTACGGTTTAATCTAATCTCAAAACCCATATTCATGAAGCCCAACATGTTTTGATGGCAACATGCATGATAAAATGTCATGCGGTGCTAAACTTCAATTGGAAACCAAATCCGATGGTCTACTTTACTTCTTGGATCGTCTTTGCATTCCTAACCATGATAATATTCAAAACATCATCATGAATGAGGCCCACAAAACTCATTATCGCATTCATCCTTATGCGGATAAAATGTTCATGAACATCCGTAATCAAAATTGGTGGCCCAATATAAAAAATACATAATGTATCTAAATGTCACACCCTCAAAATTGACGTGACAAGTTTTACAATGAGGCATGTGAACAAACTATGATCTTAGTTATTAGTTACTCTAAACGACCACTATATGAGTTTACAAAACAAAGATCAGAGTTTAAAATTTTAAATATTGCAGAAGCGTAAGTCAAAATGTTCAGGAAGACCTTATATGAAAAGGAAATACACCAAACACGTGCCCAAAACCAAAGTTTAAATGCAAGTAATAGTTTATGTAGTAGAAAGTGTTTGTATGCCATGTGATCAATGTTGTGCTCCTAACGCACTTGTGATTAGCGATCTGAGAAAGGCATACTAAAGTGTTAACATAGGGTTGGTGAGTTCATGAGTTTGAAAATAAGCAAATACATTAAATTGTAATAGCATAAGTAACATGTAATAAAATAGATGGCTAATCTAAAATATAAGCATAAACCATAGTGTTTTATTGATCGAAGCTCACTATGTTCGTTTCTTTGCCTTTCATCATGAATTACCAATTTGTGACAATGTATTAGCTATCAGTACAATGTTGCACCCACTTGACCTCATTCGTGTAGGTAGGATCTGTCAAGCCTAATAGTACTAACACATATTTCCTGCTAATTAACTTTATTAATCGTAGACTGTGCTATGTATCATGCAATACACAAATATGAAGTAAAGCATTTATGTATGTTTTCTCCCCCATAAGGAGTAAATAAAAGTAGGCTAGTGAACTCACCACAACCATATGAAAAAACAATCTAAATAAGAGTAAGACCGAAAGAGAACCCATTACAGGTTACCTTAAATGTATGAGTACATAAGTACGTGCAGGATGGATTGGTTCATAAAACCCTAAGTATCAAATCAATCCCATTGATTCATGCATCTTAAAACGTCGAGTTTGACCCAGTCGACCTAGTTTGACCAAGTTGACCCGTTTGACCCGCTGGTGACATGCTAAGTGAAATCAGATTTGTTTAATATTAACAACCAAACATTCATGAGTTTAATCCAATACAACAAATGCGAACCCATAATAATAACCAGCTTGTACATTCAATCAAAAATCACGAGTTATTTAATATTTTCTCATATGATAGCTACCTAGATACTATCATGCAACCTATATATACACAGGGTTTATTTCACTTGTCACATGCCATGTTAAGTAAACTTGCTACCTCACATCACAAACCCTACCAATTCTACTAGGTATGGGGTTCATATCCGCATGTGTGTATGGTATTCACCATCGCATCAAAGTATTCAAAGTATAACATAAGCCAACCATATTTTCTAGTTTTGCCATATGATCAAATACATGCATATCCACATACAACGAGGCTCAGTTATGTAAACATAGTTAACAACACTATTCTAGTCAATACCACACCACATTGTCATCTAGCATACATGTGCACTTAAACATCTAAGTCCCAAAGTCATCATATTAAAGTTTCAAAGAACAAGATCTAACTTATACATCTAACACATTTAACACAACAAAAACATATCATCATTATCAATAATCATTCTAGCATGATCTTATCATTCTATACATGTTCAAACCATTGAATTTCATAATCAAAATTACAAAGTTTCCTTATTAGGAGGTTACGATCTAGTAATCCACAACTCATCAAGCTATCCATTAATACACCAATTATATGATATATCTAATCTATATTCATCATTATAACACATATCATCATTATCAATAATCAGTTTAGCATGATCCTATCATTCCGTGCATGTTCAACCCATTGAATTTCATAATCAAAATTACAAAGTTTCCTCATTAGGAGGTTGGGATCTAATAATCCCCAACTCATCAAACTATCCAATATTACACCAATTATATGATTTATCTAATATTCATCATTATAATCCAACAAACACCATTAAATATCAAAATCCATAGTTCATCGAAATTAAAGTTTTCACTTTGGATAAGTTATGAACTACACATTCAACCAATGATTTACTTGCACAATCCACGTAAACTATCAACAATAAGCATCAATCTAACCCAACTACAACATTCAATTTCATTAGTTAAGTTTTAGATTGCATGGATGAACTAGAGTTTGTACATAACCAAAATTTATGAAAAAGATGGAATATAGATGATAATCCTTACCTAATACATGTAGTTGATCACAAACAAGCCTCTTTAACACGTTGTATTGATCGTTCTGAGCAAGAATTGAGTAAATGCGTGTGTGTGCTAAGGCCAAAAGTCGTAAGGGAGAGGGAGGGGGTTCTCGGCTGCTTTTATTTTTGTTTATATATTTTTCAAATCTTTCATAGAAAGTTTGATATGCCTATAAGCTAAGGCTAAGCACAAAGAGCCTTGTGGGAAGATTCAGCCATTTGGATATTCAAGAATAAAATTGGGTAAACATTATCATGGGATTCTTAACCAAGCCACCTTAGACAGCTAGAAGTTATGATGACATTTGGTAAATGTGAACCTCCTTATAAAATACACTAACAATGTTTAAAAGAAACAGAGACATAAAAGGAAAGATAGTATGTTGAAGTTAAAGAAGAAATGGAGGACTTTTACCCTTGATAGCTTGACTTACTTTATGTTTCGAGAACGAAACTCTTCTTAGGAGGGTAGACTTGTAACACCTTGATGAATTATATGAACAACGGATTTTCAAAAAAGTTAGAAAACAAACCCAATAAAAGATTTATGAAAAAAACATGGAGAGGAAGCTAGGGTTTACCCTAGGTAGTATTAAGTGAGGTTCCTTGTGTTTAGGTCCTTACAGTAATGCAAAATTTGACTATTTAGTAATAATGTTATTTGCAATTAATATTATTTCAACATATTTAATATCATGTTCTCTGAACAATGATCACCTTCATCCGTCATGATGCTTCCACCATCGGTTGAGGTGTGACAAGTTAGGCTATACTCCTTCATATAAGAAGGTTTAGGTAGGAAAACAAAAAGGTGATTGAACCTGTCTTAAGGAATTTGAAAGAATCATATATTATTTACCTAAGTTTCTAGCGGTATTACAAATGTGTAATACAGAGACTATCATTGAATGGCGTGTTTGAGATAGACTAGTGTAAATCAAGTAGAATTCAAGCATGTGTTTTGGTCATTTCATCCTTCTATCAATGGATTTAAGCATTACTAACGTGTTATTAGCATTGATTCCAACACATTTGTATGGTAAATATATAGGTAAGATGATGATTGTAATGGGAATTGATGGTGACAATATATCATAAACTACCGCTACCATTTGCTATCACTAAAAATGAATCTTATGCTAGTTGGAGTTGGTTTCTTTCTAATGTCAATAAACATGTGGTGAAAGATAAAAAGGGGATATGTTTCATATCTGATCATGATACTAGTATCTTAAACATAGTTAATGTGCAAGAATCTCCTTGGTTAGAGCCACATGATTTTCATAGGTAAGGTTTATTTCTATCATACTGCTTTTTATTCTTTTTCCACGTAAAAAACATTCATCATGTTTATTTTTTATAGGTACCGCTTAAGATATTTCATCAACAACTTTAATGATAAATTTCATCATTTATAATTGAAAATTTTAGCTTATCATGTCAGGAGTCAGAAACAAGTTCAAAAATTCAACCTTATACTGGAAGAAATTAGGACAGTAAATCCACAAGCTCATCAGTAGCTCGAGGGAAATGCATTTGATAAATGTACACTTGCATATGTTGGTGGAAAGCAATACGGGTTGTTAACTACAGATTTGTTATAGATATTCAATAGTGTACTTAACAGTGCTCGTTTCTTATCAATCACATAAGGTGTTCAGCTTACATTTATGGATTAGTTCACTATTTTGATGTGATACATCCTAAGAGATGTAGTGCTCAAGCTAACGGAGATGCTTATACTTCGCATGTTGTGGCGAAACAAGTAGCTTTAACGTCCAAAGTCGGTGCACATTCTTTGTGATCGTTTAACCGACAAAAAGAATATTTGAGGTGATTACTCAAAAGGGGAAAATGTCCAAATCGTTAATTTGAAACAAAATAAACTTACACTAGTGGTAAATGGAAATTATTTAAGTATCCATGTTCTCATGTTTTGAGTGTATTTGCCAAACTTTTCCTAAACACTTGGAAATATATTGATAAATGTTACTTAATTGAGAATTATTGTGCTACTTGGTTATCCGAGTGTTTTTTACTTCCACATGAAACATATTGTCCAAACTAATCATCTCTTAGAGAATTACTTTCCAATTTGAAACTAAAACAAGATAAAAAGGATCATCCTTTCTCAACAAGATTACAAAATGAAATGGACATCAAAGAAGGGAAAAGCACCAATGAATGTGTAATTGATAAACAACGTGGTCACAATTAAGCTAGATGTCCCTCCATGCCTAGAAATAAGGATGCCTAAGCACATTGAGTTGTCTTTTCTTTTTCTATTTAGTTTGTATTTTATGTAGAGATCATTAGCGAGTTCTCTTTATTTGACTTAAATTTTGTTTGTATTTGATCTGAAGATTGTCAAAGCTTTTTAGCATATATTTTTTTTTTAATGTATACTGTTTCATTTTATTCGGGAATCTAACACTTTTTAGCGATATAAAGGTTGTCAAATTTTGATTTCTTTTAATGACAAATGATTGCAAAAAGAATTCATGTACCTGATGAGATTGTTTTGAAATTAAAATAAATATGAAAGTTGACTTCTTTCGATTGACATTGTTTTTTCTTTTAATATATAGTATGTATTACACGGTTGAGTGGAAAATATCATAAAATAGTAACCAAGTTTTAAAAGTGTTTTGATTTAGTCACACATGCAAATTTTTCTCAAATTGAATCACTAAACGATCAAATCGAGTTATCATTAAATTTTCTTATATCAAAAAAGTAACAATGGAGAAAACGTGAGGTTCAGAATTTTTAATATATAAAATTATATTAAAAAAAATATGTCAATTATGAAAAAATATATAAAAAATACCTAAAATTTAGGTCAATGTTCCATATCAGCATCAAAGTTAGAAAAAACTATTTTATAATTGAAACAAAAAGTATAACATGCTAAAAAATATGTTAATACTTTTAATTTATATAAAGTATAAAAACTAAATGACCTAATTGGAACACTTTTAAAACTTGAGTTATCTAATTAAAACACTTTTGAAAGTTGGTTACTATTTTACAAATTTTCTCCTAAATATACTTATAAGTATAATAAAATTTTATCAATTATAAAACGATACTATAAGATAACAAATGGTTGTTATTTTTCTCATTATAAAAAGAATAAAATTTTTGTTTCAAAATAAACGTTTCAAAAATTTTAAAAACTTTCTTATTATAACTATCAATTTTAATTATTTTTTTTATAAAAATTTACTTTCTAAAAATATTAGTTTTAAACTATTTCTTATTATTTAAAAATTTTTATGTTTAAAAAAATTTTTATTTTATCAAATTTGGTTTCTTATAAATAACATTTATAAAATGTTCTCTTTTTTAGTTTATTAATAAACTATTTTAATATTAAAATGAATTAAATAATATTATTGTTAATTAATATGACTATTTAATAAAAAAAAAACAAGAAAAATTTGATAAGAAAGAATGTAATGTTAACACGTGTCACACCTAGTTATTTTTTTATTAAAATTAAAGATTTAAAAATTAAAATTAAAAAGTTAGTTATAACCTATTTTGATAAATATGTTTACAATCACTCATTTTGATAAATATATCTACCATCAACAGGGTTTTAGAAAAAAAGTTCAATAAAGCATTATAGATGAGCCACTTAATTAGTACATGTTTGGCAAATCAATTTCTTAACTAACTTTTGACTTATTAACTTTTTAAAAGTTAATAAATCAATAAGTATGTTTGAGTAAAAGTTTGAAAAGTTGGTTTTAAATGGTTAACAAGTTGTTTTCGAGAAGTTAAATAAAGTTACTTTTGAAAAGTAAATTTCAAAAGTAACTTTAAAAAAAAAAAATAAGCAATCCCAATCAGCCCCTTAGTGGACGTCGTAAGTTTGTATAAACGACACAAGCACAAAGTCTAACCAAAATTTATTAGATGCCGTTGTCTAATATCCAAAGGCACTCATACGTCACTATTCTTTTTAAATAATGTTGTATCTAACAACTATTAGACTTATAATGTTTGACTTAACTTTTTAAGTGGGATGAAGCAAACAAAATATATACCAAATTGATCATTTAGAACATCGAATTTGTGTAATGAAAAGTAATTTATATTAAAAAATTATAGTATACCTTTAAAACAAAGAGCAAAGACAGAAAAATTAACGTACAAGTTATTTATATATAAGTTTTAAAGTTTTATTTTAAACCATTAGAAATTATATTTTAAACCCTACCAATTTAATTTTAGATATAATTATACTCTATATTTATCCATTTGTTTTTTTACCCATTCAACTTTCTTTTCCGTTTATAACTTTATCAATTTAAATGTTTTAAAAACTTTAATATATATTGTTGTAATGATCTTATTTTTTTACGTTTTAGAGTAAATATTCATTTAAATCTGAGTTGTGCAATAAAAAGTCATTTTAACACAAACGCGCAACGTTTCGATAATTTATAGTTTCTTTTTCTTTTTATAATTTTTAAAATATGACGTTTTAAAAAATTTAAATTTGCTCATGTTTTTTTTTTTTTTATTAATATTTTTTTTTCCGTTGTCACATGGTAGTTTTATTTAACGTTCCGAAGTAAATATCATAAAGTTATAGAAAACTAATGCTATATACATACACCAGCCCCTAATACATGAAGCAAGATCATAAAGTTATACTCAAAATCGCCTAGATCTTAAACAACTAACACACCTCGTGTTAACAAATAACAATTAGTGTTAACAAGCATACCATTAATCACTTAAAACTAATAAAGATCCTAAAAACGGTCTGGATCCTTTTATTCACTTTTAAGCATAACATTAGTGCGCTAAATCAGCCAATATAACAACTAGGTCTATCAAGTAGCCTTTCGAGTCTCATGCCTTAGATCGTAGACCGAAAAGTCAACAAAACCAAAAAGAACGTACAATATCAATTGCATTCATGCCAAGATTAATATCACCACATAGATCTGATGTAATACCAATTTAATAAAGTATTCATGACACATTATAAAGAGATAAAAGTTAAATCCTTACTAAAATCAATACATATTTCAAAGGCAAAATTCAAACAAGAAAATCAAAACTAATCAAGACTCATCTAAACCTAGTTGACAAAATAAAGTCTAGCCAAGGCATAGTTAAAAGCATATCATATACGTAACTAGGTTAGTTCCCGTGTAATACACGGATTGAATAAATAAAATATTAAATAATTATTAATAAATATTTATGCATTATAAAATCATGCTTAAATATAAAAAATGATTATAACTACGTATAAATAGCCAAGTAAATAAACAATTAATGTATTTTCTTAAACTTTTGTTTTACAAAAGAATTGTGATTTTTAAATATATTATTTTAAGAAAAATGATTTTTTTAAAAAAAAAGTTTTCATTGCACTTTGTATTTTATAATTTTTTTGAAGTGTATTTTTAATAAAAATATGTTTTTAATTTATTAAATTATGTATTTTTTAATTTAAAAATAGTATGAGTAATATTATTAGTATTAAATATTATTATTAATAATATAAAGAAATATGAAAGTAAGTATAATGAGGTTTACAATTGTTTCACGCTTATATTAGTTTTTTTATAGATAGATAGATAGGCTAAAAACCCATTAAATAAACAGATTAAATTTTAATGTAAAATATATATGTAAAATAAACACGAATAGTTACAGTATAATATTTTAATGTAAAATATAATTAAAATTATATATATGTAATAGTTCAAGAAATAAAATAATTCTACCATTTTTTAACTCTCTTATCTAAATAGTTTCATTTTTAAACATTCGTTTTAAGATTTTTTATAAAAAATATTTTTTTATAAAAATCTTGTTTTTTAAAAACTCTAGTTTGTAATTATTCTAGTTGTTTTAATAAGATTGTTTTAAAATGTTTCACCTATTTATAATTTTTTTTCAAAAACAAAACGATTTAAAATATTTTGTTTAAACAATGTTTAGTGTTTTAGAAAATTTCATATTATATAAAACTTTAGTTTTTTGTTATTTAGATTTTAATTAATAGATGAAAAGATAGTTTGATTTTAAAAATATTTAGATAAGAGAGAGAAATATAGCAATTAATAAAATTCATTTTTAATAAGAGAGAGGAATTTGCATTAGTATTGAAATTACTATAATCCCCTTTTGGAGGAAAAATTAATGTGTGTATGTCTAGAAAAATGACAAGTGGCAAAAATATGGTTTGAGAAAATGACAAGTGGCAAATAAAACCTTGTTTTATTAGAAGTTATAGATCTGAAATCATAATGAAACAAATGATAAATACCAAACCAAGCAGATTAAAACGAATAAACGTTAGTCGGATGATAGATCTTCACTCCTGGCTTTAAGATGTCTTCGTCTAAACTAAACTCCAAAATAATCCCGTTGTATCTTATAAGCTTCCAATCTAATCCTATACGAACTCCTATTATTTCCTAAATCGATCGACCCCCTTACAAAAAGGGCACCTTGTTTTTATATAAAAACTAGTACGGGTTCTTTGTGTTACAGCATAAACATCTTTAAAAAATGTAAAAGGCTAAATCATGATAGGCTATTACTTAAAATATGCCCATGTATCCTAAATATGAAATATAGACGATAATAGAAAACTTATTTTTAAGTATTACATTCTTTCTCATAAAATTATTTTTTCGTTTCTCTCTCTTATTTAGTAACTAGGTTAGTGCCCCGTGTATACACATGGGTTGAATAAATAAAATATTAAATAATTAGAAATAAAATTTATTAATTATAAAATTATGTTTGAAGATAAAATATGATTATATGAATACCTACTTTAAATAAATAAACACTAATATACTTTTCTTAGACTTTTATTTTATAAAAAATATATCTTTTAAATATTTTATCTTAAGAAAAATAAATTTATTTTAAAAAAAATTTGTTGTATTCTATATTTTATAAAATTTTTATTTTTAAAAAGTGTGTTTTTAATAATAAAAAATAGGTTTTAATTTATTAAATTATATAATTTTTAATATGAAAATAGCATGATTAATATTATTAGTAGTCAATATCAATAATAATAAGAAGAAAAAATGATAAAGTTAGTATGATAATGTGAATCCAAGGATCGCAATCAGGAATTATCAGGTTAGATTGAATTCGAATAATGATCATGAAATTATCACTATTCGTTGTTTGATTG
Source organism: Flaveria robusta (assembly GCA_025506415.1). Taxonomy (NCBI): domain Eukaryota; kingdom Viridiplantae; phylum Streptophyta; class Magnoliopsida; order Asterales; family Asteraceae; genus Flaveria; species Flaveria robusta. The sequence continues at coordinate 19,385,832 of CM046475.1, forward strand.
ATTGAATACAAAATAACAAATGCGGTAATAAGTCATAATCAAGAACAGAACAATTAACTGCTATGAATGAACAAATAAGATTTGATTCAAAAGTATTTCATTGAAAAACATATTAATGATTATAAATGAACAAATAATAATTGCTAATGATGATGATTGCTATGATTCTATTGATGATTTTGGTGTAAATGATGTTGCGGCTGCTAGGGTTTGATTGTGATTGATTGATTGTATTGTTAGGTATTCAACCGTGCATGAAAGTGTGAGCCTATACCTTGTATTTATAGGCTCAGAAATTTACTGTTAGGGTAACAGTGAATTTCTTGGAAACAGTAACTTTCTTATCGTGGTAAGAAAGTTACTCAGAGAATGTTCTGATATGACACATTCTCTGACTGAGTTAAAATCATCCGTATGAGCTGACTTTATGACATCACTCAGTGTTTGACTTGTTGACTTGAAGTACTTGGTGAAGTACATGCCACTTCACCAAGTGTTGGTCTTCAGTAGATCATTAGTCTTTCGTAGGAGTTATGCCTTCCGTAGGAGTCTTCACTTGGTAGACTTCATCTGCAACAAGTTATTTTTCAGCAGAAGATCCCCGGATGCGCTTTACTTTGTTTCAGAAGATTATCTATGGAAGAACAAAAATGTTTATCCATAGATGTTTCTTACACTTAGTCAATTTTATGAAATTGACTAAGTATACTGTTAACCCTGCAATCACACATTTAAATCAACATAGTTATGGGTTAGCCTATACATATAAAACATACATTAAGATAATGATTTACAAAAGTTTATTACAAAAGATTGATTAAAGTTCTAAACCTATACACTGTATCTAGACCTATCAGGACTAGACTCAACAGATAAAACTTATAATTGTGTCAAATCTTATTTTAAATCTTTATTTGTTATAGATAGATAGATAGATAGATGGATAGATAGATATATAAATAAATAGATATGCTAGAAACCCATATATTAAACGGATAATAAGTTAGTAATAAACACGAACAATTATAGTACGATAATTTAATATAAGATATGATTAAAATTATATATACGTAATAGTTCAAGAAATAAAACAATTATACTATTTTTTTAACTCTCTTATCTAAATAGTTTCATTTTTAAACATAGTTTTTAGATTTTTTTTATAAAAAAAATTATTATTTATAAAAATTTTATTTATTAAAAACTCGGGTTTCTTATTATTCTAGTTATTTTAATAAAACTGCTTTTAGAAAATTTTATATTTTTTATAATTTTTTTTTAAAAAAGGACTGATTTAAAATATTTTGTTTCAAAAAAATTTAGTTTCTTAGAAAATTTTATATTATATATAAATTTTATTTTTTATTATTTTTATTTTAATAAAAAGATGTGATTTTTAATTTCTTAATGAAATTTATTTTTTAAAAACATAGCTTGATTTAAAACAATATAGATGAGAGAGAAATATTATAATTAATAAATTGACTTTTATTAAGAGAGAGAAATTAGTGTGAGTGTTAAATTATCATAATATACTTTTGGAGTGAAAATAAAATGAGAATGTTTAGAATAGTGATAAGTGTCAAAAAGATGGTTTAAAAGAATGACAAGTGGCAAAAGAAACCTTGTTTTATTATAGTTTATAGATTAAGTTAATTACTAGATTGGGAGTTATAATAAAAAAACTTTTTAAAAGCAGTTTATTTTAAAACAATTTTTTTAGTTTTTTTTAAACAAAATAAGTTTAAAAGCAAAAGTATAAATAGTTGATGTTATTATTTTATTACTTAAAGTTTTTACTTATCTGTAATTTTAATTATATCTTATCTTAAAATATCATTTTATAAATAATAAATTTTTATTATATTTAATATTTTATTTATTTAATAATCATGTTTCTAAACCTTGTGTAGCTGTATACAAGTGGATGGATTTGATTTGGGCCTGGCCCGTTAAGCACAGATGTTGAATAAAGACACTAAAATAAGCAACTTATAAGAGACCGCAATGGATTTTAAACTTGGCGGGGAAAGAAGGTCATGCCAACCATTAGGACAGAATTACTAATTTACTATTGTGTTTCATTTGTCAACCAATTGCTTTTAACCTAGGACAAAAAATTAAAAACTAAAAAAAATACCTTATAAACGGACATAACATTTATGTATAAATGACTAGGTTAGGATCTCGTATAATTTGAATAAATACAATGTTGTATAATTAATAATAAAATAAATTATATTTTATAATTAGTGTATTATTCAAATTAAATAAGCTCGTGTTTTAAACATACTTGAAAAATTCAAGTTAGCATATTTGAAAACTATTAGAAATCAAATCTGAACAGTGGAAAAATGATCGAGGTTGCTTTATGGAAGGATATTGCAAGAGGTTTCGATCAAAAGGCAGCTGAGAGTGACTCGGATCCCGCAATCATAGCAGTTACATCTCTCAAAGTTTCCAAATTCGGAGGTATTCCAAAAATAGTAACGTACAACATAGACAAAAAAATTCCAAACATTACAGTGCGAATTTACTTAATGCAGGTGCATTAGAACTGGCTTCCACGTCTGCATCTGAAAACATACATCAACCCATGCATAAGTCAACTACCAATATTAATTCAAAGGTACAACAAACATACATCTTTTAGTACCTACACTAGCAAACACCACTAACAACTTCCCTCTACAAAAAAACCATATTCAAGCACATTCCAGCATATGAAATACCATCTCCGTCAGGCAGAAACCAACTTGCTGAATCAAATCTCACACTACTTTCTAAGATTATAAATCAGTTGTATGAGGCGAAGAAGGTAACTCCTACATTCTAGAAAACTCATTTATTTCGGTTGTCTCCTAATAATAAGAACACATCCAAAAAATAAAGGACCTTTATAATCTTAACCATTTTTAAGGATTGTGTAAGATTTTGGTTGCCATTGTTCTATTAATCTCATGTTATTAGGAAACAAAAAAAAGAGAACAGACTCTTTTTAAAAGGTATTGTTTTATAAAGATATTAGACAAAACCAAACACATTCTTTAATCTTTGAATATTTAAAAGGGTGGATTTTGGCATCAGGGAAACAAACACATTTACTTGTTAATGCTCTAACACAGGATAGGCAATGTGTTGATGTATGCGTATGTAAAAACTCATTTATTTCAGTTATCTCCTAATAGTAAGAACACAACCAAAAGATAAAGGACGTGTATAATCTTAACCATTCTTAGGGATTGTGTAAGATTTTGGTTGCCATGGTTCTATTAATCTCATGTTATTAAGAAACAAAAAAAAGAGAACATACTCTTTTTAAAAGGAATTGTTTTATAAAGATATTAGACAAAAACAAACACATTCTTTAATCTTTGAATACCAAAAAGGGTGGATTTTGACATTAGGGAAACAAACACATTTATTTGTTAATGCTCTAACATAGGATAGGCAATGGCCTGATGAATGGGTATGTAAAAACTCATTTATTTCAGTTATCTCCTAATAATAAGAACACAACCAAAAAATAAAGACCTGTATAATCTTAACCATTCTTAGGGATTGTGTAATATTTTGGTTGCCATGGTTCTATTAATTTCATGTTATTAAGAAACAAAAAAAAGAGAACATACTCTTTTTAAAAGGAATTGTTTTATAAAGATATTAGACAAAAACAAACACATTCTTTAATCTTTGAATACCAAAAAGGGTGGATTTTGACATTAGGGAAACAAACACATTTATTTGTTAATGCTCTAACATAGGATAGGCAATGGCCTGATGAATGCATATGTAAAAACTCATTTATTTCAGTTATCTCCTAATAATAAGAACACAACCAAAAAATAAAGACCTGTATAATCTTAACCATTCTTAGGGATTGTGTAATATTTTGGTTGCCATGGTTCTATTAATCTCATGTTATTAAGAAACAAAAAAAAAAGAACAGACTCTTTTTAAAAGGTATTGTTTTATAAAGATATTAGACAAAACCAAACACATTCTTTAATCTTTGAATACTTAAAAGGGTGGATTTTGGCATCAGGGAAACAAACACATTTATTTGTTAATGCTCTAACATAGGATAGGCAATGGCCTGATGTATGCATATGTACGTATGTCATGAATCCCACTTTTAGCATAAGGATTTAAATGCCCAGTGTCTTACATACTGTATACTCATAAAGAAATCCCAATGTATTCATTTGAAAATTTAACTTTAAGTGTAAATGACAGCAGGAAACAACCTACATGTGTTTGGCTAGGATAACAAAGATTCAATGTGGTGATGGGAAAGGTTGGTATTACGAATCATGCATAAAATGCTCAAACAAAGCGTACGGCCGCCAATGCTATTGTCTTGCTCACGGGTTCCGAGATGAACATTCATATTGGTAAGTTACAATTAAAAAATACAAAGTTACAATGAAAAAATACACCCAACATAAAAAATAAAAAAATTCTAACACATCTTTGTTTACATCCACAGACATCGATTCACTAGCACAATCGCAGACGATAGCTACACAGCAGATGCTGTCTTCTTTAACAGTATCGTCACATCACTTGTGGGAACTACTTGCTACGACATGGTCACACAGCAAAACAATGACCCAAAAATCCTGCCAGCAAAACTCAAACAACTAATAAACAAGCCTTTCATCTTTGAAATCCAAGCCAAAAATGATAACCAGAGTGAAGCAATAGGAGTCAACAAAGCTTACGAGGCACCATCATCACCTACAACCATACCAACTGCTACCACACAGGCTACCAGCTCATCAATAGCTACACCTGCAACCCCGTCCGTAAAAACCCCAAAAAGAACATGTGAACAAGGTACAACAAAGCCAAACTATCACCCATGTAATAATGTTTACCATATTCTACATGGTATAAACAACTATACAACTTAACTACAGGTGCGGAACCTCTCCTGAAACAAAAGACCAAAGAACAGTAAACATGCACATATTCACATCCAAGCCTATCTTTTGCGACTAAGGGTTGACTACAGTATAAAGACTAACAGCAGCACAAGCGTTTTGCATCAAACCAGACTTCTACAACACCAGTACCTGCACACCCATCCTGCATCATAATACACTTTTGTAGCACTATACACTATGCAATAAAAACATGCAAGTAGCAGGGTATTTTGAAAATCATGTCACATAAACACCTTTTGTAAGTTAACTTTTGTTCAACCCTTAAAAATGCTTAGATTAGAATCAAGTAATTTATATTTTGTTCAACCCTTAAAAATGTTTAGATTAGAAGAATGTGTCCGTTTAGCAGCAGAAAAGTCAAACTTGCACAGCCGCAGCAACGCGCGGCATTGAAATCCGGTTATCATTATTCTTCTTTTTTTTTTCTTAACATATTAATTAGCATAACTTTTCACTTCATTATATTTTAATATTTAAATAGAAATAAAGTAAAAAAATAAGTTAATTTAGAAAGTTAATAATTATTTTTATATTATATTTCATTTATTTCATGCTATAATAATTATCCATAGTTAAATAGGCAATTATTAATAGACAGTTATCATAGAATCCATAATTAAATTTATAATAAATATATAAAAGTATGTTTATTTAATATTCTTATTATTGTAGAGTAGAGACAGCGGAAAAATGAAATATTAGATTATCTAAAATAATGGCAAGTGTGAACCCTTGGCCCAATGGGTGGGTTATCATGTGAATAAACGGGTTGGAAATGCGAATGAAATTATGGGAAATAAAAATTTCCTAAGGTGTCGAAATTATGGGAGCATAGCAGACCGCTATGTGTTCTTAGGGTAACCATAACGATCGGCCACAAAAAAAGATCGAGAAGCAAATCACTAGACCTCATAGCGTACCACCAAGGTTATGGTTAGCGGTCCACCATTGGATGAGATTCGGAACCAGGAATAGGGCTTTCATAACGGACCCCAAGGTTAACGAGTAGTGGTCCACCATGGTGGTTGCGGACTGTCATGGTCTAGCTTAACGGTCCACGAGTAATATTGATTTTCAAGATAAGAATATTTCATTTGGAATATTTGAATATGTCTTTTTAAGGTGGTAGCGGACCGTCAAGGCATGGATAGCGCTCCGCCAAGGTACCAAGTCGAGAAAAAATGGTATAAAGCCCAAGATCTCAGATTTGTATCCCATTTTGGCCATCACACTCTCAGCACGCACACACACACACACACACTCTCTCTCTCTCTAGATGATCTTCACACTCTCTCTACAATATTAACATGACTGAGTGCTCGGTATGATGATCGAAACACGTGGGTTAGTTGATATTATATTGACATAGGTGTTGTTTGTTTTTTCTGCAGAAAAATGTCCGCAGTCTGCGTACCACATCTGCAGACATCTACAGCAGAAGAGGTGGACCAAACGTCTGTAGTCTGCAAGAAAAATACTGTTTGTTTTTTAACATCCATAGACTAGTAAAATATTCTGTAATTAAAGTAAATCTAATTTTTGAACTTTAAAAAGTTAAATTAAATCACAAACATGCTTCATAAACCACAAGTCAAACAAAACTTTATAAAAATAACAAACCTTGATGGAGGCGGGAGTGGCTGCAGGCGATGGGAGGAGCGGTGCAGGTGGCTGCAGGCGTGGGAGGGGCGGCGCAGGTGGCTGCGGCCGGTGGGTGGAGGGGGGCTGGAGGTGGTGAGAGGGAAGGTGGCAGGAGTGGCTGCAAGCAGTGGGAGGGGCGACGCTGTTGGCTGCAGGCGATGGGAGGGGCGACGCAGGTGGCTGCAGGCGGTGGGAGGGGCGGCGCAGATGGCTACGGCCGGTGGGGGGAGGGGGGCCGGTGGTGGTGAGAGGAGGATGGAGATGGAGGTCGATGGGTTTTGGGGAAGGGGGAGTTAACTTGTATTGTGTTAAAGGTGAGAAGAGGTTAGAAGATATTAGAAGTGGTGGTGCAATGTCTTCTCCACGTATACGTCACGAAGGTGTTTTTTAATAAAGGTCTTCCAAAAAACAAACAATCTACAGAGCCCAACGTCTGCGCGTGGTCTGCACGGCGTAGACAAAAGAGGTCAGGAAGTACTACTCAGAAAAAACAAACACCCCCATAGAAACGACATTTAGAGGCTCGGTTCCCTCGGTAAGCCACTTTTACCCTCTAAATACGAATAATGGTTATATATAAGCATATATGTGACGTGTGAAACTCCACTGTAGTGTTGGGCACTCGATGATTGAGTTTTGTACGTCAAGGACAAATGAATAGCTTAGATTTGTTGTATTAAGGTTCTAATACCTTCACTTTATGCAACTTTATGGATCATAGGGTAAACCAAGGCTTTTGGAAGAAACCAAACCGGCAGATGATGCTTAGGATGCATGTAAATGTTATGATCTAGGAATAATCACGTTTTAATAATCGGATTTGTCACTTTACAAGATTTAATATAAGTGTAAATTGGGAAATATATTGACATTCCATAACCACGAGGATTTCATGAGAGTTTACACGATAGGGATTTCATGTGGTGGTTAAGTCTACTCATTGTGTCGAGGTGTGCAAAACCCTCAATTTTTGGTACATGTTCGTTTGGAGTTGTGATAAAAATATCGACCTAAGTAGGAGAACTCTAGCCTAAAGTCACGGGCATGACTTGGGCAGGTCCGGTGATATTATATCGGGTGGGATGATACGAGGGATTTCACTTTTAATGAGGAAATATCTTGATGTGAAGGTTAATGTGTTACATGGTTGTAAAGCACTCGTTACTCACCGAACAATGTATGAACACTCTTAGATAGCTCATCGTTGTGAGAATAACTGTCCTCTTTTCCTAATTGTTTTTGGGGTTATATCCAGGTTAACATTTTCATAAAATGTTTTGATGTGTGTGTGGTTGCATGTTTAAATTGTCTCTTTTGATGTAACATGCCACAGCTATGTGTGTCCAGCATGGGTTAGTGTTAGTCGCACGCTAATCATTAAAGTATGTGGAAGGTGTGCGCATGGAGCAGCAAAGAGCACAATAGCATGTCATCACACAGTGTGATAGTTGTTCTTACCTCGAGACATATGTGTGCTTAGTTGGATCCATTTAGGGAGGAGGATCACGTTTTTAGGTTCGGTGTGACGCGACTCTCGATTAAGTCACCTATCACTAGGTTCTAATCGTTCGAAAATAATTAGAATGAAAGGTTTCGATGAGGGATGCCTGATACTCGAATGATGTGACCGTCGAGATTCAGTTGGCTGGAGCGCCTATAACTTACCCATAGTCATGTTAATAAAACCAAAAATGACATATATGTTGACCGACACAACCCTAATTGTTAGGGGTAGGTGAGACTTGATTTGACAAACAATTTGCTTGCATGCACATGGTTATAATGTCGAACTGTTTTAAAATCTTGGTTATGACTCACCAACAACATGGTTGTTGATGTGTTTTAGCTTGTGATACAAGAGCTACAGGTGTCGTGAGACACTAGCTAGGTCCAGTAGACTTAGCAACTATGGATCAATAAGTTCTTCAAATAAAAGATAGCGGTTGGATTAGAACTATTTGGGAAATGTTTTAATGTATTTTGTATTTTGGACGCATTGGACGTGTAGATTTTGTAAACACTAATAAGGTTTTGATTCAGCCTAGTTTTTGTGTTCTTGTATGCTAAGTCTTTCGTTGTATTATGTTGTAAGTGTGATACAACAGATCACGCTCGTAGATCTGGGTGTTACAACAAGTGTCCTTATTTATTGGTAAGTTGATTTCGTGCAGATTTCGTAAGTGGGGTGAAAAGTACAGGTTTACCCGATCAAATCCTACTATTTCTTGTTTTCTAACATTTCAGTTTTATCTAGATCTATATTTATAATAAATATGAGGTTGATAGAAAAATAACTTTATAGAGTTTTAAAAGTTTAAGTCAATTTAACTTTTAAAATATATGGTAGAATCGTTTAAAGCTAAGTTATTAAAATAAAAAACAAACCAGACTTCTGCAACACTAGTACACTATGCAATGAAAACATGCAAGTAGCAGGGTATTTTGAAAATCATGTCACATAAACACCTTTTGTAAGTTAACTTTTGTTCAACCCTTAAAAATGTTTAGATTAGAATCATGTAAGTTAACTTTTGTTCAACCCTTAAAAATGTTTAGATTAGAAGAATGTGTCCATTTAGCAGCAGAAAAGTCAAACTTGCACAGCCCCAGCAACGCGCAGCATTGAAATCTAGTTATCAGTATTCTTTATTTTTTTTTTCTTAACATATTAATTAGCATAACTTTTCAATTCATTATATTTTAATATTTAAATAGAAATAAAGTAAAAAAAAAGTTAATTTAGAAAGTTAATAATTATTTTTATATTATACTCATTTATTTCATGCTATAATAATTATCCATAGTTAAATAGGCAATTATTAATAGACAGTTATCACAGAATCCATAATTAAATTTATAATAAATATATAAAAGTATGTTTATTTAATATTTTTATTATTGTAGAGTAGAGACAGTGAAAAAATGAAATATTAGTTGATCTAAAATAATGGCAATTGTGAACCCTTGGCCCAATGGGTGGGTTATCATGTGAATAAACGGGTCGAAAAAACGAATGGAATTATGGGAAATAAAAATTTCCCAAGGTGTTGAAATTATGGGAGCATAGCAGACCGCTATGTGTTCTTAGGGTAACCATAACGATCAGCCACAAAAAAAGATCGAGAAGCAAATCACTAGACCTCATAGCGTACCACCAAGGTTATGGTTAGCGGTCCACCATGGGATGAGATTCGAAACCAGGAATAGGGCTTTCTTAGCGGACCCCCAAAGTTAAGGAGTAGTGGTCCACCATGGTGGTTGCGAACTATCATGGTCTAGCTTAACGGTCCACGAGTAATATTGCTTTTCAAGATACGAATATTTCATTTGGAATATTTGAATATGTCTTTTTAAGGTGGTAGCGGACCGTCAAGGCATGGATAGCGCTCCGCCAAGGTACCAAGTCGAGAAAAAATGGTATAAAGCCCAAGATCTCAGATTTGTATCCCATTTTGCCCATCACAGTCTCAGCACACAAACACACACACTCTATCTCTCTCTCTCTCTAGATGATCTTCACACTCTCTCTACAATATTAACGTGACTGAGTGCTCGGTATGATGATCGAAACACGTGGTTTAGTTGATATTATATTGACATAGGTGTTGTTTGTTTTTTCTGCAGGAAAATGTCCGCAGTTAGGTTTGTAAATGACATGAACGAACACGAACATTAGCATGTTCATGTTCGTTCATTTAACTTTTACCGAACACGAACACGAACACGAACACGAACACGAACACGAACACATAATCGAACATGATTTTATGTTCATGTTCGTTTATTAAGAAAATAAAAATGTTCGTGTTTGTTCATGTTCGTTCGTTAAAAAACTAAATGAACACTTCAGGAACATAAACGAACACAAATGAACAATAATAAACGAACATAAATGAACAATAATAAACAAACATAACTGAACACAAAAAAACAACGTTAAATAGCCATTTTGGAACTTTTAGTTGTATTAGTGGAAATTGAAATCTTACTAAACTTATAGTTTTCTAATATAACATAACACACTTATGTTTCACATATTAACACATAATACCATTTTATTAATATATTAATTAATATATATAAATAAACGAACATAAATGAACGAACATAAACGAACGTAAATGAACAAACATAAACGAACATAAACGAACGTTCATGAACGTAAACGAACGAACAAAACATGTGTTCATGTTTGTTCGTTTAACTAAACGAACACAAACTTTTTGTTCATGTTCGTTCAGTTCATGAACTGTTCATGAACGTTCGGTTCATTTACAGGCCTATCCGCAGTCTACGGACCACATATGCAGACATCTGTAGCAGAAGAGGTGGACTAAACATCTGCAGTCTGCAAGAAAAAGACTGTTTGTTTTTTAACATCTATAAACTACTAAAATATTTTGTAATTAAAGTAAATATATTTTTTGAACTTTAAAAAGTTAAATTAAATCACAAACATGCTTCATAAACCACAAGTCAAATAAAACTTTGAAAAAATAACAAACCTTGATGGAGGCGGGAGTAGCTCCAGGCGGTGGGAGGAGCGGCGCACGTGGTTGCAGGCGTGGGAGGGGCGGCGCAGGTGGCTGCGGCCGGTGGGTGGAGGGGGGCCGGAGGTGGTGAGAGGAAAGGTTGCAGGAGTGGCTGCAAGCGGTGGGAGGGGCGGCGTTGTTGGCTGCAGGCGATGGGAGGGGCGGCGCTGGTCATTGCAGGCGATGGGAGGGGTGGCGCAGGTGGCTGCGGTCGGTGGGGGGAGGGGGGCCGGCGGTGGTCAGACACTACAAGAAATGTAGGCTATAGAGGTGACACCTATAGCGACGGCATTGACCAATTTTATTTTTTTTGCAACGATTTGTCATCGCAGTAGAGTTTGGCGCGGTGGAGGGAAACACACCCGCCTCATGAAAATTTATTAGCGACGACATGTATCACTCTCAAAAAAATAAAAAATAAAAACTCTATAGCGACAACATGTATCACTCTATAGCGACGACATGTCGCCTCTATAGGTGATTTAATATTTAATCAGTAGTTGAATTGGACGACATCGTTTTTGTAACTATAGCGACGACAGTTAAAGGGCTATAGCGGCAACTTGTCGTCGCTATAGCTTGCAGTTAGGGCAAAAAGGATCTGCAGCTCACATTGACGCCATTTCACCCCCAAAAACCAAAAGTCGTCCTGGAGCTCAAAATCAGGCGATTTCCGACTCTCACCGATCAAAACCTCCGACTACCTCTCTCGTGTGACCCTTGTACCCTCCCATTGGCCACAGGTAAATGATTTTACCTAATTTTATCTCTACTTTGAATAATCTTGAAGTTATACCCTTTAAGTTTAAATTTTTGATGAAATTTTGTAGTTCTTAGGCTGTATATTTGTGTATGTATATGTATATGTAGCAATTATTGTGTTTATGGGTATATGTGTTTGTTGGTGTATGTATATGTATGTGTAAGATTATATGTATACATATGTATGTGTAGGTGTAAATGTATGTGTATGTATGTGAATATATGTGAATATATGTGTATGTGTATGTGTATGTGTATGTGTATGTGTATGTGATGTGTATGTGTATGTGTATGTGTATGTGTATGTGTATGTGTATGTGTATGTGTATGTGTATGTGTATGTGTATGTGTATGTGTGTGTATTATGTTAAAAATTATGAATTTATTTTAACTTATTTTAAGGTTATTTTATTTTTTAATATACAAGGATCTTGTTGCGGTTGAGCAGTGCGATTTCATTCATATATCTATTTCATCGATAAGGTACGTGTTTTCACTTGCAAACTTTGATTTATGTATATATAAATCTATGTTTGTGTAATTGAGTATCTTTGTTTTTACATGTTTATATGTATGCTTTTGTGTAAATATTCAAGTAGGATAAACCTTTAGAATATACCCGTTCAAAATTTATCTAAAGTCATTGGAGATAATTCTCAAATGTTTGTGAGGCTAATTTCTACTGAAGTTGATAGACATGTTCCTTTCTATTATAATAGTTGGCAGGATGTTCCTCATGAGTATAAAATGTCTATACTTACAACACTTCATGTAAGTATATTATTAAGTGTTTTGTTTGTATTTCAATTTCATATCTTTTAATTGTTTTCTAATTGCTTTCTTTCACAATATTATTTTGATCTACAAAGTCTTCATAACATGGAGCACTGGGAAGGAATAAAGTTGGGGATCCAAATGGACTGCGCAAACCGATACGTGGATCGAAAAACCAAATTGAAAAAACATTTTGATAAGTTTGGTGGTTATGAAGATCCTGATAATGGAAAGAGAAATCCACAAGACAACATGGACCCGGATGCGTGGGTACAAGTAATTGAAAAGTTGTTTTTAACTACTGCATATCAAAACTGCTCCGAGAAAAACAAAGCAAATAGGGCAAAACAACTTTATGGAAGTTATCATGGAACTCAATCATATGCTCAAAGGCGGCACACGGAGGTAAAATATTAGGATTATATAAAGTTGTAATAGTTATTTGAAATATAAATAGTAATACTTTGTTGTTTGCAGATAAAAGAAACTAGGCGGGCAAAGCATATGGAAGGTTGGAAAGCTATGCATTTTAAGCAAGGGTCAGGATGGGTTAATGAAAATGCAGAAAGACATTGGGTGAGTAAAAAACAATCATTGATATATCTATGATGACTAATAAAATAGGTTTGATTGACTTTGACATTTTATAACTGTTAGTTGGATTTATTATAACTATTAGTTGATGTTATTGTTACTAATTTAGGTAGAATTGTTTCTATAGTATATGTTAATTGAAATTCAGGAATTATTATTATTTTTTATATAGTTGAGCATGTTAGTTATTCATTATAAAGTAGTTACGCTTCCAAATTTTAGTAAAATATTTAATGTATGCCTATTTTATTGTTTAATGTAGGGACAAATTCAAGATGAGATGAATAGATCATTGTCGAGCTCGGCGGGAGATGAGACATCAGTTGATGAGGTTGAGGTTCTTGCACGTTCCTTGGGATCTAGGCGTGGACATATAAGGGGCGTTGCTCGAAAAGTTAAAAGTGCTACCCCCGATGTGACTCCTAGTACGTATACACCCCCGTCACAATATGATGAAATGCAATAACAAGTTAGACAATCAAATGAAAGATGGCAACAACTTCAAATAAATGCACGAATGCAAGAACAAATAAATTAACTCCTTTCAATGTCACACAACAACAACAACAAATCATCGTGTCAACCGAATGAAGAAGGGGATGAAGAAGATACTACAAGTGATTAAATTGTTTATTTGTGTTTGATCAAATAAAGAAGTTATTTGTTAAATGTTTGGCATATTTAAACAACTTTATGTATTTTAACATCTAAGTATTTGACTTTACATTATAATGTTGTGAAATTTGAACACGTTGAACAATTGGGACTAGGTTAAATGCATATTATAAACCTGGAAAATTTTTAAAAATTAAAAAAAATTAAAAAAATTAAACAGACTCTATAGCGACGACATGTCGCCCCTAAAGTCGTCGCTATAGCTAAATATATTTTTTATTTTTTATTTTTTTATTTTCTAAATTTTGTCTTCTTAGATTTTGACAACAACATTTTAGGGGCGACATGTCGTCGCTATAGGTGTATACTATAGCAACGACGTGTGTTGCGACGACATGGGTGTGATTTAGCGACGAGTCTATAGCGGCGACCATTTAGCGACTAAGTGTCGTCGCTATACCCTATAGCGACGACTTTCATAACCTATAGCGACGACTTTTGTCGCCTCTATAGCTGATGTTTCTTGTAGTGAGAGGAGGATGGAGATGGAGGTCGATGGGTTTTGGGGAAGGGGGGAGTTAACTTGTATTGTGTTAAAGGTGAGAAGAGGTTAGAAGATGTTAGGAGTGGTGGTGCAATGTATTCTCCACGCAGACGTTAGGAGATGTTTTTTAATGAAAGGTCTTCCAAAAAAACAAACAATCTACAGAGCCCAACGTATGCACGTGGTCTGCGCGGCGTAGACAAAAGAGGTCAGGAAGTGCTACTCAGAAAAAACAAACACCCCCATAGAAACGACATTTAGAGGCTCGGTTCCCTCGGTAAGCCACTTTTGCCCTCTAAATACAAATAATGGTTATATATAAGCATATATGTGACGTGTGAAACTCCACTGTAGTGTTGGGCACTCGATGATTGAGTTTTGGACGTCAAGGACAAATGAATAGCTTAGATCTGTTGTATTAAGGTTCTAATACCTTCACTTTATGCAACTTTATGGATCATAGGGTAAACCAAGGCTTTTGGAAGAAACCAAACCGGCAGATGATACTTAGGATGCATGTAAATGTTATGATCTAGGAATAATCACGTTTTAATAATCGGATTTGTCACTTTACAAGATTTAATATAAGTGTAAATCGGGAGTTGTAATGAAAATATCGACCTAAGTCAGAGAACTCTAGCCTGAAGTCACGGGCGTGACTTGGGCAGGTCCAGTGATATTATATCGGGTGGGATGATACGAGGGATTTCACTTTTAATGAGGAAATATCTTGATGTGAAAGTTAATGTGTTACATGATTGTAAAGCACTCGTTACTCGCCGAACAATGTATGAACACTCTTAGATAGCTCATCATTGTGAGAATAACTATCCTCTTTTCCTAATTGTTTTTGGAGTTATATCCAGGTTAAAGTTTTCATAAAATTTTTTGATGTGTGTGTGGTTGCATGTTTAAATTGTCTCTTTTGATGTAACATGCCACGGCTATGTGTGTCCAGCATGGGTTAGTGTTAGTCACACGCTAATCATTAAAGTATGTAGAAGGTGTGCGCGTGGAGCAACAACGAGCACAATGGCATGTCGTCACAGAGTGTGATAGTTGTTCTTACCTCGAGACATATGTGTACTTAGTGGGATCCATTTAGGTAGGAGGGTCACGTTTTTAGGTTCGGTGTGACGCAACTCTCGATTAAGTCACCAATCACTAGGTTCTAATCCTTCGAAAATAATCGGAATGAAAGGTTTCGATGAGGGATGCCTGATACTCGAATGATGTGACCGTCGAGATTCAGTTGGCTGGAGCGCCTATAACTTACCCATAGTCATGTTGATAAAACCAAAAATGACATATATGTTGACCGACACAAACCTAATTGTTAGGGGTAGGTGAGACTTGATTTGACAAACAATTTGCTTGCATACACATGGTTATAATGTCGAACTGTTTTAAAATCTTGGTTATGACCCACCAACAACATGGTTGTTGATGTGTTTTAGCTTGTGATACAAGAGCTGGAGGTGTCGTGAGACACTAGCTAGGTCAAGGAGACTTAGCAACTATGGATCAATAAGTTCTTCAAATAAAAGATAGAGGTTGGATTAGAACTATCTGGGAAATGTTTTAATGTATTTTGTATCTTGGACGCATTGGACGTGTAGATTTTGTAAACACTGATAAGGTTTTGATTCAGCCTAGTTTTTGTGTTCTTGTATGCTAAGTCTTTCGTCGTATTATGTTGTAAGTGTGATACAACAGATCACGCTCGCAGATCTGGGTGTTACAACAAGTGTCCTTATTTATTGGTAAGTTGATTTCGTGCAGATTTTGTAAGTGAGGTGATACTATTTCTTGTTTTCTAACATTTCAATTTTATCTAGATCTATATTTATAATAAATATGAGGCTGATAGAAAAATAACTTTATAGAATTTTAAAAGTTTAAGTCAATTTAACTTTTAAAATATATGGTAGAATCGTTTAAAGCTAAGTTATTAAAATAAAAAACAAAATAGTTGTTAATCATCTTCCCTATTATTTTTAAATGGTTATAAATTTTTTATACATTAATACTATAATTTTTTTTACATAAGAACAAGTATAATTTTTCTCCAGTGTGGTTGGTTCGTATATCTGATTGGATTGATTATTGGATCATGCTCCGCTTGAGCTATAATAAGTTTCATACAAAACATATGCAAGTCCATGAGCATGCAACATGTCTTGAAGGGTTACGAGAGATGAACTTCTAGCACCATATTTGAGTTATCCTAAGCATATTTCTAAGCCCTTCCAAGGATCCAAAACACCTTCAAAAGTCCATCACCAACAACATCAGAGATTAAAGAATTTAAGTTTGTAACCTATCAATTAAGATCTAATGTTATATTTCTTTATATTATTAACTAAATTTATCTTGTATCACCTTGACTTAAGATGAATCTATGCTAGTATTTTGATGGTTTGCATGGATTTCGCATGTTTGTGTTAGTGTTATGGCATCTTCACTTCATTTCTTTAGTGAATTTTGTGTTTTGCATCTTGACTAAGATTGAAGATAATTGATGTTCAACTACGTCATGTTGGAAAACTTTGTATGATAACATTCATTCATTTACTAGCATTTTTATAAATTCATTGCATTGAACTAGAATAATTATTGAAGAAAGTCTTTACTTTGTATGAATGACTTATAAACAAACATCTTTGTATTCTTGACACTTGTATGGTTTTTCTCCTCACTGGCTAGTTATGTTTCTTGACTTTGTTAGAGCGAATCGGTTTCTGTGATTTTGATTTTGAAGGTCATGATCGAGTTATTGAACTAGTGATTGTCATCCATTTTAAGCAACTTGAGGTTGTTAGTTTGTTGGTTCATACTATATTTCCATAGAGTTTGCCAAGTTGGTAATCCCAATGGGAACCCAATGAGCATTCATTACTATTAACACAATTATATGACTAGATCTTGTATCAAGGTTCCATTAGGAACATTTATCACTAGAGAGAACTTAATTACATTTTTTAGAGAAAAGTTACGGTACAAAGTGTTTTTTTTTGTGCGAAGCGTACGAAGTTATCACGCAAGAATGAATGTTACGGGTGTAATTATAATGTAAGTGTAAGAATTAATCACGCAGAGATGCAATTATCACGCAAAGGTGGAATTATCACGCAAGAAGGTATTCTTGTGTGACAATTCCATCTCTGCGTGATAATTTCACGCGAGTGTAATTCATCTTCCGTAATTATCACTTTGTTATTGCGTGATTATTATTGTTCTTGCGTGATAATTCTACCCCCAAACTTCGTACGCTTCACACAAAAAGAGTAACACTTTGTATAGTAACCGCCCCCACTTTTTTTATTTTAAATATCTTATATGTTTTTCACACATTTCATCATATACTAACTAAGAGGAGTCTAAGTCAAGGTGGTATCCTTTTATCATCTATGTTCATTATTTACAATATCTTGTTGGGGGTAACTTTGTAAAATAGTAATCAAGTTTAATGATTGTTTTAATTAGGTTACTTATAAAGTTTTTTTATTCCAATCAGGTTACTTATAAAATTTTTTGTCCCAATTATATCACTAAAGTTTTAAAATTATTCTAATTAGGTTATACATAAGTTGCAATGTGTTTTAAAAATTTTGAAATGTATAAATATTAACAATATTTTTTAAAAAACTAAATTATTTTAAAATTTTTATGAATTATTTAAAAAAAAATTGAAAACATATGGGTGACTTGATTGAAACACTTCTAACTTTGTAGTGATTTGATTGGAACAAATAAAAATATTAGTAAGCTAATTGAAATATTTTTAAAACTTTAGAGACCTAATTGAAACAAATAAAAATATGTGTGATCTAATTAGAACATTGTTAGAACTTACTTATTATTTTATGAAGTTTTCCCTATCTAGTTTATTTGCATTACTTGCCTTCCAAGTTCTACTTTATTTACTTTAGTTGCATTTCAAAACATTTTTATTAACCACCAACAACTTTCCATCGGATAAACAATTACAAAGGTTTAGTAATAATAGTTGTCGTGTCTTGGGTTGATTTCCAGTTCTTACCAATACTACACTATTATCATATCGGTATATTTACTTATTACGTGTGTAGTTAGTCAGAGTAAAAATCATCTTATAAAATTAAAATAAGATTGTATGCCGAAACCTACCATATTTTATATACACTTCCACACACATAAAATATATACTTCCGTTATCAAGGTTCGGATCCATGGTAACTTTAGAGAGTTGTATGTTAGAAAACTCCCTTTCTAAAGAAATAGTTCCAAATACGTTATTATCACACTAAACATTTGCGTGCATGTAAAACATTGATGTTTGCACCTACCAAACAATTAAATTTATCAAACTAACACATAAATATAAATTAAGTGTTGTATTATTTTTCTATATCATCTCTTTACTTAATAAGTGATGCCTGACTTACATAATATATGTTTTAGTTTTAATGGCAACTATAAATCAAAACAAGAACGTATCAAGAATGATTTTCTCTTACAATCACGTTTTAAATGGGAGTTAATTAGATAAAGAGACAAATTTATATGATATCTTTCTATACAAAAGAAAGAATATAATGTTCTTAACAATGATTATGGGACATAAAATACAATGAGATAACAAATAAATGAGAGTTAATTAGATAAATACACAAATAAATATGATATATCTCTATACAAAAGAACGAATATAATGTTGTTAACAATGAACATGGGACATGAAATATATCTATTACATGTTGAAATAGAGAAAGAAAATACAAATAATGAGTTATGTATAACATCTTATCATAAAAAGAAACAAATATTTGTATACTCAACTTCATGTAACCAATTATGTTGTTACTTAAAAATATTTGTATAGAAAACATCATGTATATCTACCACTTATGTTGTTACTAAAATGTATTTTGGAGCCAAGGTTATTATTGGAAACAGTCTCTCTATATCATGAAACAGAAGTAAGATTTGCTTACATCCTGTTATACTCAGACTTTATCAATAGTTGTGCTATGGATGTAAATTACTAGATTTTGGTTATGTTTATGGTTATGATATTATGATAAGTTGTTAGTAGTATATTTGAAGCGCTCCAACCTTATATATATAGTAATCGTGTATACAATATTGTATATGTATCTCGTATTGTTGTTGCAAAACACAATTGTGATGACTCGGGACATTGTTCTAAGTGTGATCGAGACAGTCAACGTTGATGTTAATTGTTATGTTAAAATGTTACTAACAACCATCGGTTGAATATTAAATTAGAAACTTTAAAAAATAACAATTTGCAACATTATTAAGTTTGCCTCCATCAATAATTTGATTGAATGAGTTAAGAAACAAATATATCTACAATTGATAAATGAGCTTATAGCAAAAATATAATAAGAGAAAGTAAAATATACTTTATATAAAAGAATTTTAAAGTTAAAAGAAGAAATATTATCGTATACGAACCCATATGCCTTCACTTGGTACTTCTTGATGAACAACAAACAAAATATAATTGCCTGCGGGCGCAATGTTTCCCGACGGCGGTGCCACCACACTTACTTCGTAGTGAGAATTCCCGAGGGCCATGGTGGTGTTACTACCCTCAAGAATCAACAACCGTTGATTCATGGAAAACGAGTGTGTGTTAAAAGATGGTGCCACCATTGTAACCTTAACCAAAGTGGGATCCACGGGGCACGAAACATGGAACCGGATTGTAAACGGTTCCCCGTGATGATACATTGTTTGGGTCATATGGGAGATTATAATTGGGCGTAAACCAGATAAGCTTGGATCCAAATAAGCGGGCGAAAATGCTTCTAGACTTAAATCAGTTGGATAAAGTACGTTTGAAAATTCATATTTATCGTGTGGATTACTTCCACCAACAAGAACCCGACCATCTCGAAGCAAAATTGCAGTCGAATGATACACACGAGGTGTGGTGCTTGGGTTCTGCACCTCAAACCGACAGTCAGTCGGTTTATCAGGCCCATAGATTATAGGGCTTAAAACCGGGTCCCGCCCAAGTTCCCATCCAGCAACCCCGGCTGACGCACCGTTAATTATCAAAACATCACCATTTGGTAGCAATAACATATCACCCATGACACGTGCTAAAGGCATGGTCTCCATGACCCATTGCGGATCCGGGTCGGATATTTTAAGCCGGCCACAAGTATCCAAAGCCCTATCAAATTTCCCAATATTTGCATTTTTGTATGCAACTCTAGGTGCACCCCCACAAACCAAAACTTCAACACTATCTACATTCCCTTGTACAATACGCAATGGAAGTAGTACGGCCGAGCCTGTGCTAGGGTAATTTCTCGGGTCACCGCCGGGTATCGCTGGAAAAGTCCTGACCACTTTGTCCCGAGTATAGTCGAATAAAATACCTCGGTAGTTTGCGTAGATGAAAAGATTACCATCTGTGTTAAGAAACACAAACGGATATAAATTGTTTTCAACATCTGGTTCATTGGTTTGAACTAGAAACATTAAACTAAAGTCGGTCTCAGTGGCCGACCTTTTAGGGTAAAACTCATAATTGAATGATCTGCGGCCACCAATGATGATTTGACGACCATTGGGTAATATATGATTGGTGGCATACCATCGTTGTTGACTTAACCCTGACGGTATTTCCTGCCAATCACATTCATCACACGACTTATAGATTCTAACAACATGATCACCATCGTTCCACCCGCCAGTCTGGACTAGACTCCCGTCAGGCATTAAAGTTCCTGACGAACACCAGACGTTGCTGAGCACCATGAGTGGACGTACAGAGTTGAACGCGATATTGTACTCGACAGAGTGGGCAGAGCAGTCAGTTGAGTTGGGGCGGCATTTGCCATTGGGAAGAGAGATGTTGGAGGTACCGAAGTCAGTGCGATCATATATGACCACACGATCGGTGGGGAGGAGTTGCATGTGCATGGCGGAAATGCCGATGGATGGAAGGAGGAGAGACCACGATCCACCGCCCGCGGCGGGACACGATGGCATGTGGAGGAGGAAGAGGAGAAGAGCAAGTACAATATGGGATGTCATCTCTTTGGGTATGTTGAGGTGTTAGCAAAAAAGGGTGTTAAATAGCATTTGTGATGGTGTAAAGTGTTCGACACCGGTAGCCACTCCTCTTGCTGGCAATATCTATGAATTCCCTTTTGTTGATTTGATTCTAAGAGAATTTATGTTGTAATAAAATAATTGCCTATGAACTCTACAAAATCGTTATCAATATTATATAATATCAAAAGACTACCTATCTATAAAGTTAAAGTTTACACGTTTGTATCATAAAACTAGGTAACATAGACTGGCAACTAATTAAGGAACTAAAACAAGACAATCAATTAATTTAAATATTGATTAAATATTTTAATATCATTTAGTGAGAACAACATAAACTTTGATTCGGTAATAAGCGGTTCTGTTATGGGTTGGTGGAACTAGTAACCATGTTTGTGTGCTAAACTAAATATTATTTTTCTTTTATATAACTAATTTTTTCATCGTAAGTGTTGCGTGAGGAGTTCTGTCATGATCCAAAACATCAAGACATGAATGCCAAACACATCACAGATTTTGTCATTCCAACGTAATAGTGGATAATTACTTGCGTAATGTGACGGGTTGAATAAATAAAATATTAAATAGAATAAAAAATATTAATCATAAAATGATATTTTAAAATAAAATATAATTGAAATTATGTATGAGTAAGCACTATAAGTAATAAAATAATAATATCAATTTTTAAACTTTTTTTTGTTTTTCCCAATTTGTTTCAACATAAACCATTTTTAAAAAATATCATTTTTAAAAAATTTTCTTATTATAACTTTTAATTTTAATTATTTTTTGTGTATAAAAATTTTACTTTTTAAAAACAACAATTTGAAAATATTTCATAGTTTTGAAAAAGTTTGATGTTTTAAAAAAAAATCTTTTATAAAAATTTGTTTCTTTATAAATAAGATTAATAAAAAGATCTTTTTTTTTATTTAGCAAAAAACTATTTTTAATCTAAAAAGTATTAAATAATATTATTAATAATTAATGTTCTTATTTAATAAATAAGAAAACGAAAAAATTTTGGTGAGAAAAAATGTAATGTTACCACATATACCTTTAGTTATTTTTTTATTAGATTAGAAAGATTGTATAGCAGGAACAACATAAACTTCGGGTATTGAATTGTTTTATTATGGTCTAGTCAAACCAGTAACCATGTTTGTTTGCTAACTAAATGCTATTTTTCTTTTATATTAGCTAAGTTTTCCATTATGTGCGTTGCGCGAGGAGTTTTGTCATGATCCAAAACATCAAAGCATTAATTACAAACACATCGCAGTTGTTGTCATTAAATGTAATAGTGGATAATTACTCACATAGTGTGACGGTAGGGTTTTAGTAAAATTGTCTTAAGCTTGATTATATATAGACTTAAAGAAGAGGATGTCACGTCCCTAAAATAATCATACACGAAAACTGTAGCTAGTTTACAAACAAACAATTACAAAATACTATATAAATCTATTTGGGTATCGAGTATTACGATACGAATATAAAAAATGACATAGAACTTATAATAAAATAACAGAAAGGTTGATGTAGCAATATGTTATAACATGTGCATAAGCGGTTGTACCACATGAAATCTAAATCACATATAATGATCCAAAGCGGATTTTTTTTATTAGCTCTTGCAATTATATCAAGAGTTTTATGCCTACCTGATACAGTTTACATGAAGATAAGTATGATATGGTTTACATGAAGATAACTACTTGAATTTTGCTTATTAGTCATCTCAATTAATTCCTTTCTTCGTGAGCCTATATAACATGAAAAAGTTATTTGATTTGCAATATCTATCAATCAATATATGCACTAATCACTTGTACCCTACTGCATCCAAAGCTTGCAAATTACTATTTCTCTCCATGTAGATCGTTTCAATATAACAAGAAATTAAGCTTGCGTGATGCAACGCAATTGTAAACCTTGTTACAGGTGTTGCAGTAGTGATACTAACGTGGTTAATACATAAAAATGCATTCTGTGGATTGAAACATAGATAGAGAACGGTTATATAAAGTTATCGTTATTCTTCGTTCGGTAACGGTGTCACTCTTGATATATATCTGCATGTTACCATCAGTCGATAATATACGATACCATAAAAATAACTTATTTTAAATACAATTGTATTTTTAACAAAGTTTATACCAGGACGTCAAGGGTAAAGAAATTATTTTATTAAAAAGAATTAATGAAGAAAGTTATTGAAGAAATCAAACTAGTAAAAATATTAAGAGGTTAAAGACATACATCATGCATAACACAATGATGAAGTTAAACATGATAAATTTAAGGGTTTAACTTGAATATTATAAAGCCATTCAGTGACATATGCCACCGACGTTGATAAATGAATTTATAGTAATGTAATCTTAAAGTTGTTGCGATCTTTTTTTTAATATTTTGAAGCTCTTATTAATTATATTTCTGACTTAGACTAGTTCAACCAGGTTAAGTTTATAGTAATGTAATGTTTTAAGTTGTTAAGATATTTTGTTCTACATTTTGAGACTCTTGTTAATTATTCAAATCAGTTCCCGTCCGATTTTCATAATATATCTTATAAGCAAGTATATTGTTACTTCTAATGTACATGAGTAAGTAACAAATAGGAAAAAAAATGTTTCATTTATTTAACACAAGAGCATCTTGGTTGTTGAATGTTTTATTCCCATTTTTAAGTACCACAGTTTTACAATACATTGAGATGATATGAAGTGATTCCAAAATACTAGTTGCATGTGATTAAAAACAAATCTAATAATGAGAATAGTGACAACCAAAAAGATGAAATATATTATTGTATGGAATTTTGTTGAAAGGATTGAATGCGAGAGTAATAAAAGCTTTCGGTGATTCTACCAGCTCTAAAGAAGACTCACTTTCTTCACCACTTGTTAAGCTTCTTTCCTGAGGGAGAACATATGCACAATCATATTACTTTTAACTATATTATAAAAAAATTAAAAAAAAAAAAAAAAAAAAAAAAAAAAAGTTAGGTGCAAAAAGGTGTTTTGTGTAGATGGATGGTCTTATTTTAGTCAAAACTTAGAACAAACAATTGAACTTCAAATGACCTAAACTAACTAAAGTTTGAACTTCTAGGGCATGCTAAGAATGGAAACGAGATCGGTTTTTGTATTCTTAATTACATATCCGTTTTTAAAGTTGTATCTCATCGTTCGTTTTATATATGTAAGATGTTTAACTACTCATTACATGTCACGTTTGTCACATCCCGGCGGAAGCGTGAAATGCTTGAGTGTGACTCTTTGGCTCAGAACACATTGATCACAAGTTAAATATAATAAGTTATATAACATAACATCACATATTTCCTTATATATAGATATATTTATATAGGTTACATTTATGTTCATACAAAATTTGTCTGCATAAAGACTTTTACACAATTTCATGTAACCCTAATACAAAAATGTTTAGTAACTGCTTCATCCTTCAGTAATAATGGATATGCGCATCCACTATTATGCTAAGATCAAATATATTTACAGTTACTTTGACATACGTCTTCCCTATTACTTCACCCCATCCGTTGTACACATCAAATGAAAACATAACACTGTTAGTCATTTTGGTTACCTGAAAAAACATACTCAAAACAGTCAACATAATGTTGGCGAGAACATAGGTTTAATCACTAAACAAAATATATTGATTTAATATAAATAAGATTACAACCAAACCTACTTATAAGCCAGGTGATTTATAACTGTCACAAATACAAATCACAGAATCAGATAATATAACATCACAACACTCATCCTGTTAGTGCAGGAAATATTTTCCTAAGTAGCGCTACCTATATTACCAAACGGTTCCTCATCCGAATTAGTGGTTGTAGTTTATGGCACAATGACAGTATATCTCAAATGCCTTATTTATATTAGCATCAATCACAAAATAGTATGTTTTTTCCCCCAAAACTCATAAATGTAAAAAATGAGGTTATGAATCTCACCTTATTTCCAGCCAAATGTCAAATAATTCCTATAAAATAATTATTTGTTAGAATAAAACAAATTTCTTTAAAATTTTTAGCACTTTAATTAAAAATTCTAAACCAATAGCTACTGTTTTCCTAAAATCATCAAAATTCAGTAGTAGAAACATTCAAAAATCTAATTTATTCCATAAAATTTCAGATCAACAATTCATAATAAGCAATTTACAAGAAATTTTACAAGTTTCATAATAATCGGAAAACTACATAGACGTCTCTAAAAATTCCCAAATTTAGACATACTGTTCCATTCAGAATATTATAATTCATGTAAATTTTTCATAATTTAAATCACTGTCTTGCTATTTCTTCCCATTTTCTTATTACAGAATATTCTAAATTGTAAAACTTAGTCATACCTAGGAATTAAGTCACGATATTTATTCAATAATTCCTATAAAATATAAGGTCTATCATATAATTTTTCTAGATTTTTACCACGTACGGAGATTTTGTATGACAATTTTCTTTTATTTCCTTGAATAAATTATATAAAATAATCTACCCATTATTATTACATCAAAATTTACAGAATATTAATTCTATTATTTCCCAATAATCTTCTAATTTTATTACTACAATCACAGTCATTTAAGTATTTAATCTAATTTACCAATAATATTTATGTTTCAACCCTTTAATTTTTGTATAAAATTCTTGATTTTAATAAACCTTCAAATTTTCTGTTTTTGAATCCTTTTATTACTGGTTTTTGATAAAAATCATATGTTCATAAGACTTTGTGAGTAACTTTGATGATTCTTAAAGGGTTGGTTTACATGTGTTAATTAAACACACATATACACTTCTTATCTAGTGTTTTTAGGAGATCAAACCTTGAGTGTTGATGTAAGAAACTAAGAGAATTGCTTGAATAGTCTTGAATGATCCGCTTGGTGTGTTTGTTTCTTGAGCTTAAAGATTGATCATAGGCTTGTGGAAGCAACTTGGTTCATGTTCTTGAGGTGGTTAATAATTAGAAGATGGTTATGGGTGTGAGAACCGAAAGTATGGGATGGTGGATTGAAGACCTAGAGCAGGAGAGGAGATGGGAATCGATTAGGATGGTTGCGGTATAGTGGCATGCGGTTGTGGGGAGTGGTGGTGCACGGTTTGATGGAGTGAGGGTTGTGGAGAAGCCTTCGGCCTCGAGCTCCAAGTAGTGGAGATGGCCATCATTAGGCCTACTCCTTAGATTGATGTGGTGGTGGTTAATAGGGGTGCTTAGTCGGTTCTTAGATGAGAGGTGGCAAGCTTTGGGGAATGCTTAGTGTAAGGATTGTGCTAGTTGTCTTTCAAAGAAGTTAATGACCACTTAGTCTTTAGGCTAAGGTTAATGACTTAGTTTAGTTGCTAATCGGATTTACAAGTGTCTTGATGATCCGAGAGTAAGGTTAATATTATGTTTATGTTGGTGTTTAAGTGATTAATGATTTGATTAGTTTTAGTTTTGATACAAAGTTTCTTGATGTAATCTTATTTGGTGATGCTTGATTAAGTTTAAGTTTTTAATACATTACATATAGTTAAAGCATCTAATATTAAGCTAACTAATCATATTACACTAAGATGGTAATCATACAATTCATATACATACATACGTGAACATTCATGCGTGCGTGCATGCATGCTCAAATACCCATTCAAGGATTCATATAATCAAAGGAAATTACCTTAATCATATTCTATAAGAAATAAACATTTATTATCAATTCATAGGAAATATTAAACTACCTAACCTTAGTTTTAGGGTTGTCACATTCTCCCCCCGTAAAAAGAATTTCGTCTCGAAATTCATTGGTAGGTATTTTCAAAGGTTGTGGAGAACTTCATCTTTGTAATTGTTCCTTTTCATTCAGTTTAACCTCAAATAGATGAGGATATTTTCTTTTAATTTCATCTTCTCTTTCCCATGTAAATTCGGGTCTTCTTTTTGAATTCCACTTGACTTTTACTACTGGTATTCTACTTCTTCTCAAACTTTTTACCTCTCTGTGCATAATGGCTATTGGTTCTTCCACGAAATGAAGTCTCTTATCTATTTTGATTTCTTGGATTGGTACTTTTAATGTCTCATCTATCAGATATTTCTTCAAATTGGATACATGGAAAGTGTTATGTACTCTGCTTAATTCCTGAGGTAAGTCTAACTTATATGCTACACGACCAATCCTATTAGTTACATCAAAAGGGCCAATATACCTATGGTTTAACTTATTTCTTTTCCCAAATCGGATAATTCCCTTTGAGTGTGATACTTTTAAGTACACTCTATCCCCTATTTGAAATTCTAATGGTTTTCTCCTTCCATCAGCATAACTTTTCTGTCTATCACGAGCTACCTTCAATCTATCTTTAATTTCAAAAGTCTTATCAGACGTCTCCTGTATGAGTTCTGGGCCTGTAAGTGTCTATCTCCCACCTCATTCCAACACAAGGGTGACCTACACTTTCTTCCATATAAAGCTTCAAATGGAGTTGTCCCAATACTGGCATGGTAACTATTGCTATATGAAAATTCTATCAAGGGTAAGTGTATATCCCAACTACCACCAAAGTCTAATGCACGAGCCCGCAACATATCCTCCAATGTTTGGATTGTCTTCTCACTTTGTCCATCTGTTTGTGGGTGATATGCTGTACTCATGTTTATTTGAGTTCCTAATGCTTTGTGTAAAGTTTGCCAAAACCTTGAAGTAAATCGACTGTCTCTGTCTGATATAATTGAAATTGGTATTCCATGTCTAGACACAATTTCCTTCATATAAATTCTTGCTAATTTTTCCATCTTATAATCTTCTTTGATTGCCAAGAAATGAGCTGATTTAGTCAGTCTATCGACTATAACCCATATTGTGTCATACCCACTTGGGGTTCTTGGTAATTTGGCTACAAAATCCATGGTAATCTGGTCCCATTTCCATTCTGGAATTTCTGGTTGTTGTAAATATCCTGAGGGTTTCTGGTATTCAGCTTTTACTCTTGAGCAGATATCACATTTTTCTACAAATTCCCCGATTGATTTCTTCATGCCTGACCACTAATACTGGGTTCTCAAATCTTTGTACATCTTATTATTTCCCAGATGTACTGAATACATTGACTTATGTGCTTCTCGTAGGATAGTTTCCCTAAGCATGGCATTGTCAGGAATCCAAATTCTTTCTTTAGATCTCAGGATTCCGTCTGACACAGCGTCCAATTGTCCGTTCCTCCTCATCACATCTGTTGATTCATCTTTTTGCTGGGCTTCTCGAATTTGACTCATTAAATCTGAGTGTAACTCCATTCTCATAGCACGGACTCGCAATGGCTTAGTTCTTTCTTTCCTACTTAAAGCATCAGCTACTACGTTTGCCTTTCCTGGGTGATATTTGATTTCACAATCATAATCACTTAGTAATTCTACCCATCTTCTCTACCTCATATTTAATATCTTTTGATCAAATATGTGTTGTAGACTCTTATGGTCTGTATAAACTATGCACTTAGTTTCGTATAGATAATGTCTCCAAATCTTAAGTGCAAATACTACTGCTCCTAATTCTAAATCGTGAGTAGTATAATTCTTTTCGCTTCCTCTGAGTTGCCTAGATGCATATGCAATTACTTTATTTCATTGCATTAGAACACATCCGAATCCTTGATGTGATGTATCACAGTATATGACAAAATCGTCTGTTCCCTCTGGAAGGGCTAAGATAGGAGCACTGCATAATTTATTCTTTAAGAGTTCAAATGCAACATTTTGTCTTTCTCCCCAAACATAGGGCTTATTTTTCTAAGTTAATTCTGTTAAGGGTTGGGCTATTCTTGAGAAATTTTCTATAAACCTTCTGTAATAACCTGCCAAACCTAAGAATTGACGTACTTTAGTTGGTGTTCTTGGATTTTCCCATTTCTTAACAGCTTCAATCTTTGCCGGATCAACTTGAATTCCTTCTTGATTAACCTACTTCTCTTTTCCAAAATTCATACTTTGAGAATTTTGCGTACAATTTTTCTTTCCGAAGTAATTCCAAAGTTAACCTTAGGTGCTTCTCATGTTCTTCCTTACTCTTAGAATAGATTAAGATGTCATCTATAAAGACTATGACAAATTTATCTAAATAAGGTTTGCACACTCTATTCATTAAATCCATAAACACTGCTGGAGTATTGGTTAACCCAAATGGCATTACAAGAAACTCATAATGACCATATCGAGTTCTAAATGCAGTCTTTGGTATATCTTCATCTTGAACTCTTAGCTGGTGATATCTTGACCTTAAGTCAATTTTGAAAAAGTAACTAGATCCTTGTAACTGATCGAATAGGTCATCTATCCTAGGAAGGGGATATCTATTCTTTATAATTACTTTATTGAGTTCTTTATAGTCGATGCACATTCTAAAAGTTCCATCTTTCTTCTTTACAAATAGAACTGGTGATCCCCAAGGTGATACACTAGGACGTATAAATCCTTTGTCCAATAATTCCTGAAGTTGATTCATTATTTCTTTCATTTCTGTTGGTGCTAAATGATATGGTCCCTTGGCAATAGGGGCAGTCCCTGGTACTAATTCAATCTTGAATTCTACTTGACAAGGGGGTGACAAACCTAGTAATTCATTGGGAAATACCTCTGGATATTCACTGATGATAGGAACATTTTCTAAATTCATCTTATTCAGTTTTGTATCAACTACATGGGCTAGAAAAGCTAAGCATTTCTTTCTTAAACATTTCTGAGCTTTCTTACATGAGACTATCTTCATAGCACCTCTAGGTTTCTCACCATATAAACAGAGAGTTTTATTCTCCTTAGTCAAAGGAAGTTTTATCATTCTCTTACCACATATAATTTCAGCCTGATTCTTACTTAACCAATCCATTCTCACAACAATATCAAAACCTCTTAATTCAATAGGAATCAAATCTATATCAAAACAATGATCATCTAAATTTAAAGTATAGTTAGGAATAACTTCACTAGCTTTAATTATTTTTTCATCAGCTAATTCTATCAAATACTTATTTTTCAGTTTCTCTGAGGTTAGATTAAGTAAAGGTTTAAATATATTCGAAACAAAACTACGAGTTGCTCCTGTATCGAATAATACTGTTGCGTACTGATTGTTAACGAGAAACATACCCGTCACTACTTCTGGTTCATGTCGGGCTTCTTCAGCTTGCAACACAAATGCTCTTCCACGGGGGTTGTTTGGGTTGATTGGGGTTTTGCCTTTCAGTTGTGGACACTTGTTGCGAAAATGATTCTCATTTCCACACTGATAACAAACTGGTTTAGGGTTTGCATGTCCCTTATAGTCTCCGGATATGTGTCCCTTCTTTTTGCAGTTGTAACAAATCACAATCATGCATTTACCATGATGGTATCTCTGGCAAGCATTGCACCATGGTTGTCCTTCTGTCTGTGGTCTCTTGTCTTGAACAACTCCCAGGAAGTTTCTTACTGGGTTTCTGGCTACCTTCTTATTCTGGTTTTCTCCAAACTTCCTTCCCGTGTTGCTGTTGTTCCATTTCCTTTTATTTCCAATCCTTGAATCAGTCAGGGATCCGTTCCTAATCATTTCATCTGTCAAACTTCCTGCTAGAGTTATTGCATCTTGAAAAATTTTTGGCGTTGCAGATTTTACCATTCCTCTTATCTGTGGTACTAAACCCCAGATGTATCTTCCTATTCTTTTTGTTTTTGGAGTCACCAAATGTGGTACTAACCTAGAGAGTTCATTGTACCTATCAGTATACTCCCGATGTGCTGCATCTTTCATTTCTAATGTCAAAAATTCTGTTTCTATTTTTTTTATTTTATTATAAGGGCAATACTTCTCAATTACTAGGTTCCTAAATTCTTCCCAGCTTAACCCGTTCATAACGTGCCTTCCTTTTGTTTGAATCTCCATCTTCCACCAAGATTGTGCTTCTCCCTTAAGAGAATGCGAAGCAAACATGTTTTTGTAGTTATCGGCACAGTTACTAATATCCAACACTGATTCCATCTCATCTAACCAGCGTAAGGCTTGTACTGCTCCACCTTTCCCGTCAAACTCTCGGGGTCTGCATGACATGAAAGTCTTATAGGAACATCCTTTCCTAACTCTGTCTACAATTTCTTCCTCCTGGTGTTCTCCTATGTTAGCATTTTCTAGTTTCTCATTTCCAGGTGGTACACCTTCGAAATTAAGGTTTTGTTGTAATTGAGCTACTAAGGTGGGTATTGCAGCTTCCAGTTGTTGGGTTACTATTTGAGAAATTCTTTCATTCTCATTAGTAGTGGTATTTTCTGGCGGAGCTTCTTCTCCTAGCCTAGTTCTGGGTCTTCCAACTCGTGTAGTTCTTCGTACTGGTTGAGTATTCCTTTTTGGCGGCATGTTTTACTACATTTTAATTGTATTAATATCTTAAGAAGACAAGAGGATGTATATAAGTTTTACCGTAAGCATATAATTTAGTGGTCATAAAATTAAAAGAAACGATTCAGCATATATTCTTATTCATTTACTCTTAAAGTTACCACTGTATGCATAAAGTTTTCTAGATTTCTAATTTCCCCAAACCCATTCCCATAATCTGGTGAGGATGCTTTTGCCTCCTTTCTTTCTTTCCTTGACATCCGCTTTAATCATCCAAACCTCACGTTGAATCTTCTTAACCCTTTTGAGAATCTGGTTGGTTGCCTCACTTTGCCATTCTTCCAACCTTTGCCTCTTGCTTTCTTCTTCTTCTGTTTCAGATTCATCAGATTGATTTATGGGTATTATTCCAGATGTTGGAGAAAAAGTTTCTGGGTTTGGATTTTCTGTTTCCTGAATTTTATTATTCGGAAATTTCCTGTTATGTCGTACTCTCTTTCTAGGAGTCTGGATTGTAAAGCCCCCTATAGTTACCGGTGCACGTCGGACATAAAACTTTGACGCGATTTGGATCCGGGTCTCAGGTTGAGGTGTTTCTATTTTGCTTTGGGGCTCTATCTCAGGTGTTGTTGCTCTATAGTTGCTATGATCCGAATGATCAGTTTCGTTATAGTAACTATCAGATTTATCAGAACTCATGCTGCAAAAATTTTTACAAATTCAACTCATGTAAATCACGTAGAATTCATAAAATTTTTCACATGCAAATCATATATACCACGAGTTTCATTCTTATCTAAGCATAAATATGATCACATAAAATCAAAGAAAGGAAGAAGGAAATAAATATATCATATTGAGGATTTGTTATCATATGAGCTTATGGTTATAGTCTAGGTATTTGTTAATAATACCTAATTCTCTATAACCAATGGCTCTGATACCAATCTGTCACATCCCGACGGAAGCGGGAAATGCTTGGGTGTGACTCTTTGGCTCAGAACACATTGATCACAAATTAAATATAATAAGTAATATAACATAACATCACATATTTCCTTATATATACATATATTTATATAGGTTACATTTATGTTCATACAAAGTTTGTCTGCATAAAGACTTTTACACAATTTCATGTAACCCTAGTACAAAAGTGTTTAGTAACTGCTTCATCCTTCAGTAATAATGGATATGCGCATCCACTATTATGCTAAGATCAAACATATTTACAGTTACTTTGACACACATCTTCCCTATTACTTCACCCCATCCGTTGTACACATCAAATGAAAACATAACACTGTTAGTCATTTTGGTTACCTGAAAAAACATACTCAAAACAATCAACATAATGTTGGCGAGAACATAGGTTTAATCACTAAACAAAATATATTGATTTAATATAAATAAGATTACAACCAAACCTACTTATAAGCTAGGTGATTTATAACTGTCACAAATACAAATCACAGAATCAGATAATATAGCATAACAACACTCATTCTGTTGGTGCAGTAAATATTTTCCTAAGTAGCGCTACCTATATTACCAGACGGTTTCTCATCCAAATTAATGGTTGTAGTTTATGGCACAATGACAGTATATCTCAAATGCCTTATTTATATTAGCATCAATCACAAAATAGTATGCTTTTTCCCCCAAAACTCATAAATGTAAAAAATAGGGCTATGAATCTCACCTTATTTCCAGCCAAATATCAAATAATTCCTATAAAATAATTATTTGTTAGAATAAAATAAATTTCTTTAAAATTTTTAGTATTTTAATTAAAAATTCTAAACCAATAGCTACTGTTTTCCTAAAATTGTCAAAATTCAGTAATAGAAACATTCAAAAATCTAATTTATTCCATAAAATTTCAGATCAACAATTCATAATAAGCAATTTACAAGAAATTTTACAAGTTTCATAATAATCGGAAAAACTACTTAGACGTCTCTAAAAATTCCCAAATTCAGATATACTGTTCCATTCAAAATATCATAATTTATGTAAAGTTTTCATAATTTAACTCACTGTCTTGCTATTTCTTCCTATTTTCTTATTACAGAATATTCTAAATTGTAAAACTTAGTCATACCTGCGAATTAAGTCACGAAATTTATTCAATAATTCCTATAAAATATAAGGTCTATCATATAATTTTTCTAGATTTTTACCACGTACGGAGATTTTGTATGACAATTTTATTTTATTTCCTTGAATAAATTATATAAAATAATCTACCCATTATTATTACATCAAAATTTACAGAATATTAATTCTATTATTTCCCAATAATCTTCTAATTTTATTACCACAATCACAGTCATTTAAGTATTTAATCTAATTTACCAATAATATTTATGTTTCAACCCTTTAATTTTTGTATAAAATTCTTGATTTTTATAAACCTTCAAATTTTCTGTTTTTGAATCCTTTTATTACTGGTTTTTGATAAAAATCATATGTTCATAAGACTTTGTGAGTAACTTTGATGATTCTTAAAGGGTTTGTTTACATGTGTTAATTAAACACACATATACACTTCTTATCTAATGTTTTTAGGAGATCAAACCTTGAGTGTTGATGTAAGAAACTAAAAGAATTGCTTGAATAGCCTTGAATGATCCGCTTGGTGTGTTTGTTTCTTGAGCTTAAAGATTGATCATAGGCTTGTGGAAGCAACTTGGTTCATGTTCTTGAGGTGGTTAATAATTAGAAGATGGTTATGGGTGTGAGAACCGAAAGTATGGGATGATGGATTGAAGACCGAGAGCAGGAGAGGAGATGGGAATCGATTAGGATGGTTGCTGTATAGTGGCTTGCGGTTGTGAGGAGTGGTGGTGCACGGTTTGATGGAGTGAGGGTTGTGGAGAAGCCTTCGGCCGCGAGCTCCAAGTAGTGGAGATGGCCATCATTAGGCCTACTCCTTAGATTGATGTGGTGGTGGTTAATAGGGGTGCTTAGTCGGTTCTTAGATGAGAGGTGGCAAGCTTTGGGGAATGCTTAGTGTAAGGATTGTGCTAGTTGTCTTTCAAAGATGTTAATGACCACTTAGTCTTTAGGCTAAGGTTAATGACTTAGTTTAGTTGCTAATCGGATTTACAAGTGTCTTGATGATCTGAGAGTAAGGTTAATATTATGTTTATGTTGGTGTTTAAGTGATTAATGGTTTGATTAGTTTTAGTTTTGATACAAAGTTTCTTGATGTAATCTTATTTGGTGATGCTTGATTAAGTTTAAGTTTTTAATACATTACATATAGTTAAAGCATCTAATATTAAGCTAACTAATCATATTACACTAAGATGGTAATCATACAATTCATATACATACATACGTGAACATTCATGCGTGCGTGCATGCATGCTCAAATACCCATTCAAGGATTCATATAATCAAAGGAAATTAACTTAATCATATTCTATAAGAAATAAACATTTACTATCAATTCATAGGAAATATTAAATTACCTAACCTTGGTTTTAGGGTTGTCACAACGTTAATTACTAGTGTCTTCACCTGTATTAAAGATCGTTGTTAATGAAACTAATGGTTAAAAGTTTCTCGTCAGAAAAAATCCTGATCTCAAACTTATCTTAGAATCCAACTTAGTAATATAAAATACTCATGCTATCTTTTATATTGTAATTTACAAAATCAAATAATTTAAACAAATTCAAAACATCTATTGGTGCACTTTTACAAATATATAATACAATGTAAACAGGTATGGTATAGATTAGGCCCGTCGATTTTATCCGTAACCGATTAACCCGCCCGAACCGACCTCACCCATACCCGAAGAAACCCGACCCGAACAACCCGTTACCCGAAGAACCCGAAAACCGATTAAACCGATTCTTATTCGGGTGGGGTTTAGGATAGACTTTCAAACCTCAAAAACCCGAATAACCCGAACCGATTAACCCGAAATCCGAATAACCAGATCAACCCATATTATAATTAAGTAAATTGTATGTATACATTTGCTTAGATTGTCCAAATTGATCAAATTGTTAGTATACAAATATATATTTAAACACATTTCATAACTTATAGAAGTAAACTAATTTAAGTCCACTAATTTTATAAACTTTCAAATGCAAACTCACTAAAATAAACTAAATTAAGTCTTTTGTTTAATACCCGAAACCCGACCCGAACAAACCGTTACCCGAACAACCCGAAACCGATTAAACTGATTGTTATTCGGGTCGGGTTTCGGGTAGACTTTCAACATTAAAAAACCCGAACAACCCGAACCGATTAACCCGAAAACCGATTAACTAACCCGATCAACACCCCTAGTACAGATATCACTTATCATACTCGTACTTATGTGCACAGATCGGTACCTATGCCCAAATAGTTTGGATTTAGTCAACAAAAGTCAAACTTCATTTTTGGTCAAACCAGTCTAGTTTTTTGAGCGGCTCTTGTGGGAGGTTTGATCGGATTGAAAACCAATTCGGAAGCCAAGTTTTGATCGTTCATTTCAGGTTTAACCAGGTTTAAACCAACTTCAACCTGTAGGATTACAAACTAGTTTCAATCCTACACTTTAGTTCAGCTTCTACCCAGTTCATGGCAAACCAGTTTTAGAACCGGTTAAGGTACGAAACCACTTTCGAAATCAGTTCATGTTCTTTCCCAATCCCATAAAAACTATAACTAATCACATGCCCAATCCCATAGACTCATTCCAAATACTCATATCAACTGTTTTAGGTTTCAGTTCTCTTAAAATGGAACCATAACCAGTTAACCACAAAAGTTATTCGTGAAAACATTTAGACCTCGTCACAGACATATATGTTTGATTATTTTAGGTTATGATTTCTCGATGACTCGACAAGTAAAATCAAAATCATAAGCTAAAACAAAAACGGATCAAAATAACCTACATTGTATTTTTAGTTGATATACAATTAGTAGATATAACATCCTACATCCTTTTTTTAACTGATGGTTATTGTAATACATAGTTGTTCCATCATTCTCGAAGCAATAACCATTTATAGTAAAATTTTAAATATAAAATAAAATAAAATAAAAAGATGAAGTGCAACAGGTCTATTGCCCAACCGGACTTGCTTCTATTCACCTGAAATCACTGGAATGCATTCTTTGACCCGTTTCGACCTATTACTAAACCAACTCACCCTGTTGCCACCTCTAAAACTTTCTCATAAATATATGAAACCCTTTTAATATTCACTGCCTGATTGTTCAAGATAATAAACAAATAAATAAACTAAATTAAGTAGAAGACCGAGGAGGATAGAGCTCCCAAAGTGCCACGGTAGTGTCTTCAGATGCCGAAGCCATTTGTTTGCAATCTGCAGCGAACGAAATGGCATTGCACTGCAGAAAAAAAAAAAGAACAAAATCAGATGAAAAGTGATGGCCATAACTTAAACATAAGAATGTCATGTTCTTATATATATAATTAATATGTCAGATAAAAATCAGATTCTTTAGTAAAAAATAATGTAATAAAAATTTACACTTTGGGGTCCCATCATTTGACTGCCTTTAAAGCTAATTTGTATCATTTTACTTGTTTGACCCGTTAGAGATAAAACATAACCCGCTTCGATTTAGTTTAATGTTTCTGAATCGTTTAAATCAATGGGTCAACTAGGGCGTTCGAAATACTAAGTAACTATGAACAGA
Organism: Flaveria robusta; assembly: GCA_025506415.1. NCBI lineage: Eukaryota > Viridiplantae > Streptophyta > Magnoliopsida > Asterales > Asteraceae > Flaveria > Flaveria robusta. The sequence continues at coordinate 19,423,403 of CM046475.1, forward strand.
AATGGCATATGGCATACCGTGGCATGGTGGTACTTCAAAATTGCCAAAGGATTTCCATTCTTGTAATTGTAAATCCTGATCCTGTCATCACATAATATAATTACGGATTAAATACTGGCATTGTTCATAATTCTAAGATATAATTGTTACATTCTAGTTGTGTATGGGGTTTAGTGTGATTAGGTCCTTATTAGAACTATAAAACCAAACGGTCATTACTTGGTTCTAATCAAATGTAATCAAATAAAATGGGAAAGGCCAATTTTTCTATTTCGGTTCAATGGTTTAAATGAATTATTAGAGTTAGTTAAACAGATGGTTTCAGCGTTCAGTCTAAATCACGGATTTGGTTTTTTTCCAGAAATTACAAATTTGAACCTAATTGTTTGCTAATAGTTTTGGTCCCTAACGCCAACCTCCGGATTTTAAATCACCATTTTATCATTTTATTTAAAAAACAAACAAGATAAAATAATGAAATAATCCCTGAACAACCCCTCTCTCATCACGACTCACGTCGTCTACCTCTTCTTAAGAACAAGAATCTCTCTATTCTGCCTCTCTAATATCACAGTCACTCTTAGTCGCTTCTCTGTATGATTAAAAAAAGCCAAAAAAAAAAACCAAAAAAAAAACCAAAAAAAAAAAAAAGCTTTAATCTTCCACCTACTGCTTCTGGCCCTCTCATCCATCGTTGCCGCTTACTCTACTCCTCTTAAAGAAACTAAGCCTCCATTACCTGTACCTGTCTCTTCCTACCATCCTGTCAAACACTTCATCTTTCTTCAAGAAATTGTTACAAGCTCTCAGAAATCCCGTTTGAGATTTAAGTGAAACAATCAAAATCATGGAAACCATTTTGCTGATATATGGATTCAGATTTGCTCATTGACATCTTCAAGATTCTATTTTGATCGATTCAATGACTTCCTGGTTGCCTATTTCCCTTTAATCTGGCGTCCCCTACAAAATTCCCAGCAGAAGAAATTACTTAAGTTTCTCTAATATGTCCGAACTCTGATTCCAACTTGTAGACTTTCAGATTCGTAAACTGTGTTGAAATGCCTAAATTCTCATTGCCATTTGTTCATTAGTTAACAAAAAGACACAAATTAATCAACTGACTTAGTAAAAGCACGAAAGAAGCTTGGTTGAGAGAGGTTTTGGCGATTGGCGAATTCATCGTATAAGAAGGTTCATGGAAATACTTTAATCGGTGATCTATTACTAGGAGCATCTACAGTCGACGCTCTACATGGACCATCTCTCTCTTCCTTCTCTCTCCATGCCGGCAACAAAAACGACCTTCTGCACGGACCTCCTCCGTCTTTTCCTTCTCTCTCCAAGCCATCTCACAGCAAAGGTCCATGGCAATTCATGTGAAAGGACTTTTTCCCCGGAAAACAGCAACGTCCTTGGCCTCTCCATGTCACATGTCCACGACGTTGGCTCACGGATGTCATTCGTCATCCAATTGCGGATGGTCTAATATTATAGTATGGTTTGATGCAAAAGTGCAGATAGGTGAACGGTAAAAGGCAGAGACACAGTGCCAGTAGTAATGAAAAAGTGCAGATAGGTGACTGGAGTCAGAAAGGTGAGTAGTGTCAGCTCTATTTGCAGCAAGGGAACAAGGTGGAATCTCTTGTTTGTGACAATAGAGAGAGAGAGAGAGATAGAAAAAGGGTTTTTTTGGTTTTAGGAAGAGGAGTGGGGGGTTATTAAATTATATTACATAAAAAGGAAAACTGGTCAATTCACATCGGCTTAACATACGTTATTACATCTGGTCGTCTGTTGGTGTCAGAATACAAAACCGTTATGGTGTGATAAATAATTGGGACCAAATCCGTAATTTCTTAAAAGAAATCTGTAGACTTATCACAAGACCATCCATGTGATTAACTCATTATGATTAAAAGAAATTGAGCATGTGAGTACCTGCATGATTCTTACACAAGATAAGAAATGGATTGTTTTTCTATACCCTAAAAACATAGCTTAAAGTTCTAACACAAAGATTAAGCTCAAAACACTACAGATAAAATAAAGAATAAAAGAAATGGACCATTTTTCTAGACCTTAAAAACATTGAATTGCTTCTTATGTCATCCAAAATTTGGTTATGTTAGTAAATATAGAAATCAAATACAAAATCAGTCGATTTAAACTTAACCTAAAAGCACAACGAAGTGGTTTCATAATTCATTCAACTAAGAAAACCACAAATCATACCAAATTACCACTTAATTCAGAATGATTTTTAAACAGCGTCTAACTGGAGGTGTCAAAAGGTCAAAACTATTTTTACCAACGGTCAAAACAAGACAGTCTGGTTGGCCCATCAGGATTTTTGTCCATGCTACTGGATTCTGTAAATAATTTTTTGAACTGATAATGGTTAATAACAAAAAAGTTTAGGGATCTGGGTGCGCTTTAGGCGAGCTTGCACACTTTAGATGTTTTCCTTAAAGGTAGTTTTCCAATTTACTCCTCTAACGAATTGGTTACAGATTTCCACCCCTAGTACTAACCTGTGATCCCAGCCAGCAGTCCCAAAAATTTTTCCATCTGCACGGATTGAAGTTCCGGCAATGCCAGGTCGCTCCAAACTGATTTCTTTCTTCACCACACAAGAACCCTAACATATGTCAAACAAAGCTAACCGTTTCATATTTTTTGTGACAGAGGAAATACATGTTCATATTTTCATAAAACTAATAGAAAAACGGACAATGTATGGTAGAGGTGGCAATTTGACAAGTCGGGTAGCAGATCAAAAACATGTAATATGTTGGTACCAGACATTAGGTTTATTGAAAACACTTTTTTATCAACTTTAATATTTTATATATAATTAGTATATTGAATATGATTACAAAAATTATATTATTTGAAAAACCTGAAAAATGATCCAAAAGGTTTTATGCATTAAAAAGACACTCTGATTTTTTTATCTGCTCCACATACTTCCATGAAGCCTTTTGTTTTTCTTGTTTGCCCTGCTAGAAATAAAAAGATAAAATAAAACAAAAATGATAGCATTGAGCCATGTATAAATAAATGGGTTGAATGGCCGCCTCTAATATTATATAAAAGTTAATTTCAACATAAATATGGGCTTTCATACCAACGAATGATCCAAAGTAAACATTACAATTTTGTCATCTGCACCTCCTGAAATGCCCCCATTGAACATCCCATCCAAAGACAGGCTTAGAACTAGTAAACAAAGTAATATTTATGTTAGCATAATCATATCAAATAAAATGGCCACACAAACAACCATTTGGTTATCAAAAATGGTAATCTGGGCTTCACAATCAAAATTTAGTTGTCAATACCACAAACCTGGCTCAGAATGGAACCTTACAGAAGTCAACGGTACCCCAGGATTCCTTAAGTCCCACCAGCCCATCGTTCCGTCCTCATAACTGCATACGTAATGTCGATTCATTTTATGTTTCATCTCTAACAGGTGAAAGAAGTAAAATTATAGACTTGGCTAAAAAAGAAGCAGACCAACAAGCCGAAAATGGCTCGACATGCTTTTAATGCATAAACTCTCCTATTTCACTTTAAAAAAGATATTTATTGAGGTATATAATTCTGAAATCGTATATTACATACTGATTATTTATTACAATTTTAAAAATCTGGATAAAAGGTGTCCGGGGTCAACCCAACCCATATTAAAATTAACAATATTATTTATCACCCAACCCACTCATTTTCTTACCTATAAAAGAATATGAGTGGTGCTAGAACACAAGTGTCCATGATATGCAATACAAGTAGCATATTCACATAGGGATTGTGGGACACTTGTAGAAACCCGGACACTTGCAGAGATCTCTATCAGGAGGAGCTTGTGTGCAAAATGGACAGATTTTAATTATCTGATATTAAAATTCTAAATGAAGTGAAATTTCCTTGAGAAGTGAGAGAATAGAAAACTACTAGGATAAACAGAAATAAGAACAAACCCTGCTAAGACATTTAGAAAACCCTGTGATTCCAAAGGCAGAAAAGCTTGAACTGCCATGCACATACCTGTGAAGGACAATGACAGAGATTACAAGTCACTATATAAAATGTCTCACAAACATCAATGGTTAATTCACTAATTAAAATTTAGAAGCATATCAGAATAAGATAATTAGTAAAAAAAAAAAGGTTGTGGAAGATAGAGTTTGGGTGTGCTTAATTTGGTTGAATTGGAAATAATCAGATAATTTTGACGATATTATTATTAATATGAGATTAATAAATACAATGAATAAAAAGACATTTTGTGGAAAAGGTGAGACGTTTTGTTAAATGAGTAGAAATCTCTCAAATCAAATTTCTAAAGGGGGTAAGATTTTTCAACTGTTTGACAATTTTATTATTATTATGAAATTAATAAATACAATGAATAAAAAAGACCTTGTTGTGGAAAACGTGAGATGTTTTGTTAAATGAGAGTAGAAATCTCTCAAATTAAATTTGTAAAGGGGGTAGTTAGGTGACTTTAGTTTACCCTTAGACGATCGGTTTTGTTGCAGCTTGTACAAAACTGATTATTACTCAACCCCTTAATGGCAGATAATTAGAAGCCATGTCTGTTTATCCAAAGTTCCATACACCAGAAATTACATTGCAACTTCAAGTCACAATAACTAGATAATGTGGTCTAAATGCCAAGCCGAACACTCCCTTGATAAGGATGTTATTTCTAGTGATATAAAATTGTAGCATGTATGTTACCTTTTCCTTTGGTGAAATCATTTGTAGAGGCACCAGAAGAATCTGGTAACCTTGCAATTCTTTCTGCAGCATTGAGATCCCATATTTCAACCTTTTATTTGATATTGCAAGGAAAATCATGAGATCAAACGAATATAAAACAAGAGGAGAAATTTATAAATGAAATCGTGAATGGTGGAGACAACCATACCTCTGAACGCTCAGCACCAGCCATCGCCACATATGGACATCCTTCCTGAAAGTCATCGTCTGATATCAGAAAATTATATGAAATGCTGATCAATAAACCACAGTATGCCATCATCAAAAGTAAAATGAAAAACATACTAAATTAAAAAAAATAATTATTATAGTCTAAGAATGGTTTTAATGAATGATCTGATTCGGCTTGTGGCTTATCCCGAATGGGTAAAACCGAAAAAATTAACTAAAAGAGGAAGTGGTCGAACAGGTTGAAAACAGCCCTAGTCTATTTCTAAGTGCATGCAACCTTCTAAAGTGTTTTATTCAAACATTGAGACTATCATCCTAACAATTTAATCATAATTAACACAGCAAATGTTCACACTTTTCCAAATAACAAAAATCTCCAGCTGATCTGTTTCGACCTATACTAAGAATGTCCCATTTTAACCCGAAGTCGTTTTGACCCAGTATCCAACTTGCCCGACCAGCTCATCCTGAAATCACTAGTAAACCATTTACAAATGGTCAAGAAAAACAGAATAAGTACTTTTAAACATGTTGAAATTTTCTGCCTCTTCTTGGATGCCATGAGAAATTTCTTGACTAGAAGGTTCTATGACTTCTCTCACATGATGAGGTGTTGGTTTTTCAGTTCTTTTTGTGTCAGCAGAAGGCCTCTTCACTAATGAAAGCTTGCAGAAGTGATAGTTATTTGCATCAATTGAGACCGAAGGCGTCCTGTTGGGATAAGAGTTTCATCATCATCGGTTATTTTATAATTTAAGAAATCGAATCTTTATGACTCAATTTATCTTGACAATATCACTTGTTTATTGGCACACATTTGTAAGATTTATTAGGTTCATTTCAGAAAAGTTCCACAACTATTTTGGTAAATACATAAAGAAAAAAGCTGTACATTTGGGACAGAAATTTTTTTTTTTTTTAGAAAAATGTAGAAAAGAGAACTTACATCATCAGTTAAATCTTGTTTCTTAATCTATAGTTATATGGGTTCTTCTGCAATCTTTTGTAAGGATGTTTCGATCATGCATTTGGTCTTCTTTTCTCTTGAGTATGAGCTCAAATGCAGAAGTGGTACTTGCTGATTGGATTCTAAATTTCTAATGCATATTGATGTGCTTGCAAATTTTCTAGGAGCATCTCTTTGAATAGAAAGTTTATTGATGATGTTCTTAGTGCTCTTTTTATAGCTTGCTGATGTTCTTATGATGTTGAATCGTAAACGTGTAGTTCTCTCTTACACACACACATCACACATGTATATAGCAGATTTAGAGTTTTATGAAGCTAATTCAAATCTCAGACTGTTCACAATTTCAAATTATGTTTGGCTTTTAGAGAAAATTATGGCTAATGGGCCTGTTAAGAAGCTCCAAAACAATTAATGAACTCAAGCTTTCATTACTGAATGAGTTAAGCTCAAGCCAAGCTTTGGCTCGATTGATTAGCAAACAAGCCAAGCTGGAGCTTTTTCATAGCTTAACAAGGTGAGCCAAAGTCAAGTCTGGGCTCGGCATGCCTGAGCTCGTTAACACCCGTAACTACTGAAAACAAATGAAAATTTACAAAGACGTATGGTCTGACTCAAAATTCCAATATACAATGCACTTCGGATAAATCAATTATTTTCTTTATATAATGTATTATCGGTTTGCCAAAAACTGAGAAACTTATCAACTGAAATCATGAAAATAAAGAAGCAATGATCATCTCCATTGAAATATTAGCCATCTATGGAGGGGTCACTCCTTTTCTGCAACATCTTCAATGCCAAATTTTGGAGAAAATAAAAGGTTTTATGAACCTCAAAGGTAAAGTAAACATCTCAGACTCGTTATTTCACAGAAACACCAAGAAACAGCATCTAGATATCACGTGGATTATGGTTAGACTTCCATTTCTCAGCTTATGAAACCGATCCATACATAGAGATTGCTAAGTCATATGTATAAATCTTAACTACCATGATCATAATTCATAGAGAACTGAATAAATACCTCGACAACTCTCCATGTTCAATATCCCAACACCTAACAGTTCCATCCTTCCCCTGGCTGCATTTTACCATCCATATATCCATGTGAAAGAACAAAGTTAAATAAGTAATACCACCAAAAAGACTAAATCTCATACACTTGGAAGTTAAGAACATGAAATAATGTAATAAGAACCTGATAACTTTGTTGTTTCCAATTGAAGGGCTGACTGAAACACTAATAATCCCATGTGCAGCACTATGCACCCTGCATTAAATGTTTCCCTTAACTTATAAAAAGTAACATAAAAACTACACAATATACAAAACAAAGAAAAGAATTTGAACTCATACCATGCTTCCGAGATAGTTCGATGTTGTACACTATCCCAAATTCGCAACTCACCATCTGAAGATCTAAAGCAAAACCCACAATTATATCAACATAATAGTTTGCATTAGAACATAACACTTCAATCCATGATGAAAAATACTCACCCTGAGAATACCAAATTCTGCGAAGGATGGAAGCAAACATCCATTACAGAAGCACGATGGCCTCTCAATACAGCCACTGGACCAGGAGGTGGTCTATTGCTCATTCTGGTCACAATTCTGTCATTCAGACATTAAATCAAACACCTTGCAGACGACAATCATGTAAGTGGACCTTTGATCATAAAGTTTACAATACATGTCAAGTTTTGACTCTAAGAGTAATCGAGCTGACATTTAAAGAGAAGGGTGTGAAATGTTTGGGAGTTTGAGAGATAGAAATGGGAGATGGATTCTTACAGTACAAGAAAGTTCGCCGGAGCAGCGTGTGTGACTGCCGATGGTGGTTTGCCGTCTGAATGATTGATCAGGGAAATAAGCCGGTTGGCGGTGGCGGGACCCGATTCCGGTAGGGTAGTCAGTAGTGCAAGAAGACCAGAAATCGCTTACACGCTATGCGGTTAGGTCAGGGCATGTTTGTAATCGCTTATTTATTGAAAATAATTTTGGGTAAAAAGTAATTATTAACTTATAATTTTTTAAAATTAGTTTTTAAAAAATTATTTGAATTAGTTTATAAATTAAAACGTTGTAAAATAACCAAAAATAATAATTTAAATATTAGGGGAGTTAATAGAAGATAGTAGAGTGGTATAATGGGAAATTAAACTAAGTGTCTATTTGTTTGGGTCTTAATGACCCTGGTCAGACTTATAAGGGGCTGTTTGATTATCGCTGACTCAATAAGATCTAACTGAGTCAGAAGCTGACCCAGTTAAAAGTTCTGACTGAGTCTGTATCTGACTGAAACTTGGCTGTTTGATTCAGTATCTGACTGACTCTGCTTAATGATAAAAATAATCATATTGCCCCGAAGTTCTAACTGAGTTTGTATTTAACTGGAGTTGTGTAATCAATAAAAATAGCCAAATTTTTAAAAATAACATAATAGCTTAAAATTCAAAATGTCATACAAAATACAAGTTAAACGTAAATCGAGGGTTAAATACTTAAATTCATTTCACCATGAACATCGTGTCGAAATATTATTATGTTAATTTGACTATCTATACTATTATATAAAGCATACAGGGAGAATATAATTGTAATTTTATTCAAAGTGTAAGACACCTAAGACAACTTTTTAAGCACAATATACAAGTGTGTTATGCAATAGTTCCTAAATTGCCCTTATTAAATATACTTCTTCTAATTAATGCATTATTTTATTTATTAAATTAAGTATTATCTTATTAATAATGCTTTTAAAATAATAATTAAATTTACATTTACTATTTATATATTTAAAACTATATATTATTAAAATTAAGTATTATCTATACTACTATATAATACATATTAGAAGGATAAGATGGTAATTTTATTTAAAATGTAAGACACATATACAACATTTTAAGCATAGAGTACAAGTGGTTTATGCAATAATTCCACTTTTGCCCCCATTTAATTTACTTTTTCTAATTATTGTTTTTTATTTAATACACATTATTAATACATTATTTAATAATATTATATTATTTGATTCACTTCATTAAGTTTTATTTTGTTTATAATAATATAAATTGACATTTTAATTTATAATTACTAATCATACTATTAAGACTAAAGTTTTATTTTATTTATAATAATATAAATTCATATTTAAAACTATAATCATTGATCATATTTTTTTTAACTAACTACTATTTAAATTAAGTATTATTTTATTTAAATACTTATATCTATACTATTTTATAATAAATCTCTCTAGATAGAGATGTAATTTTGCCAAACATACAAGTTTTGCATCAACATGTACAAAGAAGTGTAAGACATTTAAGAAGGCTAGAATAAAGAATTGATTAAGATTTTTAAGATACTTTACGAGCAATATGGTAAATTTATCAATTAAATTTTATATACCTTGGTATTTTTACCATTGTCTATTTCCTCTATTTAATAAACATTATTGATACATTATTTAATAATATGATATTATTTAATTCACTTTATTAAATTTTATTTTATTTATGATACTATAAATTGACATTTAAATTTATATTAGTAATTATATTTTTATAAATAAATATTATTTAAATTAAGTATTATTTTATTTAAATATTTAAGTATATAACTTATATATATATATATATATATCTTCATGTTTATAATAACTATAATACTATTTTTCTAGAGGCATATTGTGAGTTTAATAATTTTAATTTTTATCTATATCTTTTATAATAAAAATGAGAGCAGGATTGAATTATAATTTTACATATGGATTAAGACACCCATATGAAAAGTAATGCTTAAATTTCAAAAAATTAACCATTTTATTTCATTTATACCCTTATAATAAAATATAATATATGATGCTTATAATACAAATGCTAAAGCATATACACGTGACCAAGCAAAACCGTCATTTACTTTCAATTTGGTTCATCCAGTATGATTAAGCGGTAATCCATCTTTTCATTTTCTTTGCCGGTTGTTAAAAGCTTAATAACAATAAAGATGGTAATTTATTGTGATAATTTCTCCATTAACTTTCTCCAGTCTATGCAAATCACCAACGAAAGTTGTCTCCGATTATCATAAAACTCTAACATATATTAATAAAACGAAACCCCTAAAGTCTTGGTAATAAGTGATTTCCAACCACAAATATCACCCATGCTTTCATTAATCTTGTTGGGATAATATAATTGTCTTAAAGACTTTTGTAATATACGTAATTGTTTTCTTTCATTCAATTTTTTCAAAATTATATTTTGATTTTTTTAATTTACATCATAACGCACCGAGCCGATACTGACTAAAATCGAATTCCCAAAAAATACGCAACAGCCGTACCACCGCAACGCACGGGCATTACCACTAGTATATAAATAAGCACATTCATTTGTGCTTTTTATTTGACTATATTGTCTCTTATTTACAGAAATCTTTTGCATATGAATTGAAAAGCTGATAAGGTCAGAGTCAGTAATCTTATCCCCTTTCATCATTTCTTCAATTTCATCTCAAATCCCATTCTCAAATCCCTAAAATTTCTTATCCCCTTTCATCATCTTCTTCAATTTCATCATCTTTCACCGCGGCGTGTCGTCTTCGTCGTCGTCTTCTTCGCCGGTGACTTCATCGCCACTCAGCGCCGTGCCGATTTCATGATGGACACTGTTCAGCTGCGGGTTATGTTTGAACAGGAGCGGCGGAGGGAGGGCGCCGGTGAAGAGGAGCGGTAGAGGGGGAGCGCCGGTGAAGAGGAGTGCGGCGGAGGGAAGCGTGTGGAGGGGACCGGTGAAGAGGAGAGGTTGGAGGGTTCTGGTCAGTGAAGAAAATATTAGAGTCTCGGTCAGACCCTTGCGACCGGGTCAGCCTCCAAGTCCGGAATATCAAACGTGCGTCAGCGGTCAGCCCGTGGTCAGCCCCTTTCAAACAGCCCCTAAGTCTGACTCGGTCAGACCTGGGTGTTTGGTTGGATACCCACTTGTTGGAAAAGACCTTTTATTATCATCTTATTAGATCAGAGAAAATATCAAATCTGACCCAATTGGATACCCACTTCTCTCATCGATCTCGGCCTCCCTCCAGCTCCAGGTCGAACTCGCCGGCCTCTCGTCGGCCTCTCTCGCCGGCCTTTCATAGGCCTCCCTCCGGCTCGGACTCGCCGGCCTCTCGTCGGCCTCCCTCCGGCTCGGACTCGTCGGCCTCTCCTTCAGCTCGAACTCACCGGCCTCTCCTTCAGCTTGAACTCGCTGGCCTTCACAGGTACGTCTTCTTCACACCGTCGCACCCTCACAGCAGGTTCGGCCCTTCAGGGACCCTCGATTGTTTGGTGTTTTGGGGACCTTCGGGGACCTTCGATTGTTCGATTGTTTGGTGTTTTGTATGTATATGCATATGATTCATGATAATCAGTCTAGCAAGCATGGTTTTGTTGAACTTATGTGGATATTTGGATGTTGTCTAGATTCTATGAGCAAATTTCATCATAAATGGAAATATGTTGCTTCATGGAAATCTACAGTTAATGTGGATATTTTGTTTTTACTAAAGTGGATATTTGCTTCATGTATGATGCTAAAGTTAGTTCATAAATGGAAATCTGTTGCTTCATGTTGAACGTGGGTGTTTGGTTGGATACCCACATATGGATATTTGGTTTTTACTAAAGTTACATGTATGATGCTGCAGTTACTTTCATAATGTGTATATATGAATGACAACATGTATGATGCTGGAGTTTGAAATATTTGTGGATTCTAGATGTTTGTGAAGATGTATGAATGTATTGTAGATGTTGAACCCATGGATTCTAGATGGTTTGCAGTTCTGATACGTTAAAATGGGAGGTGGTTTTAGGGGCTGTTTTTATTTGATTATTCGATCTGGTTGTGGTTGAATCTTATATTGATATTGTGTGTTTGTATTTTTATGATATGGTTAATGCTTCCAATTTTTATAATACATGTTATAATTGATAGCTTCTTCTAAAGAAATGGCTGAAAAAAAGATTAGGATTAATTGGAAGCAAGAAGGAGTTGATAAAACCTTTCTAGAATCATGTATTCATGAAATTGCACTTCATGGACGTGAGGGTAGTAGCCTGAAAGCGATTTCATGGGGCAACGTTGTTGAAAATCTGAAAACAGAACATGAGTTTATAGTGGATCAAAAACAAATGAAGAACCGGTATGATTACTTGAAATCAAAATTTGCAGCTTGGTCAAAGCTTAAGAACAAAACTGGAAATGTTTATAACCCTATAACAAATACCTTTAACTAACGGAAGAGGAATGGCAACTTGAGATCAAGGTATTTCTTTATATATACATATATATTTCAATAACCTCATAGTAATTTATACTTTTTTTTCCACATAGTCCAACAAATTCGTAGAAAAGTTGAGAAGAGTGCCACTTGATTATCCCCACTTGTGTATTCAATTGTTTGAAGGATCTACTTCAAATGGTTTTGATAGTTGGGGGCCATCTTCTACACTCCCTCATCCTTCTGTGGAAGTGATTGATCAAAATGCTTATTTGGACATTGATGGCACACAAATGGAACATGGGGCTAGTGAAGAGTCTTCTGATCGGTCTAAACAAAAAAGAAAATCATCAACTCAAGGTGTTAGTAATATGTCATTGGGTCGGTGTAAAAAAGGGAAACAAACATTCAATTCACATCTCATGGAAGTTGGGGAGGATATCAGGAATGTGGCAAAGATGTTGCTTGAAAAACACAATCAGTCTAATAATATAGATACATGCATGGAGAAGCTAGAGACGTTGGGATGGTCAGAAGTGAAGGCGAAACATCAAACGACGCTTTTGCTTTTTGGTGAAAGTGCTGATATGAGGAAAGTGTGGTTACGCCTTAAGCCACACACATGTGAAATGTGGGTTAAGAACACGGGAGCAAAGTATGGATTGTTTTGATGTTGTGTTCTAGTTGTCTTTTGATAGCTAAACTTTGAGCTATATTTGTATGTGTCTTTTTGGATAGCTAAACATAAGCTATGTTTGTATGGTCTTTTGGATGCTAAACTTTGTATGCTAGTTTTAGAATGTTATTTGAATTCTATGATATGTTTTGGAATGTTATTTGAATTCTATCTAAACTTTAAGCTATGTTTGTATGTGTGTTTTGCAATGTTATTTTGGATTCTATTGTTTTGATAGTTTTAGATGACAGGTACCCTATGGACTCAGATGAGGAGATTGTGATTTTCTTATTGCTTTGTTGGCATTGGCTACAATTAGCCTCGGCATTGACCGGTCATGAAAAGATAAGAGATCAGAATTCGGCATTGACCGGTCATGAGTACACACAAGAATTGTTGCATGGCACTTCTACATAATGTCATGAGATCAGGGCCGGCTCAACCATTTTAGTGGCCTAAGGCGGGGTCAATTTTGGAGGCCTTTTTCTTAAGTCTTTAATAAAAACTTTTCTCCTTTATCTGGGCTTGGTACCGGCAAAAATAAACTAAATAGCTTATATTTGGCGGAGTTAAAATTTTTTTTAATCTACTTTTTATATATTTAAAAAATATACGAAACATTTATATAAAGCTTATTTTTTTAGCTTTTTTTGAAGCAAACTCTTTAATCAAATCTTCATACTCAACCTCATAAGATAAATCTTTTTCAATTGACAAAATAGATAACCCATTTAATCATTTTTTAACAGGCCCAAATTTTAAAAACTAAAATTAATACAAAGCCTAGTCTAGCCCAAAACAGAACAGTTAGCCCAAAACATAGTAGCTAACCCAAAACTATAATTACCCTAGTTCAAACACTGAAAAAACTTGAGGCCCTCAACATGTGGAGGCCTTAGGCCATCGCCTGGCCCAATAACCTTATTGGGCCGGCCCTGCATGAGATGATGCACATGTCACATGATGCATATGTGCTATTGTGCAATCATTTTAGGCAAAGAAATTGGTTACAAAGTAGAAGGTCAATAAACCTTTGAAGAAAAGATGGCTATGTTTTTAATTGTCATAGGACATAATGAGCGATTTCGAATGGTTAAGCGGAGGTTTCAACACTCAACAGAAACAATTCATAGATGTTTTCATGAGGTCTTAATTGCAATGATGAATTTCACAAGAGAAGTCATAGTTCTGACATCTTCTAATCCAATTGCGAATGCTTCAGAAAAACATAGAAGGCTAAAACAAATATTTCCTCGAGCAATAGGTGCGTTAGATGAAACTCTTATACATGCAGTTGTACCTACTGATCAACAGTCTTGTTCAGGGGAAGAGGAAAGGGTGAATGCTTTCAAAATGTCTTGGGAATCTGTAATTTTGATATGATATTCATGTTCGTACGGGCCGGATGGGAGGGTATTGCACATGATTCACGTATTTTGAAAGAAGTTGCATTTAATCCAACTTCCGACTTTTATTTTCCCCCACCAGGTTTTTATCTTTTCCTTAACTTTAATGTAATTGTTTATCTAGTTTTTATGTAATAGTTTTGACACTAATGTTTACAGACAAATATTATCTTTGTGATGCTGCATACACCAACACTCGTGGGTTTATGACTCCCTACAGTAATACGAGATATTGGTTAGCCGATTTTCGACGACAGCATGCATTGACTAAGGAAGAAAAATTCAACCATGCTCACGCACAGCTCAGAAATGTAATTGAGCGCGCATATGGTGTTTTGAAGGCAAGATTTCCAATCCTAAAACAAATGGCCCCCTTTTCATTTCCAATACAAAAAGACATAGTGATTGCGTGTTTCGCTATCCATAACTTTATAAGAAAATGGAATATTCATGATTAGTTATTTATGGCATATAACGAGAACACTTTTTTTGGAGAAATGCAAGAGGAGGAAAGTGATGGCCAGACTGTTCATGACATGGAATGGGGGTCGCAAGGCATTGATCATATGACTACTTTACGCGACGAGATAGCAACTCAACTAATGTCAAATGCTTAAAACCAAAATTGTACGCAAATTATTACTTTCTACTTGGATTTAGTATGTTTTCAAGAATGATTTATGTGTAATTTGGATTTTCTAATATGGTTTGTATTTTCTTTTTATAATTATTCATTATTAGGAGTTATAACCAAACAGATAAATTATATTCAGCAAGAAGTAATTTAGATGGGTAAAATAGTCATTCTACAAAGTCATTCAGATATCCAACCAAACAGAATTAAAATTGGTTCAGCACTTATTGGTTCAGACATCATAATTGTTCAGACCTCATATTGGTTCAGCACTTACCCATTCAAAAGTTGGCAAACAGCACCTAAAAGTAGTTTTGAAAAGTCAATAAGTAACCACTTACTTTTCAAAACCTACTTTTTACCTTATATGAAAAGTCAGTTTGAAAATTACTTTTGGGTTTAACAAACACTTTTTTTGACTTATTAACTTTTTAAAAATTAATAAGTCAAAAGTAACTTTTGAAAAGCCATTGCCAAATGTGCCCTTAGAAGGCAAGTTTCTCACTCTCTCTTCCCAACCAACTTCTTTTTTTAATAAATTACTTTTTGCATTTTTAACATTTGATAATTTTAATTATTTTAATCTCTAATGTTTAAATTCATGTCCTTGCCCCCCCCCCCGGGCGCCCCTGCCGTTTCATTTTTATCTCCGTTTGAGTTCAGATGACTAATTCTGTTAATTTTTTTCTAAAAATACTAAAATACACCTATCAATTAAAAAATAAAAAAATTACTTATCTACCCACTCATTTCTTCTTCTTCACATAGCCTATATCTAGCACTCCCTCTTTCTCTTCTTACTTTTTCTCTCTTTATCACTCTCTCACAAGTCACAAACACTATTCTCTTCCTCACCAACTTTCTCCACCCACCACCACCATCACTATCACAACTATCAAAAACCCTTGACTAGACTCTGACTCACCACCATCCACCACCTTCACAAAACACCTCCCACCACATGATAACCACTATAAAAACCCTTGATCCAGACTCCAATCCACCACCTTCACAAAACATCTCCCACCACCGAATAACCACCATTATCAAACTTTATATTCATAAATCACCAATCAAAACCTCAAATGTTACAAACATTCAAGAATCAATCTATCCACAAACTCACATCCAAAAAAAAAAACCCAAATCAAAACTCCACATCCGGTGAAAACCAATGATTTTTTGGTGGTGTTGGTCGGTGGCTGTGGTAGTAGTGATGAGTGTTGTGGTGTTGTAGAGAGAGAGAGATAGAGAAAGAGAGAGCAGAGGCAGTGTTTGGTGGTGGTTATGTGGTGATGAGCAACTATGCTCGGGGTTATAGGGGTTATGGTGTTGGTTGTGTGGTGGCGGTGACGAGGGCTATGGCGATAGTCACTGAAGCTTGTGGTGGTGGTGGGTGGTGGTGGTGATAGAGATTAGGGAGGAAAGAGAGAAAGTGTGGGGTGTGTGTGTGTGTGTGTGTGTGAGAGAGAGAGAGAGAGAGAGAGAGTGTGTGTGTGTGTGTGTGTGTGTGTGTGTGTGTTTGTAGGTGAAAAGATGAGATGGGTGGATCCCACAAGTGTCTTTTTTTAACTTTGAGGGATAATTTAGTCTTTTCAACAAAGGTTTTAATAAAAGATATTAACGATATTAGTCATCTGTACTAAATTGAGACAAAAATGAAACGTTAAGGGGGCAAAAAGATGGATTTAAACATCAGGATTCAAGTAGTTAAAATTGATAAACGTTAGGGATGCAAATAGTAATTTACTAAATTGTTTTAATGTTACGTTATACAAACACTTTTTTTATTATTAAGATATCTTATTATTTCTCTCTCTCTATATATATATATATATATGTATAGGTTATGTATAGAAAGAGATGAAGAAATAAAATGTGTTTTAATAATCATTGGGTATATTTATAACAAGTCTTTTTTTAACATCAAAATTTCTTTATGTGTTCCATCTAATAGCATTCACACTAGCTTCCTCATTTCTATCCTCCTTATATTTACATTAAAAACACTATTTTTTCTGTATTTAATTTAAATAATATATTTTTATACTTTTATCATTATTTTTTCTCTCTTTCACTTACAACCACTTTCAAAACTATTAAAAAATTTATGGGGATTGTTTCATGTTTTACCAAATATGGAGATAAACAGTAATATTTCATCTCTCCTCCACTCACAACTATCCCCATAATATAAGGCACCCACTCATATAAAAATAGAGAACCGCTCTAATCTTAGAGCATTCATAGTAGGTTCCTATATTTACGTGAGTGTGTTATTTATATATTTGAGAATGGTTGTGAGTGAAGAATAAAGAAAATGTTACTAGTTATTATAGATTTAAGGAATTATTGTTCAACCCAATTTAAGGAATTATTGTTCAACCTAATAATTTTTTTATATTTTGAAAAGCGGTTGTCACTAGAGGAGAGAGAGAAAGGTAATAATAAAAGTATAAAAAATTGTATTTAATTGAAAACAATAGAGATAAAGTAATGATTTTTAATATCATTATAAGGATAAGGTTAGGGAACCTGATGTGAATGCTCTTACATGTGTAATTAGGTTTGTCAAAACAAGACTAGATTTCATTTTAGGTCCTTATGATCATTTCTAAAACACAAACGGGTTAGGATAGGTCGAGAAAAATTATCTATTAGGTAAGGATGGACTCTAAATTACAAATCTATATACATTGTGGGCGGGGATGGGTGATACAAATAATAGCGGGTCACCCTCGAAACCACCAAACCACCTTTTTATTATCAAACACTAAAACCCATATGCTCAAATCGAACACTCTTTGCTCACCCTTGATTTTTTGAAAAATCTCTAAGGAGCTCTAAAACCCTTCAAAATCTTGCATCCCCCAAATTGACAAATTAACGGCGAGCTTCTAAACCCTCTAGAATCTTACATCCCCACAAATTAGCAAATGCTTCAATCTAGCATATGATATGAAAGATCTCTGTTCACATTTTTTAGCGTTCACTCACCGAGCGTCTTTCTCACCTCTTGAAACTCCTTCCCTCACCAATGCTAACTTCATCCTCCTATTCGAATTTCTCAAAGGCTAAGATCACAAAACCCTAACTTTTTTATCTGGGTTTTATTAAAAATTATGGTTTAATAAGGATTTTGGTTCTCTGTGTCTTAAAATAGGTTTTTTTAAGTTGTTTAGAATTTCAATTAGTTTTTTTAGTTTAAATGTATGCATAGAGTTCTGAAATTTCATAGAAATTATTCAAGAAGATAAGATTTTTTATTGGAAACAACATAAAACTTTAACATATATGTCCTGTTGATTTGATATGTTTTCTTGTATTTGAATTTTTTTAAATGGCCATCTAGACCCGAACCCATCCTCACCTGAACCAATCCTAAGCCAAACCTATCCCAGCCTTTCTTGAAAATGGTTAATCTTGATCTAAACCCATTATGACCTGAATCTATCAGGACCCAAACCCATACTGACCTTTTTTTAAATGGATCATCCCAATTTTAACTCATCTTGACCCAAACTCATCCTGACCTAGCAACCAACCCAAACGATATCACCTATTTTGCCATCTCTATTCATAATGATTTATATGATGTCTTGAAAAATATCTCATGTTTTCGCTATTGCTTCCTCTTACCATCATTTTGATTTTGATATCTTTTTCTTATTGAGTATGGCATCTTCTAAAAGTCATTTACCTTAATCCTATGTTTTCATAAAGTCTTATCCTATATAATATCCTCAAAGAGGTGCAACTCTAGCAAATCATATCCAATCCTTTAAATTTAAGCCAATTTAGGCCTTTACTCTTTTGTTCCTCTATAGTGAGAGTTTCTACCACACAAACCGGTGATGTCATGTTTCTTCCTTTAACATGTCTAAACCATCATAGTCTTCCCTTCCTCATTTTATCAGCTATGCTAGCCACTCCTAACCTATCCCTATAAAACCTTATTTGTTTACTCCATCTAGCCTTCTGTATCCACACGTCCACCTGAGTATCCTCATCTCTACCATCTCCATCGTATTTGCTTGTGTCTTCTTGATGGCCTAAGAGTATATTCCATACAGCATAGTCAGTCACATTGCAACCCTATATGATTTTCGCTTTAAAATACTTTCAAAGTTCTTGTCACATAGTACCCTTAAGGCCGCCCTCCCCCTACACCAACCCACCAGCACTTGATGTGTCACATCACTATCTATATCCCCATCATTATGTAGGAACGATCCTATGTACTTAGACTTAGTTTATTGGGGAACTGCTTGACCTACGATGGTGATCTCGGTGTCATCACAATTTCCTGTTCCACTAAATTTACAGTAAAGGTATTCAGTATTTGAGCGACTAATCCTTAAACCTTTACCCTCTAAAGTTGCTTGCCATTCTTACAGGCACACATTAAGTTTTTGCTATTAAAAATAACATAATATCATCTGCAAAAAGCATACACCTCAAAATTAACTCCTAAATTAACTTTGACAGCTCATTTACCAATACAAAAAGAAATGGACTGAACGCTAACCTTTGGTGGAGACCTACCTCTACTGATAAGACATCAGTATCCTTATAGGAATACATACCCTAGTTTATGTTTTACATGCATATCCCTAATTATGTCTATATACTTTCCTAGGACCCCCCCCTGTCGTTCAGGCTATCCAAATTAGTGTACGTGTTAGACTATCGAACCATTTTTCCGCATCAATAAACACCATATGTAAATCTCATTTCTTTTCTCTATGCTTTTCCGTCCATCTTCTTAGGATTTGTATAGCTTTCGTAATTGACTTCCATAACATGAATCCAAATTGGTTTACTATAACCTAGGTTTCTTATCTTATTCTTGCTTTGATTACTCTCTCCTATAATTTTATAGTACAGCCTAGTAGCTTAATCCTTTTATAATTCTCACAATAAAGTTGAATAGTATAATCAGCCATTGTAATCTCTCATCTTCCTTAGTGATGTTCTTACCTCTCATTATTTGATGGTAGTAGCAATTATTAAAAAAAATAGTTAAAGTGTAAGTGGTGTAAATGTAAATTGGTTAAAGAAAAATATAAAAAATTCAGTTTTATCATAGCAAAGGAGTGTAAATATAAAAAATAAATTAAAAGAAAAAAATGCATTAAGCACTTTTTATTATGCATAAACACTTGAAAGTTAAACGTGATATATGTTTCACAAACAGGTTAGGTGGGTTGAAACCATTTAAACACATTTTTAATCATGTCATTAACATGTGAATTTGTATACGATTAGAACTCGTTTACCACACACATCAACTTGTTTAACTTCACATTGAGCTAGGTCATGCTAGCAGCTTGCATCATATATTTCCATCTCTACCACATAATTACCTAAATCATATATTGTTTAACTTTTATAGTAGTTATAATTCCGTGCTCTATATATACTCAATTACATCTCATTTGTATGGCATATCTGCAAATATTATAAACTTCTCTCTCTAGATCTTATGATATTTATGGCCTTAGATATACATACACCGTTCGAGTGTTATCCAGACGCCCTTTGACTTTTCTTCACGGCTCATGAAGTGTTTTACGGGCTGTAAGGCTGTGTAAAAAGTAACTAAGTTAGTTTATGTCCCCTAAGAGCCGTTAAAAGCTTTACATGCTGTTAAGTAAGGCTCGTGATAGAGGTTACGAGCTGTCATTCTGTCAATCTAAAACCCAATGGGTCGTAAACCCTCTTATGACCCATAGGTTTTTTTTAGATTTTGATGATGTGACATATTAGTCCTTAGTGGTCGTGCTTTTATGTTTTGTATAATTACCTAACATGACGCATTATTTCTCCAAAAATGTGTATCAATTAATGGACGTGATGCATGATTCTATATAAACATTTTATATGAGGAGAATTGCATATACATGCATCTCCACCTGAAAAATTGTATATTTCCTCAAAACACAAGTTTTCAATGCATAATTACAATGCTTTTTAAGCTTTTTGTGGGGAAATATGCAATAATACAAGTTTAGATAGGGAGATATGCAAATGCTGCTTCTATATAAACTAACATATGTCGTTTTGTTTTATCGGGTGAGTTTGCAATGAGTTAATTTAAAATGTCTTCTAACTGAAGTAATAAAAGGCGTCAACATGAGCAATCTTTTAAGACATTTAATTGTTGAGAGCATTCTAAAATCAATAGATAACCATCATAGGTAGAATGGCAAGAAGTGATCTCGATATATTATGCATTTTTTGCGCAACGGAGATGTCCAGTCATGTTGGGTGTATTACATTGGTGTTTCTCAAAATATTATGCATTTTTTGGGGTGACCTATTAGGGAATGTGGCTTTTATGTTTAGATGTAAGATTTTAAAACATTTAATTATTAGATTCATTTTCTGAAATTGTAAAATTGTTATTTTATTTTGCAGCATGTCCGGATGTGGATAAACACACAAATGATTTGACGATTAGAAGAAATAAATAGAACAGAGGAGTTGTCGAGTCATGGTCATTAGACAATTCTTCCATTTGAATGGTTTAAGTTTATATACATGTGATTCGCCAATGTTGACAAATATACAGATGAGAGGACCGAACTATTTCCACCATTATAGCAGGTTGATACGGTAACCTTTTTTTTGTGTTATATTTGTAAATATAAAAATATATATAATTATGATTTAATTTTTTTGCGGATGTACATGTCGATCACTGATGACGATGAAAACTAGTATATTTTTAAGATTTATATGGAGTCACTACCACTTCATATATTCTTTCCCTATGAATGTCATCCAAATACTTACGATGATTCATGGTGCATTTATTGAAATGTTTGGCAGATTGTTGTGTAAATTGAAACATATTTTTTATATTTTCCAATACGTATACATTATTGGCAGCACTCTTGGCAAAAAGAAATTGATGAATTGTGTGTGGGGGGGGGTTGGTTAAATTGTGTGGCCACCTAACAGGGATCATATTGATCGAGATTTAAAAGTTGTAATTTGTATGTTATTACGTAGGATGGTTCAACACAAATAAAAAGTTAATTTACTGGATGTTTGTCTTAGGTTCTGGCTTTTGGCAATTTATGGCAGATGAACTATATGTAATATGTACAATGTAATGATGTAATTTCAAATTATTATATAACGCTCAAGTTTTTAATTAAAAAACTAATATTATTAGTACTATGTACTATATATAACATAAACATAAATGAAAATAAACTCTTCATTCTTGTTTTTTTTTAAGAAAATTTCAAGCCGTGACATGGTTAAAGATGTCCCTAAGTGTGGTCCGATATTGTTCTTGAGCCCTAATTTTAATGTCGGTATCATTTTATAGCATATTGCACTATCCTAAACATTATCATAAATGGTGTGAAATGTTGAGATCTTTTTTCTCAAACCAAACTATTTGATGCTAAGTTCACGAGTTTTACGGTATTCGCCACGTTCGAGGATTTGATAGTAGTGTTGAAGCCCGGTTCCAAAAAATTAAAGAGTGCCTAATAGATAGAATGATGCTCGAAAGTTCGAGACAAGACATTAATAAAGTCGCGTTCTCTTCGTCCATCCATGGAATTGGATTTTATGGAATTAATGGTTGAACTTTATGTAGAAGTTGTCTTAATCATATTTTGATTTGAATTTTGAGTGTAGAAATTGTGCGCCATACGCTCCATATTTATAATTCAAAATTATTATTTAAAAAAAATTTGAAAAAATTTATAGGGTCGTCAAGTGAATAACGACCCTGAAAGAGTTTAGGTCGTATATCGAGCAATATTACGTCGTATCAAGTAATGTAATAAATACAAAATTACACGCTTATCTATGAATATTACACCATGTTACCAAAAAAAATAAAAGAAAAAAAAAACCATACGATCCTGAAAGAGTTTACGACCCGTTAATAGAATAGGATACGACCCGATAAACATTCCATGGCCCGTAAAAAGATTAAGGCAAATTGGATTTTAATAATACAAACTATTACTCATTAGCTAATAATATAAAATTAAGGCAAAAAATAAAAATTTAATAATTTATTGATAAACGAGCCGAACCCGATCTGAGCTCAAGCTTGAAAAATTTCTAACCGGTCGAGCTCGAGCTTTAGAAACAAAGCTGCAAACGAGCCAAGCTCGAGCTTGAGCTTTCAAATGTTAAAACGAGTCGAGCTCGACCCTTAGCAAGCTCGAACTCGGGCTCGGCTCAACCTTCAGCAAGCTCGGGCTCGACTCGTTTTCACCCTACAAACGGGTCAAAATGAACCAAAAATATTTCGGTGGTTGATGGATTGCAGGGGGGTTGTTTCAGAGGTGGAAGGATTGCAGGGTTGATGAAACATCATGGTGGAGAAGTTGATCGTAAGGGCTCTTCACTAAATAGTGTCACAGGGCTGTTGTGGTGGTCAATGGGGTCGTGTTGCAAGTCTATTTCGGTGGTCGAGGGGGTGTATCGCTGGGCTGTTTTGGTGAAGAAGTCGATTGCATGCTGCTGGTTGAAGGGTCTATTCCGGTGAAGAACAAGACTATAAGCTGGTGGTCACAGGGAATAACAAGATTGCAATCTTCCATCCGCGAAGTACATAGGGTTTAGTGCTTTTAGTGATTTTTTTAATAAATTAAATATTAAAAGTCCATGATATTATCTTTTTCTTTATTAATTTAACTATTAAATGTCCATGTCAATAAGTTATTGCAATTTAGGTAAAATGCATAGGATTAGAACATCAAACTAAGCTTAAATGATCTAAATGGAACAAACAAGAAAAGAGTAAATTACTATTTTAGTCCATGAGCTTTGACGAAAATTACGGTTTCAATCCAATAGTTTTAAGATTTGTTTCAATCTTGTTCCATACGACTAACACCGTTAAATTTTTCTGTAAAATTATTATGAAATGAAAACTTTACGCTTATGATTTTAAATTCAAAATAACAAAAAAACAAATAAACTTCACATCACCCTATCTCACTCCACTCTCCTCTCTCTTCACAAAAAAACCCTTACATTTAACCCTAACCTCAATCTACCGCTAGTTCCACCTCCCTCTCCGGCAGCTATCTCCACCGTCAAACTACAGCCTCATATATATATATATATATATATATATATATATATATATATATATATCTTATAATCTCTCTCTCTCTCTCTCTATATCTCCCTATCTTTCATCTCAAGAACCACTTGTCACTTCTGGCCTATCCTTTTTAGCCTCCACTTCAGCCTCGACCTCGTAACCATCGTCTCATGCACTCTATTCCACCCCCAAACTACCACCTCCTGCACTTCATTCCACCCTTAAAAAAGCACCACCTCTCGCACTCCATTTCATATCAAACCACCACCTCCCGCACTTCATTCCACCCCCAAAGCGGATTTACTCTTACAATTAAGATCAGAGATGATGATGAGACGGGGTGGTTGTGGTTGTACCAAGTTGTGATGCACCATGGCGATGGTGATTGTTTTTATACCTGAAAACAAAAAACTTGGTGGAATCGAGAGAGAGAGAAAGAGCAGCTTGGTCGTTGATGGTGGTGGTTTTTATACCTGAAAACTAAAAGCTTGGTGGAATCAAGAGAGAGAGAGAGAGAGATAAGCTAAGTTGTCGATGGTGGTGGGTGTTGGTCGAATTTGGTGGTGGTCGGGGCGTTATAGGTGGTGATGATGCGCGATGGTGGTGCATGTGGTCATCGGAGGTGGTGGTGATATGGGGGTGCACAAAAAGTGTTTGTGTGTGAGAAACAAGGGGAGAAAAGAGGGTAGAGAGAAGAGAAAGAGAGAGGGATATGGGTTAGGTGGGTATGGGATGTGTTTTTATTAAATTCAAGGATAAAAAGGTTTTTTTACATTGTTTAATATCAGTGGCGGAGCTTGAACCAAAGCATAGGGCGGGGGGGGGGGCGAAAGTAAACTATTTTAGGGGGGCGGACTCTATATTTATTAAAAAATTTCCACTACCGGACCGGAAATTTACACTATCGAGCCGAAAATTTACACTACTGGCAAAAAAAAGAGGGGGGGCCGAAAATTTACTCTATATTTATTATAATCTCTCTCTCTCTTTCTCTTTATATCTCCCTATCTTTCATCTCAAGAACCACTTGTCACTTCTGGCCTATCCTTTTTAGCCTCCACTTCAGCCTCGACCTCGTAACCATCGTCTCATGCACTCTATTCCACCCCCAAACTACCACCTCCTGCACTTCATTCCACCCTTAAAAAAGCAACGCCTCTCGCACTCCATTTCATATCAAACCACCACCTCCCACACTTCATTCCACCCCCAAAGCGGATTTACTCTTACAATTAAGATCAGAGATGATGATGAGACGGGGTGGTTGTGGTTGTACCAAGTTGTGATGCACCATGGTGATGGTGATTGTTTTTATACCTGAAAACAAAAAGCTTGGTGGAATCGAGAGAGAGAGAGAGAGAGAGAGAGCAGCTTGGTCGTCGATGGTGGTGGTTTTTATACCTGAAAACTAAAAGCTTGGTGGAATCGAGAGAGAGAGAGAGAGAGAGAGAGAGAGAGATAAGCTAAGTTGTCGATGGTGGTGGGTGTTGGTCGGATTTGGTGGTGGTCGGCGGGTTATCGGTGGTGATGATGCGCGATGGGGGTGCTGTGGTCATCGGAGGTGGTGGTGATATGGGGGTGCACAAAAAGTGTTTGTGTGTGAGAAACAAAGGGAGAAAAGAGGGAAGAGAGAAGAGAATGAGAGAGGGATATGGGTTAGGTGGGTATGGGATGTGTTTTTATTAAATTCAAGGATAAAAAGGTTTTTTTGCATTGTTTAATATCAGTGGCGAAGCTTGAACCAAAGCATAGGGCGGGCGGGGGCGAAAGTAAACTATTTTAGGGGGGCGGACTCTATATTTATTAAAAAATTTCCACTACCGGACCGGAAATTTACACTATCGAGCCGAAAATTTACACTACTGGCAAAAAGAAGAGGGGGGGCCCCCCCCCCCCCCCCCCCCCCCGACGCTAGAGAAGCTTCGCCCTTGTTTAATATAATAAATACTAACGGTATTAACGATTTGAGTGAAATTGAAACTAACTCTAAAATTATTGGATTGTCAGTGTGATAAATGAATTATTGGACTGAAAGTGTAATTTTCGTAAAAATTTAGGGACTAAATTAGTAATTTATTAAAAAATAGTAACTTAATCCATTAATTAAATACTACAAACTAATAAATTACTCAAACTCTCAAATAGTGAAATGACCTTCATAACCCGGGCCTTACCTGGCTGGATATGACAAAGCAACGCACGGCCGAATTCATCCACGTGAACACAAGGGTAAAATCGGAAACAAAAATCAATCAGAAGAACGTTTATTCGGTGGACAATCGATCATGTGAATCACTCATTTTCTTTAAATACATACATAATAAATAATAAATAATAAATAATATAATAATAACAATAATAATAATAAAAATCCAAACATCCATCGTTGTTGCACGATTCAATTTCTGTGGAGATTGGATCGATATCTGAATCAAAATCCCCAAATTCATTCAATTTCTCTTAAGATCAAATCAAAACCCTAAATCAATCAATCAATCCATCAATCATGTCTTCAACGTTCTCCGGCGACGAAACTGCTCCGTTCTTCGGCTTCCTCGGCGCCGCTGCCGCTCTGGTCTTCTCCTGTAAGTCCAATCGACCTTCTAGATCTGTAAATCTGTACATTGATTCACTCGAAATCGTTGTGATTAACACCGATCTGCTAACTGTTTGAAATTCGTATGGAGAATCAACGATAGGTGATGAATTTGAGTTGTTGATTTTTGTGTTGTGTGTGTAGGTATGGGGGCGGCGTACGGGACGGCGAAGAGCGGCGTTGGAGTGGCGTCGATGGGAGTGATGAGGCCGGAGTTGGTGATGAAGTCGATTGTGCCGGTGGTTATGGCGGGAGTGTTGGGTATATATGGTTTGATTATTGCTGTGATTATTAGTACGGGGATTAACCCTAAGGCTAAGTCTTATTATCTGTTTGATGGATATGCTCATCTTTCTTCTGGTCTTGCTTGTGGTCTTGCTGGTCTGTCTGCTGGTATGGCAATTGGAATCGTGGGGGATGCTGGTGTTAGGTAATTCACTTACCTCTCTTTTCTTACTGTCAATTGTTTGTTTATTGCCTTGAACTTGATGAACTGAATCTCTGTTTAATTATCTTGATCTGAGTTTGTTCTGTTTTTTGTTTAAAGATTGTGAGTTTGTTGTGTTTTTTGTTTAAAGATTGTGATGTTCAAAGGTTCTACTTTAGCATTAGAGTTTTAGTCCCAACCTATTATACTTCTGCATTAAAACTATTATATTCAAAACTGAAAGAAGTAAAGTGGTATATTTTGCTGACCACTCAAACATTAGAGAGATTGGTAAGAAGAGAAGGAGATAGCTAGTGACAGTTGTTCTGCTAGTGGTCGGATGTCGGGATTATTATAGATTAAAGCCAGACGGGCAAGTTGGGCTCAATGAGTAACATGTCAAAATGGGTAACAGGTTGAAACAAGTAATCATATGGTATGGGTTGAAATACGCCTGGTTTTGGGTACACTTGCTTACAATTTTGTGTTGGTTTTGATTTTGGGCAAGGGAATATGTCATCTAATAGCAACTTTCTTCACTATTCTACAAAAGTAACCAAAATTTTATCCTAACTACAAAACATTCAAGTTTCAAAATTATTTTTATTGTTTGTGAATTATTTATGAATGTTAAATTTAAATGGTTTAATGGAAAAGATATGAAACTTGGTTACTGTTTGGTGATTATTCTTTTCTGGTTTAACTTGAAGTATAAGGTAATTGTGAAGAAACAAAAGTCACCAAGTAACAGCCAAGTTTTCTAATTATTCCTTTAGGCTAATGAAGTTAAAGAATTGCGAAAGTTTCATCACAAGTGAACAATATTGAAACATGAGTGGTTCTTATACATTAGAAAAAATCATGAGCAGTTTTATTGGAAAAATATTGAAGCTTGATTACTATGCATGATTTTATCCCCTTTAAGAACACAAACTAACTAATTAATACGTTAATCGTGAGAAAAAACAATATAATGATGATAATTATCTGAATGTCTTGATGAGATTTATGAGGTTTTATGCATTAAAGAGGAACCTAGGATGTCTTTCAATCGATTTGACCATATTCTTTAGCCACCCAAATCGACCCGTTCATGAGTAAGTGGGCTGAAATTGGCCCATATAGTTAACTGACTTAAAGCGAATATTTGTATATATCATGGGATTCATTGTTCCTTTCCTACTAAAATGAGATTGTGATTATTCTAACATAATCATTTTGTAAATCCAGGGCTAATGCACAACAACCAAAACTTTTTGTTGGAATGATCCTAATTCTCATTTTTGCTGAAGCTCTGGCCCTATACGGTCTTATTGTTGGCATCATTCTTTCTTCTCGAGCTGGTCAATCCAGAGCAGATTAGAAGAATAGTCTGTGGATCCTGTTCACTGCGATAAAGTGAGCATTTTTTATTATCCTCTTGTTAGATTTGTGGTTCATTCTACTTCTAGCCTAGTTTCTAGTTCCCACCTTCAATAAGATTGTTTTTATCATTATTTGTTGTTATTTTTTGGGAAAAAAAAAGTTTTCAGACATTTGGATTGTGATTTATATTATTGTACAACTTATTAATAACCTGTTTTCCATGTACTTGAAGTTTGGTTTCTTATAATAAATGGTAAAGTTGTCTTTTTAAGGTTGTCGTCTGAAGTATATTTAAATGCTTAAAACTTTGTACTCGGTTCAAAAGAAGGTTACGTTATTATTGTAAGACAAGATTATGATTTTTCACCCTAGCTTGCATGCATATTCTTTTTTTAGATTACTAAACATCTTTCTTTGCAATAATGGCTAAAATAATTCGAAATTGACCCAAACTGTTAGAATTCTTTAAAGAAGAGAGCGAACTATGATTAAAAAGTTAATAACACCAGGGAGTGATTGTATCATGTTTCAAACAGTAGGGGTCTGTTTTGTAAAATTCATATCAAATTATGTAAATGTATAGCTGCGTGCCTGCTTTTATATTGATGCAATAGAACTGTTATAAACATATAGGGGTGGTTACGGGCTGTATTTGTAGGTTGGGACTTGGGAGGGTTTAACCTTTAAGAACCCGAACTTTGACACCGACCCAAACAACCCACGAACATGTGTGTTCGTGTGTTAACATGTAGATCCCTATTTATTTACAGAAGTTTTATCACCAAACACTAGTATATTAGGCTTTTTGATTTTACAAATACTGTTAGAGCATTCACAATCCATTCCCTAAATTTATGTGAGTGTATTTCTTATATTATATGGTATGGTTATAAGTGGTCTTTGGGCTACTAATCGTTAGACCTTTACCCCCTAAAATTGCTTGCCATTTGACTAGGCACACATTAAGACTTTGTTTGCTCTTCAAAAATAATAGAATATCATCTGCAAAAAGCATACACCTGAGAATTGATTGCTAAATCAACTTTGACAACTCATTTAGTACCAATACAAAAAGAAATGGACTCAATGCTAACCTTTGGTGGAGGG
Organism: Flaveria robusta; assembly: GCA_025506415.1. Lineage (NCBI taxonomy): Eukaryota > Viridiplantae > Streptophyta > Magnoliopsida > Asterales > Asteraceae > Flaveria > Flaveria robusta. Next base: position 19,452,910 of record CM046475.1, read on the forward strand.
CTATGTCTACTGAGAAGAAATCAGTATCACCTATAGGAATACATACCCTAGTTTATGTTTTATCATACATATCCCTAATTATGTCTATATACTTCCCTATGAACCCCTTGCCGTTCAGGTTATCCCAAATCAGTGTATGTGCTAGACTATCGTACGTCTTTTCTAGATCAACAAACACCATATGTAAATTTTATTTCATTTCTCTATACTTTTCCATCCATCTTCTTAGGATGTGTGTAGCTTCCGTAATTGACTTCCCTTGCATGAATTCAAATTGGTTTACTGTGTCTCTTTTCATATTCTTGCTTTGATTACTCTCTCTAGTACGTTAGTCCTACTATAATTCTCACAATATTGGGTTTCTCTTTTGTTCTTATTTAAAAGGATCACAGCACTAGTCCTCTAATATGGCTTTTTACCAGATTTATAGATAAGGTTGAATGGTATAGTTAGTGTACTCTTTCATGTCACTAACACCTCCACAACTCGATTGGTATGCTGTCTTCACTAATTGCATTGGCTCTTCCCATCTTCCTTAGTGATGTTCTTACCTCTCACTATGTGATGGGAGTAGCAGTTATTAAAAAAGTTGGTTAAAGTGTGACGGGTGTCAGTGTAAATTGGTTAAATAAAAATATAAAAATGAGTTTTATTAAAGTAAAGGGGTGTAAATATAAAAAATGATATTAAAAGAAAAAATACATTAAACACTTTTAACAGTGCATAAACACTTGAAAGTTTAATAATTGTTAATAATTAACGTATGTAACATGATTAGTTAAACGAGCTATGTGTTTCACAAACAGGTTAGGTGGGTTGAAATGATATAAACATATATTGAATCATGTCATTAACATGTGGTTTTGTTTATGATCGAAACCCGTTTACCACACACATCAACTTGTTTAACTTCACATCGAGTTAGGTAATGCTAGCAGCTCGCATCATATATATCCATCTCTACCATAAAGTGTGTATATTTACCTAAATCATATATTGTTTAACTTTTATCATTGTTGTAATTTCCTGCTCTAGATATACTCAATTATGTCTCATTTGTATGGCTAATGTCTACAAATATTATAAACTTCTCTCCCTAGACCTTATGATATTTTAAGGACATCGATATACGTACACCATTCAAGTGTTATCTAGACGCCCTTTGACTTTTCTTCACAGCCCGTGAAAGATTTTATGGGCCATAAGGCTCTGCAAAAGGTAATTGAGTCAGTTTATATTCCCCTAAGAGCCGTTAAAGGCTTTACATGCCATTAAGTATAGAGCTCGCGATAGAGGTTACGGGCCATCAATCTATAACCCAACGGGTCGTAAACTCTCTTACGACCCATATGTTTTTTCTTTTCAGATTTTCATGATGTGACATACTATTACTCGGTAGTCATGTTTTTTAGTTTTTTATAATTAGCTGACGTGACGCATTATTTCTCAAAAAGCGTGTATCAATTAATTGACGTGATGTAAGATTCTATATAAACATTCTATATACTGAGAATTGCATATATCCCACCCTCAATTGAAAAATTGCATATTTCTTCAAAACACAAGTTTTCAATGCATAAGTATAATGTTTTTTAAGCATGCTTTGAGAAGATATGCAACAATACAAGTATAGAGGGGGAGATATGCAAATGCCGCTTCTATATAAATGAACATATGTTGTTTTGTTTTATCGGGTGAGCTTGAAACAAGTTAACTAAAAATGTTTTATGGTGAAAGTAATAGAAGGCGTCAAAATGAGCCATCTTTTAACACATTTAACTGTTTTAGAGCGTTCCAAAATCAATAGATAACAATCGTAGGTAGAATGGCAAAAACTGATCTTGAAATATTATGCACTTTTTGCGCAACGTAGATGTTCAGTTATGTAGGGTGTATTATATGGGCGTTGTGGAACTTAACTTAGATTTTTGGGGTGGCCTACTAGGGAATGTGGCTTTATGTTCAGATGTAAGATTTTAAACGTGTAATTGTCAGATTCATTTGTCGAAATTGTAAAATTGTCATTTATTTTACATGTTCAAGCATGGATAAATAGACAAATGATTTTATGATTAGAAGAAATAAATAGAACAGAGGAGTTGTCGGGTCATGGTCATTAGACGATTCTTCTATTTGAGTGGTTTAACTTTATATACATGTGCTTCGCTGATGGTGACAAATATGCAGACGGGAGGATCGAACTATTTTCACTGTTATAGGAGATTGATACGATAATGTTGTTTTTATGTTATTTTTGTAAATAAAAAATAAAATATAATTGTGATTTAATTTTTTTGCATGTGTATATGCCGATCACTAATAACGATGAAAACTGATATCTTTTTAAGATTTATATGGAGTCACTACAACTTCATATATTATTTGTCGCCCAAATACTTGTGATGATTTATCGTGCATTTCATTGGAACGTTTAATAGATTGTTGTGTAAATTGAAACATATTTTTTATATTTTATTGCACGTATAAATTATTGGTAGTACTTTGAGCAAGAAAAAAAATGATGAATTGGGAGGGTCCTGTGAAATTGTATGGCCGCCTAATGAGGATCATATTGGTTGAGATTTAGACGTAATTTGTATGCTATTTTGTAAGATGGTTAAAAACAGATATTAAAGTGGCAACAAGTTAATTTACATGATTCTTGCCTGAGGTTCTGACTTCTGACAATTTATGGCACATGAACTATATGCAAGATGTACAATGTAATGATATAAATTATATAACGCTCAAGCTTTTAATTAAAAAACTAATATTATTAGTACAACGTACTAAATATAACATAAACATAAGTGTTAATAAAATCTTCAATCCTATTTTTCTTTAAGAAAATTTCAAGCCGTAACATGGTTAAAATATGTCTCTAAGTGTGGCCTAGTATTGTTCTTGAGCACTCGTCATAATGTCGGTATCATTCCATAGCATATTGCGTTGTCATAAAATTTGTCATAGATGGTGTGAAATGTCGAGATCTTTTCTCTCAAATCAAACTACTTGTTGCTAAGTTCACATGTGTTACGATAGTCGCCATGTTCGAGGATTTGACGATAGTGTTGAAACCTTGTTCCAAAATTACATGCTAATTGAGGAATATTACATCATGTCACCTTATAAAATAAAATAAAAAAAACCATACGACCCTGAAAGAGTTTACGACCCGTTAACAGAATAGGATACAACCCGTTAAACATTCCACTAGCACTAAAAAAATTAAGGCAAATTGAATTTTAATTTGAATGATAATAATCCATACTATTAATTTGACTAATAATAATCTCAACTTTCACTTTTGTTACCAATGGTAATCACAGTAGTATAATTATCATACATTCACACTCAATTTGTATTTATTTTAGGCTAATTTAGTTTGTATGTTTTTTCATTTCATTTATAATCATTATTGAACGAAATTGAGCGTAAATCAAACATAAACATTTAATAATTATGTTAATGAGACTGTTGTTGGTAACAAAAGTAAAAGTTGATATTATTATCAGCCAAATTAATAGTATGGATTATTATTGAACAATAAATAATAATTTGAATTATTAAATTCCAATTTGTCAAAAATTTAACCGTAAACTAACTTAAGGCCCATTAACACTTTGAATGACTAATGTGATTTCTTGTAGATTTTGTCTAAGCATAAGGCCTGTGAAGGCATGAAGGCCATTTGAACATGGGCGTCCATTTAACCACCTGAATATATTTATAACAATATTTATAACGAAACCCTATTTTTGTTTGTCTCTAGCATAATATAAAATTAATTAAGTGATAACTTTATAAAATAGTAATCAACTTTTATTAGTGTTTTAGTTAGGTCACTCGTAAAAAAATTTTTTTGTTTCAGTCAGCTCATTAAAGTTTACTTTGATGTTTTAATTATATGTATTAAACCTGAATAGCATGTAAACAATCCCTTTAGGTTTGTCATAAATTGCAAAAAAAAAAAAAAAAAATTAGAAAGTTTTGAATTAATTGAGAAATTTTCTTAGAATTTAGAAAAAAATAATGATGTGGTCTTAAAAGAAAATACGATGCCAATTAAGCGTAAATTTTCAATATATAGAAAACACACCCAAATAGATCAGCATACACCAAAATACACTCAAACGGGTCAAAATCAACCAAAAATATTCCGGTGGTCGATGGATTGCAAGGGGCTATTCCGATGATCGATGGATTGGAGGGTCGATCAAACATCATAGTGATGAAGTCGATTATAAGGGTTGTTCACAGAAAAGTGTCACAGGCTGTTGCGGGGTCGATGGGGCCGTGTTGCAAGGCTATTTCAATGGTCAACGGGGCTGAGTCACAGCCTGTTCCTGTGAAGAAATCGATTGCATGCTGCCGATTGAAGGGTCTATTCGAACGAAGAACAAGATTGTAGGCTAGTGTGGTCATAGGAAAGAACAAGATTGTAGCTCTTCCATCTGTCAAGTACATAGGGTTTAGTTGTTTTTTAGTGAATTGTTTAATAAATTAAATATAAAAGTCCATGATTTTATATTTTTTTAATTAGTTTAACTATTAAATGTCCATGTCAGCAATGTACTGTTGTTAATGTAAAATGCGCAGGATTAAAACATCAAACTAAACTTAAATGAACTAACTGAAACAAATAAAAAAATAAGTAAGTTAATTGGAACCATTAATTAAATAGTACAAACTAAAAAATTATTCAAACTCTTAAATAGTGTAATAACCTTCGTACCCCAGGCCTCATTCATATCAGGTTTCTTATATTTATCCTTATAAATATACTAAAAAATACTATTTTTTCTATTTTCTTCTTAATTAAATAATATTTTTATACTTTTATCATTATTTTTTTTTCTTCTCTATTTACAACCACTTTTAAAAATATTAAAAAATTTATAAGGGTTGAATAATGATTCCTCAAATATATAAATTAAACAGTAATTTTTCCCTTTATTTCACTCACAACCATTTATAAGCATTTCTTAAAATATAAGAAACACACTCAAATAAATATAACTAATCTACTATGAATACTCTTAGGGGCTGTTTGATTTGCTTCTAACCCGGTCAAAATGTCCGACCCACTGACCCGGTCAGACATTTTGGCCGGTCAGTGTGTTTGATTTGCACTCTTTCGTGTCTGACCCGGTCCGACATCACTGACCATGCATATTTTTTCACTTACCTGGTTAGTTTTGAAACAAACTCTTATCCGGTCAGCACCTTCCGACCGAATAAGTGAAATCCAACGATCCCTTAGTCTTACCAGGCTAGATAAGACAAAGCTATGTACGGGACAAATTCATCCACGTGAACACAAGGGTACAATCGGAAACAAAAATCAATCATATGATCGTTTACTCGGTGGACAATGAATCATGTGAATAACTCATTTTCTTTAAAGAAATAATATAATATTAATATTAATAATAACAAAAATCCAAACATCCATCGTTGTTGCACGATTCAATTTCTGTGGAGATTGGATCGATATCTGAATCAAAATCCCCAAATCCATTCAATTTCTCTTCAGATCAAATCAAAACCCTAAATCCATCAATCAATCAATCAATCAATCAATCAATCAATCATGTCTTCAACGTTCTCCGGCGACGAAACTGCTCCGTTCTTCGGCTTCCTCGGCGCCGCTGCCGCTCTGGTCTTCTCCTGTAAGTCCAATCGATCTTCTAGATCCGTAAATCTGTGCATTGATCTACTTGAAATCGGTGTGATTAACACCGATCTGCTAACTGTTTGAAATTCGTGTATAGAATCCTCGATCGGTGATGAATTTGAGTTTGTTGATTATCTGTGTAGGTATGGGGGCGGCGTACGGGACGGCGAAGAGCGGCGTAGGAGTGGCGTCGATGGGGGTGATGAGGCCGGAGTTGGTGATGAAGTCGATTGTGCCGGTGGTTATGGCGGGAGTGTTGGGTATTTATGGTTTGATTATTGCTGTGATTATTAGCACGGGGATTAACCCTAAGGCTAAGTCTTATTATCTGTTTGATGGATATGCTCATCTTTCTTCTGGTCTTGCTTGTGGTCTTGCTGGTCTGTCTGCTGGTATGGCCATTGGAATCGTGGGGGATGCTGGTGTTAGGTAATTCACTGATCTCTCTTTTCTTACTCTCATTTGTTTGATGAACTGCATCTCTGTTTAAATATCTTGATCTGAGTTTCTTCTGTTTTTTGTTTAAAGATTGTGATGCTCAAAGATTCCAATTTAGCATTAGAAGTTTAGTCCCAACATACTATACTCTGCATTATTTGGAGTAGTAAGATGTTGAAAAGTGTCATTTTGGAGTAGTAAAGTGTCATTTTTAGCTGATCACTCAAACATTAGAGGGATTGGTAAGGGCCTGGGATCGCTTATTTTGGTTGAAAAGTAATTTTAACAAAAAGAACTTGTTAGCTTATGACTTTCCAAAGGTAGTTTTTAAAAAAATGTTTGGATTAGCCTATAAACTAAAATATTGTAAAATAACCAAAAGAGACATACTTTTAAAACGATGGGAGTTAATAGGAGGTAGTAGAGGGGTATAATAGGAAATTAGACTAAAAGTATTTTTCAAAAGTTAATAAATAACTCCCTTCTTATTTTTCAAAACCTACTTTTTACCCCATATGAAAAGTCGCTAAATAATGGCAAGTTTCCTAATTGTTGCTTTAGGCCATTGAATTTAAAGAATTGTGAAAAGTTCAACACAACTGAACAAATAGTGAAACATGAGTGGTTTTTATAGTCAGAATAAATCATGAGTTGCTTTATTTGAACAATATTGAAGCTTGTTTACTATGCATGATTTTATCCCTTAATCCCTTTAAGAAAACAGACTATAACTAATTAATACGTTAATCGTGAGAAGAAACAATGTCATGTTGATAATTTTCTGAATGTCTAAATGAGATTTATGATGTTTTATGCATTAAAGAGGGACCTTGGATGTCTTTCAACCCATTTGACCATATCCTGTAGCCACCCAAATGGACCGGTTCATGAGTAAGTGGGTTGAAATTGGCCCATATAGTTAACTAACTTGAAGTGAATATTTGTATATGCCATGGGATTCATTGTTCCTTTCCTATTAAAATGGGATTGTGATTATACTAACATAATCTGTTGTAAATCCAGGGCTAATGCACAACAACCAAAACTTTTTGTTGGAATGATCCTAATTCTCATTTTTGCTGAAGCTCTGGCCCTATACGGTCTTATTGTTGGCATCATTCTTTCTTCTCGAGCTGGTCAATCCAGAGCAGATTAGAAGATTTGTCTGTGGATCCTGTTCACTGCGATAAAGTGAGCATTTTTCTTTATCCTCTCGTTAGATTTGTGGTTCGTTCTACTTCTAGCCTAGTTTCTAGTTTCCACCTTCAATAAGATTGTTATTATCATTATTTGTTGCTATTTTTTGGAAAAAAAAGATTTCAGACATATGGATTGTGATTTATATGTATTGTACAACTTACTAATAACCTGCTTTCCATGTACTTGAAGTTTGGTTTATTATAATAAATGGTAAAGTTGTCTATTAATGTTGTCGTCTGAAGTTTATTTAAATGCTTAAAACTTTGTACTCGGTTCAAAAGAAGGTTACATTATTATTGTTACAATATTATGACTTTTCACCCTTGCTTACATGTATATTCTTTTTATAGATTACTAAACATCTTTCTTTGCAATAATGGCTAAAAATAATTCGAAAATGACCAAAAACTGTAAGAAATCTTTAAATAAAAAAGTTAGTAACACCAGGGAGTGATTGTATCATGTTTCAAACAGTAGGGGTCTGTTTTGTAAAATTCATATCAAATAATGTAAATGTATAGCTGCGTGCCTGCTTTTATATGTTTCTAGTGCTATAGTATATTGAATTTTTATTCCACCACAGCGTTTTCATGTCCAAAGTTATAAGTTTGTTTTGATTTTATTTTTATGGTTTCAGAAAATAGTCATAAAACAATGATATTGATGCAATAGAACTGTCATAAACATATAGGGGTGCTTACGGGTCGTGTTTGTAGGTTGGGACTTTGGATTGAACTGTCAAGAACCCGAACTTTATTACCGACCCAAACAACCCACGAACATGTGTGTTCGTGTGTTAACATGTAGATCCCTATTTATTTACAGAAGTTTTATCACCAAACATTAGTATATTAGGCTTTTTGGTATTACTAATACTGTTATCATTGGGAAATATATATTCTTGTTATACGAATTTTAGTAACAAGCGTACATTTCCTCTATATTACATTTATGTGAAAACATTGTTGTGAAACATTGTTATTGTTGTGAGAACACGACGGTTATTGTTTATGGACTACGCCTTGGTTTTTAATTGCGTGATGCGCTGTGTTGACTTTTGTTTTCAAATCCCGGTGTGTGACGCGTGATGTGCACATATGCAATGTGTTAGTTATTAAAAAAATACCAAAAGATAATTATACAAAAAAGTTTATATCGTTAATACTTCATTGTAAATATTGATTTCTAGCACATTTATAGATCATACTTTAAGAGTGTATATAGCACGCATTAGGGGTGCATCATGGAAGCACACCATGTTAGATGTTATGTGTTTTGATCAGCTTATCACATATTATGTGCACAATTTAAAATTGAGGACTACACTGTTTTATGTGTAAGGTTCAATTGTTTTTATTCAAAGATTTCATAGTGATTGTTAACGTGCACAAGTCTATTAGGTTACATTTACACAAAGATTTGTAATTGTCTGGTTTTTTGTAACAACACTTTTAACTTTATTATATTTTACTTAGCTTTTTAAGTTATCTTTTTCTGCGTTTAATTCGAGGCTACTAACTTTTTTAATAAGGTTTTCAATTCTTTAATTTATGTGTAAATGAAAGAAGTTTCTTTTATCAATGTGATAAAAAGAAGGAAAAACCATTCATCACATTTTAAGTAAAAATTAATATAATATTTAAAGAAGTTGATACTGTTCCATTGTTCATTGTACAACTAACATTCAACAAAGTTAATAACATTGTCGACATAAGATTGTGAATAACAAACCAGATTATATTCGGACCCTTCGATTAAAATATGTAAGTACTGACCATGGAGGTCTGTTTGAGTTTAGACAACATGGCTCGGTAGTTTTTTAAAGAGGAGGGGCAGAGCGTAGTTCCAATCCACGTGTGAAGTCTAGTCATGGTCCGAGCAGGTTGTTTGTGGCTTGATTTTTGTACCAACTCAAGGCTTCTCCCACGAAGTGGAAGATTGCCAAGGAGACACAATAGTTTTTAGGGATGGAATAATAGGTGAAGTAATTATTGGCTTGGAAGATCCAACCTAAATGATTGGATCCATCAAAGGTTGGTAAAAGGATTTGGGGAGGGGGGTTTGTGGTTTTCGGAGGATGGGGGTGGTCAGGGGCGGACCTACAAAGGGTTGAGGGGTAGCCTCCGTTACCTCTCAACTTTTTACGCGTAGTGTAAAAAAAATGAATTTATGTTTTTATGTAAAAAAAAAAAATTTTTTTATGCTTTTATGCCACCCCTAAAAAATTTTAAACTCAAAAATTTATAGAAAATTTTAAATTTTATAAAAATTAGTTTAATATTTTATAAAAAATATTACCTTTAATAAAAATATTATAACAAATTAACCCAGTTACTCAAAATACCCAATCAAAAGCCCAATATTAATTCAGTCCAAAATTTATTTTAGCCCAATTAAGTTTTAAAAGCCCAATTTATTATAGAACCCATTTAACTTGAAAAGAAGAACCCCCCCCCCCCTAAAAAAACCCCTTCGACCGCTGCTGCTTTGCCTGCTGCCTTCTGGAGTTTCGAAATCTGCTGCTCGTCGCTGCTGGTCACCATTGGTCGCTGCTACAGTGTGCTGGTCGTTGGTCGGTGCTCGCTAACCGGCAGGCGCTGATGCTGGCCTGCTGCTTGAAGGTATTCTTTTTTACTTTCTAAGTTTTTTTTTTGCAGGATTTAAGTGTTATTTACAAGATTTGAAGAGCAGGAGATTGATTAATGATTATTTGATTTAATTTTTAGGTTTTATATATGACAATTAGGGATTTATATATTGAAATTAGGAATATGTAATGTTATTGTGAATTTGATTTAATTTTTAGGTTTTATTGGCAATAAGGAGATTGATTAATGATTAATGAATTTGTAATGTTATTTGGAAGATGAAATTAGGGATTTGGAGATGTATTTGATTTAAAATTTTATGAATTTGAATTGTGTTATTTGGTTAATAACTAACTAAACAACTAACAAACCCAAAATACTAACCATCACCTTACCAGAGTGACCGCCCCCCGCCGTCCACCGTTCTACAGCGGGGTTGTATTTATATTAATGTATGGTAAAAAAAAATTTTACGTTACCCCTAAACTTTTCTTCTAGATCCGCCACTGGGGGTGGTGGTTGCGGTGTAGATGAGTTGGTGGTGTCGGAATGCTACCAGTAGTTTTCTTACTATTATATATATGATTCGATTATCATTATGATAATATGTTATGTTTGTTACTATATTTTAACATTTTATTATAACAATATTAAATTATTATATTATTATAATCATCCATATTAAAGACTTCAATTATATTAATAGCATAATTGTCTTATAATTATTACTCTTATCCATATATAATTATTTATAACTTAAATATAATTGTTTTATATCATACTTTCATTAATCTTTTATCTATAACATATATTAGATTATACACTATCCTAATAATGATTTATATTTTTTGGCACATGACATTCTCATATCTACTATTTATTTATAACATATATTAGATTATAAACTATTTATTTAATTTTAAAAAGTCAAATAACTAATTTTTAAATTTTTGTTTCTCTCTCTCTTTATCTCTATACTATAAATCCAAATTCTTCTTGAATCAATAATTTTTAAAATGCATTTTTCATTAAACAAAAACTAAGTATTTTGATTAAAAATACACCATTTCAAAAACAAAATTTTCTAAACCTATGAATTATTTCTAAAACAATAAAACTTTTTTAAATTATGAAATTATTTTAAAATCACTCTTTTTAAAAAATAAGAATTATATATAAAACATTTTTTTACAAAACAAACCTAGAGTTTTACGAAATACTGATAAAAAATAAAATTTTTTTCAAAGCAATAGTTTTAACAATGAAAGTTTTAGAAATAATAAAAATATTTTATCAACTAATCAAAGTACTTATTCATATGTAATTTCAATCGTATATTATATCATAATAACGTTTTACAGTTCCTAATTCTTCACTAATAAATATTTAGTACTTTTTATTCAATACGTATAATACATAGGTTATAGCCTAGTATATAATATCTATTATATAGTTTTTTTTTTATTTCAAACCATGTATGTAATACACGAGTATTCTAAGACTATACGTAGTGGTGACTTTAAGGAATGTTAAAGTTGCTGATGTGGATATAATTGAGGCTTTAAAGCCACTACGGAGCTTCAAATTCATTTTTACACAAACACTTAACAGGCGTTAAATCCATCTTTTCTTATTTTTAACAATATTTAACTAATAAGGGCATTAAACCCACTACACTTGATTTAAAATAATTTTAATAAATTCATATTTAACTAGGTGACATTTTAAATAAATAAATTATTACACGTACTCTAACAAGTATGTATGCATATAAGTTATATATAATAAAAAACATGTAGTATCCGGATAAGTTTAAGGATCTTGAACAGGATTTCGAATCCGAAAAGCATTAAATTCCCAAACGGTCACCGACCTTCTTCATATACTTGATTCTCAAGATCTCAATCCTAAAATATTCCTAATACTCCTATTTAATCTCCTTCAATCACCACAATCTTCCCAACCTTCTTCTTCCATATCTTTCTTTCCGCCATTAACAACCTGCAACATCTTCTTCTTCTTCTTCTTCTACAAGACTGCAACTTTCTTCACTTTCAATGGATATCAATCGAAACCCACATCACAATCCATCAACACCCACATCACATACCATCAATCGACACCCATTGCACTTCAACCCTTATCCTCTCTTGACTCCAACAGCATCAAGATTCTTCCGTACACTTCCGCACACATATACCTGGTATCTATACAGAAATCAAGCAGTTGTCATCTACAACAATGAACAAATTCAACACCCTGCGTATGGATTTTATCATCACATTCATCCGTATGCCCATCAGGAGTCTTATAGTTATAACGATGATGATGTTCTGATACTCGACAGTTTTGATCATGAAACAGAGCATTACAATGGTGGGTTGAACAAGAAAGTGATTGATGACAATTTGAAGCTATCGAATTACAGTCGGATTGAAGAAGATGAAGATGAAGGTGAAGTGTGTGTAGTGTGCCAATTGGAGTTTGAAAAGGAGGAGATATTGGGTGTTCTTGAATGCAAACATCGATATCATCCCACATGCATTAAACAGTGGTTGATGAAGCAGAATGTTTGCCCTCTCTGCAAAAGTAAAGCTTTAATGGTGTAGAATTTTCATCGATGGATTGATGGATGTTGAATGTTATTTTTTGTTTATAGTTGGTGTTTGACTGCATAAAGTTTGATTTTGACTTTATTGATCAAATGATATGTTGGTTTAAAGTAGGTTTCATTGTTTCAATGGGGATTTGGTTTAGTTTGTAAATTGTTTCCTTAAAAATATTGATATGTTCTTCTCTTTTAAGTTTTAGTTTTGATTGTTATAAGATGTCATTTATATAGACTAAGCATTTTTTCTAGAATATTATATATTTTGATGATCCAAAATAGTAAGTATATAGTTTATATATATAAACTCACACCCATAGAAATCTTATAGTCGTTGCTACATAAATTCTCATAATCAATATGATTTAACAAATTTGTTAAATTTCTTATTAACTACTTGTCTTTTTTCTTTGATGTACGAACATGTGTCACAAAGCGGTTATAATGCAACACGTGGTAGAGCGTAAACCAAGCATCATAACATGATATTTTCACCGTAGATGATAAAACGAACGTCAATAGATTTCGATGTCCAATATTCATTTTCTTCTTTTTTTAATATAGAGTAGTAATTAAAGTTAAAATACCAACATGAATTACTATAAGTGAAACCAAAAACTAATGGAGTTGTCTTACTACTAAGTCACTTTATAATAGTTGATTAGTATAAATAAATTAAAATGATCATTTTTGTTTTAAAAATTAGCTTGTTATAAATTTATTATAATAATATAGGGTTTTAATCATATTTATCAATATATGTACCATTTAAGAAAGTAAAAGGCAAGGAGTTTCGGTGAGTCAGTCCGACCTCCATGGACTGAATTGTTGGATTGTTTCTCTATTTGCTATTACAAAATACACCACAAAGTTGAAAATTGTAAAAGCAACAAAATAAGAGTAGAAACGAAAATCTTGTTCAAACAAATTCACTAATGCTATTAACCGACAACACCTTGATTATCAAACAAAAGAACCCTGATTATCAAACAAAATTCAACAACAAACATCACTTCATTCGTACGTACATACATACATAAAAGGTCGTCTTGTAAAAATCAATTTTTGCGTGCAAAACATATATAGTAAGAGACTAACTTGAAAATTAAAATACAAGAAACTTAATCATACATGTTTTAGGGGAAAAAAATCCTGATTATCAAACTAAATTCAGCAACAAACATCATTAGTTCATACATACGTACATACAAGCATTTAGAATGTTTCTACGAAAATGATATATATGTTTGTTAAGTTACAAGTAGGTTTGGACACACAATTCTAATAGTTTGGACCATCATTATAGTTGCATAATTCGTTCATGCACCAAACTTTTTGTAACACTCTAGGCGAATCCCACATCGGCCGTGGACAGGAGAGATTCCTGGTTCATAAGGAATGCCCTGCCTCTAATATCACCAACGCGTTTTGGGCGTATTGGCTGTGGATGAGAGGAGAACTCCACAGTTAAACGTGCTCAGGCGGGAGTAATTCAGGGATGGGTGACCTCCCTGGGAAGTTTTCACTTGGGCAACCAAAAGCAAATCCGTGAGCTCCCTCGTGGGCAAAGCGAACAATATTGGTGGTACGAGAGGCCGGGTGTTACACTTTTACACCTTCGTCGCACCACTGGAATGTTACATGTATTGTTGTAATTGGTTCTGACAAATTATTTGTCGCATGGTACATTAACATCTATAAAAAACTCATCGCTTTAAAAATTACATCAATATTATACTTAAATTAAATAGCATAACCTTTAATTTTATGATATATATCTCTTTTTCTAAAAATAAATGAAGTATATAAAACTTAAAATATAACTCAATTTAAGGCAAAAAAAAAAAAAAAAAAAAAAAAAAGAGGGAGTATATACACATGAATTCTATTTTAACCTTTCAATCATTTTTATCTTCTTATTATATACACAATTGTTACAACCCTAATCTTAAGCGCTAAAAATAAAAGTGTGTTACTTGTCGTCCCTTAAACAAGTCAAGATCTAATAAAGTGATCTTCCAAATGTTTAAAACTAGGAGGCTATCGATGTGCTTTGTCGCGGGTACGGCTATGCATCGGGATTCAAAGCGTAGATGTGTGACAGGTAAATGTTACATAATTGATAAGAATGCCGCAAATGTTAAATTAGAAATTTTAAAAAAATATAGCATTGGTATGCGTGGAGACAACAAGTTATTTAATTGATTTAAAAACTTTTAGTAAATATACAGGAAATAAAAAAGAAACCAGAAAACAAAATATTTAATTTTCACTTGCATAATAATAAAGAAACAAAATAAAAAAAACTGCCTAAAGAAGTAAACCATAAATTGAACCTAGATTCAATGTTTTCATAACGGGATCAGACGTCGAACCGGACGCCTTACTGGTTTGGTGGTCGGACCGGTCGGACCGGATTTAAGAACCAGATGACGTCATAATTATATATATAATATATTATATATATAATTAAATTTAAGTAATTTATATATGTATTTTATAGTTATATATAAAACTTAATTATATTTTTATATCCAACACACTAATTTATGGTTCAACGCCCCGTTTTTATCCATTAAAATAAAAAAAAATACAAAATCCGGTCCGAACCGGTCCGGTTTCCCGGTCCGACCAGCGATTCGGGATGAACCGGCCAGTTCGACCGGCCCAAAACGATTCGATGTGAACCGGACCGGCCGGTCCGATCCGGTCCCAACAACATTGCCTAGATCAAAGGCATGTAGGAAGCAACTCTTAAGTCTTAACCGACAACACCAGAACATAACTTTAATTGTACATTTGGAATGAGTTATATATAAAGAGTAAATATATCGGTAAAAAAAAAATACAATAATAATAATAATTTAATATCTACATTTTAACTTTAGGAGTAATGTAGATTAGAGGCGTTCAAACCGGTTTTTCCGGCCAAACCGGTTCGGGTTCAAAACCGAACCGGTTTTTTTGTGGTAGAGTCAAACCGGTTTTTCTTCAAACCGGTTCGGGTTACAAACCGGTTTGTCTCAACGAATACTCGAACCTGTCAAACCGATTCAGACCGGTTTGAAACCGGTTTTTTTTACCGAAACCGGTTTTTAACTTTTAAACCGGTTTATAAACCGGTTTTGAGTTCGGGGCTACCAAACCGGTATAGAAACCGGCGGTTTGGATCGGTTCGGGACCGGTTTGGGCCAAACCGGTTTTTTTTTTAAACCAGTTCCGATTTTTCTAGCCGAACCGGTTCGGGAACCGATTTTTTGGCCCATCTCTATTGTAGATATAACCGAAACTAGAAGGGGGTAATACGAAACATAACATAAAAAGAAATAAAAATCTATCACTACTACAAACTATCAGTCCAACAATACTCAGAAAATTTAGTTCTCTAATGGAAGCTCTGAGCCACCTGAGACTCACCGTATGTCTGCCGTTAACCACCGCATCTCCGCCGTGCACCACCAAGAGCCACCTAAAACCACACGCCACCGCCGGCGAACCCACCACCACCACCACCGTCTCCGGCAACTTCTCCGCCAGCAAATGGGCCAACCGCCTCCTCTCCGACTTCCAATTCCTCCCCACAACCACCACCGACACCGACTCGCCGGACCTCCCAGACACCGCCCTCCCTCCGCCGTACCCTCCGCCGCCCTCCGCCGCCGCCGACCGCCACGTGTCCATCCCCATCGACTTCTACCGAGTGCTCGGCGCGAAGCCACACTTCATCGGCGACGGAATCAGCAGGTGCTATGAAGCTAGGGTTTCGACGCCGCCTCAATGTGGGTATAGTGACGATGCGTTGGTTAGCCGGAGGCAGATTCTTCAAGCGGCGTGTGAAACCCTAGCGAACCCTAGCTTGAGGCGGGAGTATAATCTAGGGCTTGCGGATGATGAGGTTGATACAGTTCTTACTGATGTTCCGTGGGACAATGTAATTCTCTGACCTTCACTGATGGTTTCGAAATCGATAAGTTATTGCATTAGAAATAGGATTTAGATTAGTGTTAAGAATGTAAAAGGTTTAAATTTGTTTATGATTCTGCTAAATGCAACATAGGTATTTCATAAATTTTAATATTTTATGAATATCACTATACTAGCAGTTTGGTCATTAGAGTTACATTTATGCAGAATTCTACATAAATTGCACTTGAAACAATCAGGGAAGAAGAACAAGTAAAATGGGACTATGATTTAGCATTTTAGCTCTGATATTGGTTTTTAGAGAACTAGATTGACCTCGATTTTATTGTATGAATATTCTCAAGGTTCCTGGAGCCTTGTGTGTGTTGCAAGAATGCGGTGAGGATGAACTGGTGCTTCAGATTGGTGAGAGTTTACTGAAAGAGAGGCTACCCAAATCATTCAAGCAGGATGTTGTGTTGGCAATGGCACTGTCCTATATTGAGATCTCGAGGGACACGATGGCGATGTCTCCTCCTGATTATATTAAGGGTTGTGAATTGCTAGAGAGGGCGCTTAAGTTATTGCAGGTAAGACTTTTTATGAAAAAGTTTGGTTAAATTCTTGATACTCCAGTAAATACGTGTTGTGTGCGAAGAAATAATCTGTTTTGTATTTTTCTTTTTGTCTCTTTCAGGAAGAAGGTGCAAGCAGCCTTGCACCAGATTTGCAAGCACAAATTGATGAAACACTAGAAGAGATATACCCAC
Organism: Flaveria robusta; assembly: GCA_025506415.1. Taxonomy (NCBI): domain Eukaryota; kingdom Viridiplantae; phylum Streptophyta; class Magnoliopsida; order Asterales; family Asteraceae; genus Flaveria; species Flaveria robusta. The sequence continues at coordinate 19,470,094 of CM046475.1, forward strand.
GATATGTGCTGGAACTTTTGGCTTTACCTCTTGATGATGAGTACCGAACAAGAAGGACAGAGGGTCTTCAAGGTGTGCGCAATATTTTGTGGGCTGTTGGAGGTGGTGGTGCTGCTGCTGTTGCTGGCGGATTTACACGTGAAGATTTCATGAATGAGGCCTTCTTACGGATGACAGCAGCAGAACAGGTTCGCAGTTTGATTTACGTTGTTGAGACAATTTCTGCTAGCTCATTATCCTAATGATTAGGGGTAGCAAATTATACTCACCCATATATAAAATGGGTCGAGGTTCAAGTTATGTTCTCAAAAAGGGTGAAACAGGTATATACAAATTGGTCTGTAAGGAGATGGTTGTATGGGCCAACAGTTTGAAAGTTGCCTAAAGTGTCTTTCTAATGCATAATACCTCTTGAATAATTTGTTCAAAAACTTAGATTAGATTGAGTAGTTTTTTACCAGTGTTTTTCAGGTCAATCTGAATTGGACCGACCTGAAAACAATCCATTTGATCTATTTGTTTCTCATTTTGTGCCCTGCAAAAATGATTGCTTCCCAGTTTGATTTATACATATATTTTATATCTGTTCCTGATTTTGTTTCTAACTTTTTATTTTTAAGATTGAACTCTACACTGCCACACCAAAGAACATACCAGCAGAGAGTTTTGAAGTTTATGGAGTTGCTTTAGCACTTGTAGCTCAAGCTATCATGGGCAAAAAGCCTCATCATATTGAAGATGCCGACAAGTTATTTCAAGAACTCCAACAGATCAAAGTAACATCCTTGAGCAATCAATCACTTACATACGATGTGAAAGAAGCTCGTGAGGTAGATTTCACATTAGAAAGGGGTCTCTGTTCACTTCTTGTAGGTGAAGTTGACGAATGTTGTTCATGGCTAGGTTTAAACAATGAAAACTCACCATACCTGGATCCATCTATTGCTAATTTTGTTATGGAAAATTCTAGAGACGATCCTGACAATGATCTCCTTCCTGGCCTTTGTAAATTGTTGGAAACATGGTTGATGGAGGTTGTTTTTCCCAGGTTTAGAGAGACAGCAGATGTTAACTTTAAGCTTGGGGATTATTATGATGATCCTGTTGTATTGGGATATTTAGAAAGGCTAGAAGGTGGCGGTGGTTCATCATTGGCGGCCGCTGCTGCTATTGCTAGAATTGGTGCTGAAGCTACTGCGGTCCTTGATAGTGTTAAAGTAGAGGCAATTCAGGCATTACAGAAGGTTTTTCCTCTTGGACAGGAGTCGCAGAGTACTGTTAGACGTTATGATAACAATGAGTTTGATGATTCTTCTGTTGTTGAGACTGATAATTTAATAACTGTTTCTGAAGAAAATAATACTAATGAAAATGAAGAACAAGAAAGGATAACTAACCAGATAAAAGATGCGGCTGTGAAGATTATGTGTGCTGGTGTGGTGGTTGGATTGATGACTTTGGCTGGCTTGAAATTTTTACCGTTCAAGAAAGGCTCTAATACCACTCATAAAGAAGTAGCAGGTTCAGCTATGGCTTCTGATGTCATCAATGTGGGTATGATCTAAATGACATGTTACACTGTAGAATTTTAGTAAATCAGTGGATTTGGCATAATGGGTGGGCGGTTTTAGTATGGTTATGGCTTTAAAGGGGTTTTTTTTGTACTACTCAGGCTAAGTTGACTTGAATTCTTTGCAGCTAGGGAAAATGAAATTGTATTAAATAGTTGTGTGTTCAATATGATTAAAAAAATATATTTTTTTAATGATAACATGACAACCATGTATGACAGAGGACCCTGTAGTTGAAGATGCCAAAGAAATGCCAAGAATGGATGCAAGATACGCCGAAGATCTAGTTCGCAAGTGGCAAAGCATTAAATCCCAGGCCCTTGGACCTGATCATTGCCACTCTAAATTATCTGAGGTGAAGCGTTTTTATCAATGAATAGACTTTTTAACTTTCAGCTATTTTAACATGTCACAAAATAGTGTTCACTTCTAATGAATAATACTATACTTACTCAAGAAAGTGTTTAATAATTGTTCAACGGTGAAATGGTCATTTTGAAAATAATAAAATTTGTAATAAATACGTTTTTTTTTTACCAGAGCTTTTTTGTCAAGATGGTAATTCGAGTAAGTTACATGAATGGTAATGTGGTTTGTCCATATTGCAAGGTTGATTTTATTTTAGAAACTACGCGTGTGGTCCCAATTGTCAACCCATCGCGTTAAGGTTCTTTTCAGTAACTGAAGTAAAAAATCACTTTAAGTCAACGCAAAATGATCCTTTACGTTAAAAACAAAAACAAGTTAAAAGGGTCATATTGTCATTTTACATTAGCTTAACAGTTTTCATAACATCAGTTACTTAAAGAACTAAACAAGTTAGTGATGGTTGAACAGTGGGACCACATGTAATTTCTGAAGCGAAAGAAAAGAAAGGATTGAACTTGTAATATGGACTTATTGACCGTATGTGTAACTTAATCCGGACAATTATCTTTGGATGAAGGGGGTAATTTTTTTTATTTGATTGAAGAGATAAAACACGACCAGTTTGACCATTCATAAGTCAACGGCTTGAATATGTGACCTGACCTCTACACAACTCTGTTCACAGTTATGAATATGGAAAACTTTTTGCAGGTATTAGATGGCGAAATGCTTAAGATCTGGTCCGAACGAGCAACCGAAATTGCTCAACATGGTTGGTTTTGGGAGTACAATCTTCTAAACATTACCATCGACAGTGTGACCATTTCACTCGATGGTCGGCTAGCTGTTGTGGAAGCAACCCTTGAAGAGTCGGCTAAGTTGACCGATTTATCCAACCCAGAAAACGACGACTCGTACAATTCAACCTACACTACTCGATATGAGATGTCATATGCCAAGTCAGCATGGAAAATCACAAAGGGGGCTGTCCTCAAATCTCAGTAGATATGATGCATTTGTTTCTTTCTCCATCTCTGTTCTTTTACTGTTGTTAGGCTACTTAAAAAGGTAAAACATAATAGAAGTTTGTATAGATAGGTGTGTGTTTATTGATTTTATGCTGTAATAACCAACCTTTAATATTTGTTATATTTTATAATTTATTATTTATTTCTTGAAATTTCCAAACACGTAAATATAAGTGATTGTATAACTACAATAAAAACACTTTAAACATTACCTTTCACAACCCATTTTATTAAATCTAATTGCTTGATTAAAATCTATAGTTAAGGGTGTGTAGTGTTCTATTTAGTTTTAATCTATAATCTTTCGATTTTGGTTATCAGAAATCAGAACCGATTAGTTCGGTTAATTTCAGTTTTGATTTCAGATATTTGTTTAAATTGTTTAGTTTTGGTTTGGTTAACGAACCATTAAGCCTTTATTTTTGAGTTTAACTCAATTGTAACCTTTAATACAAGTTTAGACTTTGATAAAAATAAAAGATTTCAACAAATTTAAATCCAACCAAAACAAAGCAACAAACCATGAATATATCAAGCATTACCTACCTAAATAATTTTTATCTTTTCAAAGAAATAAAATAAGTAGTTTAGTTTAGTTATTTATCAATTCAGTTCTAGTAAGTCAGTTTTATGAATATATGCAACTCAAATCATTTATTGGGTATGGTGGTTGTATGCAATCCATTATAAGAAAAATTAAAACCAATCAAGCCATCACTTTTATATTTTCTTCAGTTTTTTTCAGTAATGGATCAGATACTCGATTTTTCCCACTCATCTTAATCTATAATTGTTTACTATCAAATAATCATATTCAAAACACAAATCTAAACATGCTGAAACTAAAATTTTACACCATGAAGTACAAATATACAATGGTCAATCACTTGACAATGGATACAAGACATCAACTGAATTGCTGTGGTAAAATTGGAATATTGTATTTGAATATACAACAGATTAAGGTTACTTAAAAGGTATGGGTTTGATACTTGGATAGTGTTTGGGAATGTTATATGTAACAGTTGATGCCTGTAAAACCGCCAGGTTAAATTTTTAAACCTGTTCCCATTCCCGTTTGTTGTTAATACCTTAGCAAGGAGAGGGCGTTTCTCCAGCTGGAGAAAAAGCCCTGTGATTCTTGTTTGGGAGCGACACTGAGCGAAAACAATTCCATTGGTGTCGTGTTCGGCTCCTCAAACCCGACAAGCTTTGCAACGATATCTGCACTCTCCTTAATATGCTCAATGTCATCTGTTTGTGTCCATAATAACTGAGCCAATTGGAATCTCCTGTTTTTGGATTCCAAATCTATTCCCCACTTCACAAACATGCTCTCTCTTTCGCTTGATGTGAATTTACTCAGAAGCTTCCTGCTCAGCATCGCCCTCTCGAGAGTCAGAGCCCTTGCACTGTTGATCATCAACAAACAAACAACATGGTTGGTTAGCCCATCAACAATGGAGGGTTGGAGATGCCAGGCACCCAAGGACCACAGGACGTCAGGGCTGCTCCTGGTTCGACCGGTTTTGATTAAAATTCTAGACCCAACTGCTTAACTATGATTTTGGAAAACGATAAACCAAAAAGGCCAAGTTGGTGGGTGGTTGGTTTTTTCACTCTTGACGGTTCAAACCAATTTTCTGTTTTTTCAAATCCTTAGCTTTATTAAAATTTCTAATATACATAGATGGTTCATAAATGTAATATATACATGTAATTGCATAATTAAAGAATGAATATATGCATGTGTGTGTAATGTATAGTATATTAGAATAAGTGTGTGTTTGTGTATGTGTGCATATATGTATATATGCCTATGTGCATATAGGCATATGTATATGTATATATACACATACATATGTGTGTATATGTGTTTACATGTATAATATTATATTTAAATAATAAAGGTTAAATGGTCGGTTCAGTTTACACAACCAGTTCCAAGTTCCAAACCATGATCTGGACTGTTATACCGTCCCAACCATCACCAGAACATTTTGGTCAATTTCAACCGTTTATGAACACCGCTAAGGGATGCAAATGGACGAGCTAAGGGATGCACATGGATGAATTTAACAACCATAATATAATAAAAGTCATTAGTCAGGAAAAAACAAGATAAATGATGTATGACCTTGCGACATCATCTAGTGTTTGCTTGAGGAATGATAGGCGTCTAAGCTCGACTTCTATGTACACAGAATCTGCTGGATCACCTTTAATGAGCAAGAAAAAGTAGGTCCTGTGAAGCAATGGTATGTTGCATTCATTCCAAAGTTCAATTATCTTCCTTCTTTGCTCCTCAAACACCAAAGACCATTCTTTTTCACCTTCCTTCACTTCATCTCCTGATTCAATGGCCTTAGGGGTACCCTTCACCTGAAAAATTATTATAAATATTATAATATTAATATTAATAACAACATAGTTTTTATACCAGCATCGAGTTTATTTGGATTTTATCTTATCATTTAAACAAATAGCGGTAAAAGAAAAGAGAGTCAAATGGATTAAAAGTTGGCTAAATTATTTTATAATATTTGATACTGATCAAATGGATTAAAAGCTTATATTTTATCAGTCAAACAAAGCTAAATGCGAAAGAGTCAGACAGGTTGAAAGTAGGCCAGAATGTTTATAATCTTATTTGACACTAATTATCTATGAAATATAAATATTTATGTAAAACAATGCATATTAAAAAGAAGGAAATTGATAGTCTTGTGAGAGCAAAGTCCTTACCATGGAATCTTTATACCTTCCTCTAAGATCATACTCCATTACTTTTTCAAGCGTCCTGGATGATGGAGAAAGGTTGAGAATACCCCTATCATTCAGTTGCATTTCTTTCTCATCAACACTCATGTTTGAAGTATGAGAATCTTGTCGACACAATTTCTTAATATCCGAATCTGATTTCGATTCAACCACCACATTCTTTTCAGATACAGGAGAAGATGCTGAATCACCTTCAATAACTGCAGAGCAACTTGTGCTCCTTGTTAAAGTTGGAGGCTTTGAACAAGTTACATCTTCAAGTGACGAACGAGGAGACTGATAAACATGTGAATTCCCTACATTGCCCTCGTTGTCATCTGCATCATCTTTGTCAATACCTTCTTCTACTTCTTTAAAGCTATCTACTGAATCTGCTCTTGTCCTGGCTTTTTGGGGAGTCTTCTCCCAATCCTGGGTTGTGTCTGGTCCGAAATATTGGTTCATAAACTCACGTGGGGTGATATTATCAAAAACATAGTGGTCTTCATTGGGGTTACGTAGTTTATGGTTCTTTGGAAAACTGTATGTGTTGACTTGAGCAGCGGAGCCCAGAGGAGAGTTGACCATCACTGGAGCAGCTGAGCCCATAGGAGAGTTAACCGCCACTTCAGATGTGTCTGACATGGAATGTTCATCCCATGACCCGCTACGTAGGTGGCCAGATGCCGTACTTCCATCCCATGAACCGCTGCGGAGGTGGCCAGATGTTGTACTTCCATCCCATGAACCGGTGCGTAGGTGGCCAGATGCCAAACTTCCATCCCATGAACCAGAATCGACCTACATGATGATATGATGGCTTAAAGATAAAATTTTAACAGTACAAGTTTGACATGAAAACACAATAGAATCTAACATGAATGTCACGAGTTGGGGTTTAGTCTGCATGGATTCGGATAAGTTTCATGTCGAGCACATTCTAGCTAAATGGGTCATGTTCGGATCGACCTGGCGAGTTCATGGGTTGACCCATTTGTTATTATAAATTAGAACATAAATATATATTTTGTCACAACTTAATATTAAAAAAATCAAAATAAAAAAAAATTGTGTTCAGGTTTATGTGTCTGAAACAATATCCTGGTTCATGTCAAGTTGCCAAACCTTAAACATTGACCATTTAACACCCTATAAAATTTGCATGTGGTTTATTGCTTAATTAGGGATACTGCATTACCAGGAATATACATTACATACCCATGGCAATAAATTTTGATCAACTCCAGCTGCTCGTAATATTTCCTCAAGGCGAGATCGAGCAAGATCACGTTCCAGAGTCAAATCTTTTACTTCTTGTTCCATCTGGGAGACAATAAAAGTATTTTATTGACTTAATTGACAATTATTATTATTATTATAACAGGCCTGTTTGTGTTATATTTCTTTATAACTAACAAGTCAGGTTAATAAAATAAATTTAGTTAAAAGGAAAATGGGTCAAAAGCCGTCCAGAATTTAGCTCTATGCAAAAATTAGATTGGTATTTTGATTTGTAATCATATTTTAATACACTAATTCTTTATAAAATATAAAAACTTTTTAATAACTCACCTTTTCTATTTGATGCTCCTTTTCTTTGATTTTAGCTTCTGAATCGTTTGTTGACACTGACATATTTTTTAGTTCATTTGACAATCTAGTCATTTCTCGTTGCAACTGTTTCACCAATGCCTTCTCTGATATGACAACATTAACCTGGGCACTTGTTCTGACATCCTTAGCACAAGCAGCAAATAGAAGTGTGTTTCTTGATTGCTCAAGATGAGTATGTGCAGGACTCAATGTGCATATTATGGCTGTTCTTGCATTTCCTCCTAGTGAGTTTTGCAGTATCCGTGTTAGTTTTGAGTCTCTATATGGTATATGACCATTTTGCCCTTTGCTACATCAGGTCAATAAAATATGTGGATTAGAAAATGGCTAGTATTCACAAGGATAATTAAGAGAAGAATCATAAATTTGAAGAAAATGAAAAGTTGGTCAGTTTAGATGAAGTTTATCCATTTGTCTTATGCATGGAGTGTGTGTTCTACTATATTTTTTAAAAGAGTACAAACTTTGGTATGAATTTTGTTTCTGAGTAAACAACCAGTTTAGACTAGAAAAAAACATCAAAGTTCTAAAACATTTGAGTTAATGTCCCTAGGATAATCAGTTTTAGGGCCCACGTCCATAAGAAAAAGTCAAACATGGTCAAAAGTTACCAAACACATCATTGTTTGGACAAAAGACCGGACCAAATTACCGTATGGATTAAAATTCTTATAAGTTGATTACATTATATTAAAAATTTTGAAAGTTTGATGGTTGTCTGGTCATGTGAAAGATAGTTAGCTAAAATTACCAGTTATCCTTTTGAGAAAAACAACATACCAGTGGGAATACAAACCTTAATTTGCGGACAACAGTTCCTAGTGTTAGTAAACTGCGATTTATGTGGCAGCCTTCTTTCAGCCGTTTACCAGCTGATAAGGTTTGAGAAGCCCGTTCACTTCCTGCCAGATCAACAAAATTCTACAAAAGGACACTTTTTGTATTTATTCATTTTGACTTTAAGAATCTATAACAAGAAGAAACATTTCAGATAGTGGTATATAACGTTTATAGTATGCATCAGTACCACGGTAGCTGTAAGAGTGCTTGCACTGTCAATCACCGAAAATTCATTGGCAGTACTTTCAATAGTCTGAAAATATAAATAATGAGTCATAATTTAAGAACTACTATTTTTGTTCATGTTGATAAGTATTAGATTATGAATAATGTACCAGTCGAATAATTTGATGAGATCTTGAGCTCATTTCATTTAATGATGTTTCCCCAATTTTTCTTTGAGCTATAAATGTGATTCCAAATGAATTATCAGTATACATTTTTGTGATGAGATAAGAATGGATAAAAAATGCTAGAGGTGGCAATTTCGGCCCATTATGGATGAATGGGTGGGTCTGGGTTATATATTGACTCGAATGAGTCAAATGGGTAAATATTTTAAGAAAATATGCAATTTTGCAAGTTTAGATTGTATATGCAATTGTCCATTAGAAAAGTTGGCCACCTGTATTAAATTGCTATTACCTTCACACACGGCGAGGAGTTCCATTAGATGGGTCCAGTCCTCCAATTGGATTTCTGTGAGTTTATCTACAATTGTTCCTTTCTGATGACAGCACAAACCTCTGGATTAACTTAAAGTTTTTGTTTAATCAATGGACCCTTTGTGACTAAAAAGATAATTCTCACCTCTGGATCATCAAGGAGTCTAAGTGGAGTACCATCTGCACTAAGAAGGTCTCTAACACATTCATTGTAAATCTCAATGGCAGAAAACTTTAACACAAATTCTCTATCAATTTGCTGAAAACAAAAACAAACCCATAAGATTAAATTTGAAGTTCCAAATTTAAAACGAAATGGCCCACTAAAAGTTTTAAAAGATTAACTTAGAGATTACTTTGTTGATGTGGTCAAATATGTCTGATATTGCATACTGAGTGATGCCAGTCATAGTGTATGTCTTCCCACTGCTTGTCTGCCCATATGCGAATATACTTGCTGAAGAAATAATTTTGTTTACAACCTAATAGTCTATACAATTTAATATCAGAATTAGAAATTTAAAATAATAATACTCACAATTGATGCCATTTAGAGCCGAAAGAGCAACTCTTTTGACTCCCTCTTCATACACTTCTCTTGTTGTGCTGTCACTCCCATATACTCTGTCTGTTTCCGGAACAACCATCATAGTGAAGGACTTAAATAAATAATAAGAACTAAGATACAAATAATATATATACTCATAATGGGCCAATATTATATGGGACTATTGCGTAGAAAGGTTGCCTAGTTTCATCTTATTTCTGTTTCGGGTCACCATGTTTCTTTTCACCTTCAAAAAATTTCAGTTAAAGTGTAAAGGAAATGCTAACCATAGTATTACGCCTATCAACAATCACATTGTAATTACATTTCATCATTTATCTAAATATGTAGTAGCCACTTTATGTTTGAATAAGACCCATTTTTAGGGGGAAAAGTAACCATAAAGTAACTATTAACCATTAGCATTAAGGGCTATGATTAACGTACCCCATAATCATCAACCTTGTCACCAAGTACAGGTTTTCAAGGCATCACTACATGGTTAAATTTACCAACATATTATAGGCTATGCCATCTTGGTAACATCTTAGGTGATAATATTAGAACTTTGAGGCTTTTTATCAAAAAACTTGAAACTTCAAGGATTTTTGTGAGTAAGAATAAACATGGTTATCCAGAACAGAAATCAGCCCAACTATGTTACCTCTTATACAACAACCCCATTTTAAATAATGTAAAATGCTATTTGCACACCACTCTTGCATGTTTTGATGTGATCAAATATGAACTGTGAACCCTCTTTATAGCTTTTTTTAATAGACTACACGAATAAGAAATTGGATGATATACCACAAAAACTTGCAAAAGGACAAAGATTACATTTCCATAAGTTATATAAGGCTTGTATGATTTACTATGTTGCTTACCAAATGTGTAGGCATTTGGGTACTTTGATCGTTCTGCTAAGGCGTTCTTGTATACAATAGTGTTGTTGCTTACGCATTCCCAATCAGAAGAATCATTCTTGGCAAGTTCCTTTGCATTCATAGGCCTCACCCTTACCGACACATATATCTTCTCTTCTTGTCCATCCTCGAGATTTATCTCGTCTCCACTAATCGACCCCATTGTATTTCACTAACAAGAACACTTGCACTTGAAGATATTGAAAATCAGATCTATAATGTTGTTTTCCCTCTCTTCATAAGGTCAGAGAGGGAAGAAAACTCAAATGTCCTGATTTCTTCTATATATCTGCAAAATAATTGCAAAAAAAACTATCTTCACGGTCCAGCATCTGATGTAAACCTATGTGATTCTCATCATCTCTAAATCGTTTCTTGCATAAATATCCACATATGGTTTTTGACATAAAAAAAAACCCTAATATGTTAAAACATATACATGATCTTCATCAAACAATTAGCATGAAGTAAAAGGTCTAATTAGTCCAAAAAACAAGAGAAATGTTCTAAATTAAGCATGAATTTTAACACAACGGATCCACATTGAACTTTGTTTTCTCACATAAACCATAAATTTGATCCCTACAAGCATCAACATCAGAATCCATTCGAATTTTATGAAAATTAACTTACGATCATGATTCATGAGTTTGAGTTCCAACTAATCCTATTTATACCAGTTAGAAAACAGAAATTGGCAACTACATACCAAAATGCACAATGCAACACACAATAACTAGGAATCATGAACTCGAATGCAACAATTGAAATCAAAATTCGTTAATGTAACGGGATAATCTGAAAGAAAATGTTGAACGAACTTACCTCTTGCGGATCAACGACGATTGAGCTGGAAGGGATGACCTGATGATACTAAAGGACGATGAAAAATGGCTAAATAAGAGATAGATACAATCAATTGACATGATTGCAGTGAGAGAAATGGAAGAATTGAAGATAATTGTGGTGGTGAAGATTAAGGAACGAAAACAAAGGAGAACCAGAGAGGGTGATAAACTGATAATATTTGAAAATAGATTTTATATCCCATTATGGGCTTTTATAGTTTTATAGTTTTCCGGTTTTGTGAGTATTGAGGAATTTAACTAAAATAATCTTGACTTGGATTTTATAAGAATTCAAAGGCGTTTGATTCGCAAGATGTGTTAGAAATTAAAATTAGAATTAGAATTAAAATTTAAAAAAACTGAATTTGGAATTTAAAAAAATTAGAATTTATCAAAAAAAAATTAAATTTCAAAATTATTTTAGTGACAAAATACTCATATGCGTATTGAAATTTTTTAATCATTGCAAACCGCCACTACCTTCGACTCATCACCGTCGCTACATACAACCGACCGCGAGTCGCACTCGCCACTTACAATCGGAATTTGACGGCGGTGGCGGTAGGAGGGCAGTGGCGACGGTCGGGGTCGGTTACGGTAGGAGGTCGGCAGTCGAAGGTTGACGAAAACGGCGGTCGGAGGTTGGCAGCGTCGGTAAGGGTCGTCGGTAGTGTCGGTTAGCGGTGGGCGGGGGTGACAGATGGCGGTTCGTGGTGGAGGCGGCGTCGTTGGAATTTGGCATCCTTCAAAATTTGGAAGGATTTTGAAATCCTTTATTTGAAAAAAATTGAGTGAATTAATTCCAATTTCAATCTTAACTCCAATTCCTTTCGCAACCTAACATATTAAGAATGGAATTCAAATTTCAATAAATTCCTACAAGCAAACACAATGACCAATGAAATTCAGATTCTGATTCCAATTTCATTGAACTCATTTGAATTTCTACATACCAAACGCCCCCCTTAAAGTTTTATAATACTAAGTATTAGGATAACCTATTGAATCTTCATGATCAAATAGGTTGTAATTAATTAACAATTTTTAGAAAAAACAATTTATAAGAAAATGAATTGATGTACAAGTTCAATGATCACACGAAATACAGTACAAAAAAATAGAGGACGAGAACCAGGACGACGAGGAGGAAGACGAAGAGGAGGAGGAGGATTATATAGACCCCTTATTCATCTATATCTTATAACTTGATTAACGAACCTAACAAACCTTCTAACAACCAAAGAATGGTTAAAGACTAAACTATCTTTTCTTGATGCTCAACTAGACATTGACAAATATACTCTGCTAAACAAGTCGTGTAAGATGACTTTAAGTAATCCTGGATGACCAAGAATAACCAAGACTAACCCCGGGCGACTTGTCATTTACATCAACAATCTTCACGCTAAAGGCAAGTCTACCAATGCCAAGCATATCCACACATTTTGAGAACTTTGGACCAAAAAGTGCTTTCGTGAACATATATGTTGCATTGTCTTTAGTGTCAACTTTATTCACTTTCACCTCTTTAGAATTAACTATATCTTCATTATAATGCATCCTCACATTTATATCTTTGATCTTCCATGATACACACTTTTCTTGGACAAATAAATTGCCCTTTGAATATCACAATTCACCATAATGTTTTGCAGCTCTACACCCATCTCTATCACAAACCCCTTTAACCATATGCTTTTCTGTACAACTTCAGTTAAAGAAACATATTCAGCTTCGGTTGTTGACAAAGCAACCACATGTTGCACAAGTTGCTCTCCAACTAACCAATACCATAAAAACATAACTTGTCAAGAACCTTTCTTTATCCAAATCTTTGGTAAAAATCAGCATCTACAAACCCCTTAATAAAATTTTGACCAAGTAAACCAATACCAAAAGTTAATCCAACTTTTCTAGTTCCATTAAGATATTTAAGAAGCCATTTGACCAGCTCCTAATGAGACTTCCCAGGACAATCAATATATCTACTCACCAAGCTAACCCCATCCAGTCTAATATAGACTATAAGATACATAAGACTCCCAACAACATTTGCATACGAGACTCGCTCCAAATAAGCTATTCTTCTGAGGTTATATGAGCATCATTTGCTAAGAGCTTAAAATGTTGAGTCACTAGTCCTTACTAGATTGTTATTTTTCATATCAAATTACCAAGAACCTTATATGTATACGAACTTTGAGTCAATCTAAGAAGTTTATTTCCCTTGTCTCTAGTAATTTCCATACCTAGGGTCTTTTTGGCAGGTCCAAGCTTTTTCAAATCAAATTCAAACATGAGCATTTGCTTTGTATCCATAATCACATTCTTATCTTTACATGCTAGCAGCATATCATCTACATATATTAGTAAATAGAAGAAATTCTTATTTTAGTACTCTCTATAGTAAACACATGCATCATAGCTACTACTGTAAAAATCCATAAGAGACCATGTACTCATCAAACTATTATACCACTATCTGGGTGACTGCTTCAACCCATACAGTGATCTTTATAATAAATGTACCTTATTTTCTTCAACTTTACATTCATATCCTAAGGGTTGTTGCATGTAGATTTTCTCTTCTAAATTCTCATGCAGGATGGTTGTCTTAACATTAAATTGTACCAACCCTAAATCCATACAAGCAGTTAACGATAAAATGGCTTATTGAGGAATGTTTAACTATTAGTGAACACTTCATGGTATTCGATACTTGCTCACTGTATAAACCCTTTGTAACTGTATTGATGCTTTTAATCTATGACCTTCTGCTTACGGAATACCCTCCTTGAGCTTATACAACCACTTACAAGACAGAACCTTCTAACCATCTAGTTTATATACTAATATCCAAGTATATACAATTTATGAAACTTATATTGCAAATACTGTTAAACGACTAAGTTTCATGTCAAATGGGTAATGGAACATGCGACGTCTAAATAAGCAATAATATCGTTTAAGATGATGATGATGATGATGATGATGATGATGATGATAATAATAATAATAATAATAATAATAATAATAATAATTAATAATAATAATAATAATATCATGACTTCCGCCGATTAATTTTAATTTTCTGTGTTAGGTTGTTCTTTTTTCAGGTGATATAATAGCACATATTTTGTTATATATTCAATACCTTTGTGCATTTATGTGCTTTCATGCTTCTTTTCACTTTGTTTTTAGGTGATTGAAAAGGATGATTTTATCATGTTCATAATATGTGATCATGGTAAATTTTCAGGATCAGAAAAAATTCACACAAGAAATTATCTTACAGGTCAAAGGATAGATTTATCCCTTGCTAACGTGAATTGTGTTTGTTGTCTTGTTCTAATCAATAAAGTACTAAACTTTACTATAAATTAGTAGGTTTTGTTTAATATTCTGAAGAATTCCAACTACGGGAATCAGGGGTCGGTTGAAGGAGGATGAGAGCATACAAAATCTGCTTAAACTACTTAAGTATAGAAGGTTATTAACTGCAATAGTTGGCACTGTATCTACTTGTTTCTGCCTTTTTGTTGGTTGTTGTACTCGTATGATGCATCAATGATCTAGTTTTAATACGAATTTACAGACGTTTTTTGGTTTAAGTCTGTACTTTCTGTAAGTAGTTTGTTTTTGCTCCAAAATTAGATTCCTACTTAAAAATTAGTAAAGATTAAGATTTTATGTTGTTTGGAAGTGGAATTAAGAACATTGTGCAGAGAGTGATATTATGTATTAAAGTTTGAGGCCGGTATATATGGTTTTGAATTAGGTTGATGCCATTACTTTGTGCCCAAGCTATACTAACCAAAACACACACACACACAAAAGACCCGCACAATAGAGTTCAAACCTTGAATCTCTAATTTTAGACTAATTTGTTGTAGACCTCATTGATTTTCATTCACTATGTATCTATAAATGTTTACAAATTACCGTTTTGGTGTTTAGATATAATCAACATTAAGTAGTTTAAATGATTTAACTGGAGTTTTATAGTTTACTAGCCATTCATCATTTCTTTTATTTTATAAAACATCTCTCTTATATACCAGAGATATAGAGAACGTGCAACCTTCGTGGGGTTGTGACAATGTCATCTGCAGCGCTGCTATGAGGGGCGTTATGTTCCTCGTAGCGGTGTGTTTTGTACCTGAATCCGAATGTTAAACCTGAACAAAATCAACCCGAACTCGATTAAAGACTAACCCGAGCAATCCAACCCGATTATTACATCAAACCGAACCCGATTTTTATAAATGGTTCGGTATTTGGGTTGATTTTGCGAGATTCGGGTCAACCTGATTAACCCGAATATTAGTTTTTAAAAAAATTCAAGATTAATATATATGTGTGTGTATTTATATGTGTGTATTATGTTACCATTTACAAGATCTGAAAAAATAATTTTCTAAACTTTATATTTCATTGTAGTGGTTCAATTTTATTATGTGAATTTTAAGAATAATCCAAATATATAGTTTTTTAATATTTGAATATGTATAATAAAATGAATGTAAATAATCAAAAACTTTCGGATCATTATAATAAACAAAATTCTATGTTGATAATACATGAATTTTGATTATATACATATTGATTACACAAACTTGAGAGATGACATATATTTTAAATCTCATACATTCATTTTGATCACATACATATTGATTACACAAACTTGTGAGATAACAAATAATTTAAAGCTTAATGGTTTTCTCTAAACCCGAAAACCAATTAACCCGACCCGAATAAACCCGAATATTGAAATCCGAAAATCGATTAAATATTACTTATTTGGTTTGGTCTTCGGGTTGATTTCCTACACCTAAAAACCCAAGGAACTCGGCTCGAGGAACCCGAAACCCTATTAAAAAACCCGAATGACACCCCTAGTTCCTTGGGGCCTTACTTTCACTCCTAGGACCCTGCAAGTTTGTGGCGATTGCATCGGCCATTTTCTCACTCAAATTCGAACTTTGGCAATTCAAATTAAATCAAGTATTTTAATTTTGTAAAAACATCGGCACCCGCCGCAATGCGCGAACATTCCCGCTAGTAGCTAATATGTGTGTATGAAAAATTATTATTAATTGTTACCCGAGTAATTAACCACATATTTTATTTACATAAATATGTCTAAATGCTGTAAATATGTTATCTTTATTTATCAATGTCTGATATTTGACTCTTTAAGTTCATACGTCAATGCTAATGTTGTGCTGTTATGCCTGTAGATCCAACAATTTTAAAATACACAAGTTTCACCTCTATTAAATTATAATTATTTTATGAGACAATATATTGTTATTCTATATCCTTTTTAAACTAGCCTATTTTAGATTTCTTTTTGAGTAAATTACAAAGATTGTCTTTTATAAATATATTAATTCACGTTATGTTCTTACACTTTAATAATTACACTGGACGCACTTAGTTCGAAAATTTTACACACTTTTGGTCCTTTCTACTAAAATCACATAGGTAATTAACGCATGAGAAATTGCTATATGGGAAATTAATGATGATAAGAAATTAATCAATGAAGGAGAAACATGTGATATGCTAGCGATGATGAACTCGTGGAACTGAATCCTCTTATTAACCTTATATTCCACTAAAATGGTGGATTTGCAAAATGGTTGTCTATGGCGGATTTTGAAACGTCCAAGATCTAGATGACAACGATGTATTTTTGTAAGTTACATAAATAGTCATTTGAGTTAAAAAGATGGTAATGCCTCGCATGAGAGACACATGATCTAACTTAACTTAAAAAATGGTCATAAGTTAGTAAAACAGATAGAAGATGTGCAAAATTTTCAAACTAAGAACATCTAGTGTAATTATTGAAGTGTAAGAACGTCTAGTGTAATTATTGAAGTGTAAGAACATCTAGTGTTATAATTTCGAAGCGTAAGGAAATCACGTGCAAGTTCATATGTATATAAAAAGACAATCTCGTGTAATTTACTCTCTTTTTTGAACATAAAACTTCATTTTAAAACACCGGATACAAACCCCCACCGTTTGATCGAACACAATTACTACTTTAGCATCTCTCAGTTATTTACCGGAGGATGACACCATAAGTGTTTCAATGTCCCCTTTGGTTTTTAAAAACATTATTTAAAAATTCAAATGGTTTAAGAAAGAGGGTTGAAAAACTAAAAAAAAAATTCAAAACAATTAATTAAAAAAAGACGTTTCAAAAAAAGTATAATTTGTGTTCATAAAATGATATTCTTTAAATAATAAACGTAGTAATAATAAGATAATAAAAATAAAACTAAAAATAAAAAACATCGTAGAAAAATATCAATGTTAATTTTATAAATACACATACACACATATATGTATATATATATATATACTAGCTTTAGTAAACCCATGTGTTACACTGGTTGAACAAATAAAATATTAAATATAATAAAATTTTATCAAGTATAAAACGATATTTTATAATATAATATAATTAAAATTACGTATAGTAAGAACAATATGTAATAAAACAATTATATCAATTTTTTAAACTTTTGGTTTAAAACCTTTTTTCCAAAAAAAATAAAAAATATTTTGTTTCAAAACAAACCGTATTAAAAGATATTATTTTTAAAAATTTTCTTATTATAAATTTCAATTTTAATTATTTTTTATTTATAAAAAATTAACTTTTTAAAAACACTAATTTTAAAAAAGTATGATGTTTTGTAAAAAATTCTTATTTTATAAAAATTATTTTTAGAAAAAGATCTTTTTTAAATTTATTAAAAACTATTTTTGTTCTAAAAAAAAAGAAGCGAGAAATTTGGTAAGAATGAATGTGGTGTCGCCACGTGTCACCTCAAGATATTTTTTTATTAGAGTAGAAAGATGTATGAATGTACTAGATTTAGTAAACCCGTGTATTACCTGGGTTGAAAAAATAAAATATTAAATAAAATAAAAAATATATTAATTATTAAACGATATTTTAAAATAAAATATGATTAAAATTATGTATTAGTTAGGACTATAACTAATAAAATAATGATATCAACTCTTTAAATTTTTATTTTTAAACTGTTTTTGTATTTTTTTAAAAAACATTTTGTTTCAAAAGAAACAGTTTTAAAATTATATATTTTTTAAAATTTCCCTATATAGCTCCAAATTTTAATTATTTTTTAAAATATTTCATATTTTTAAAAAAGTTTAATGTTTTAAAAAAGTTCTTATGTTATAAAAATTTACTTCTTTAAAAATAACATTAATAAAAAGATCTTTTTTTTTTAATTTATTAAAAAACTATTTTTAATATAAATAAAATAAAATAATATTATTAGTAATTAATATAATTATTTAATAAAAGAGTGAAGCAGAAAAATTTTAGTGAGAAAGAATATGGAAATAACATTAATAAAAAAGACATCTTTCCAAATTTAATAAAAATTATTTGTAATCTATAAAAAATTAAAACTATTTAATATTTTCTTAATTTAGGTAATTATTTAAGAGGAGAGAGAGGCGGGAAAAATAAAATTAGAGGGCCTAGAATTATAAAAAGTGTCCTCTCAAGTTACTCTTTTATGTGTGTATGTGTGTGTGTGTGACTGTGTGGCTTGAAAAATAAAGGATCAATTGCATATATACCCTTGTAAACATCTTTTAAATGCATATATACTCAAGAAAAAACTTTAATTGCATATATACCTAATTTATTGTTATGACAATATTACCCTTCCAAAAAAATTAATAAATGGGTATATATGCCATTAAATAGTTTTACAGGAGGAAATATGATGTTAATACATTTGACAATTATAAGGTTTGTAAGGGGTAATTTGCCAATTATGAAGTTTTAGTAAAAATAAGAGCAAATTAGTCATTACATAAACTATTTTTAATGAAAATTAATAAATTTGCCAATTATAAGGTTTTGTAAGAAGATATATGCATTTAAAATTTTTGCTTGAGTATATATGCTAATAAAGAGTTTTATAAAGGTAAATATGCTTTTAACGAAAAATAAAATTATAAGAATCATATGCATAATTTTAAAATTTAAAGACCAAATTCAATATTTTAATGAAATCACAAAAACTGCTTATGTAATTTACTCATACTTTTAACATCAACATAAAAACACATTGATTTTTATAATATCTAACACGTTACACTGTTTTATAAACAAATTGAAAAAACATATCAAAACAAAACGTCATAGTCAATGTTTTTATTTGTGAACCCTTTACATACGAACCAACAAATTCAAAATCTGTCCCCAAATTCTCTCATCTCCCCTCTCTTCTGCAACTGATTCCAACGACTACCATGGATGCAATACGAAAGCAAGCTTCAAAGCTCAGAGAACAGGTCGCTAGACAGCAACAGGTACTCAATCATCTTCATTCTTCATCCAAAATGTTGCAGATTTTGTTTAAAATCTACCACAAGCTGTTCAGTAGGTTATATGTAGAAATTGGTTTAGGTTTTGATGTTGATGTCATGCTTTCTAGTTAGTTTTATAACTATTTCGGTTTTGATGTTTAGGTTTAAGATTAAGTTCGGAATTTAGGTTGTTTTTTAATTTTTGACTTTTTGTTTGTGGAATTGAAGGTGTAACTTAGACTTTGTGGTATTTCGTTTGATGATTTGTGGTTAGAGTTTGAATTTATGATTGTGTGGCTGTATTACTTCTGTAGTGCCAGTTATGTTGGCTTCCTTAGTTCATTTGCTAAAGTTTGTGCTGTGAGGTGTTCCTGTGATGCTATGTTCTAGAGCTGTTTAATGTGTTAAGTTCTTGGTCAACTTGTCGTGTGTTTTATTACGCGTAGTCTTCGTTTTTTGAATTTTAATTGGAGGCAGTGAGGTGCTTTATTTGCAAAATCAAGTTTCTTTTTTTTTCTTCCAGAAGTGACATAATGTATAGTAGGTTAAGTTTGCATTTGTACCAGAATAATGTGAAGTTTGTTATTTTGTAAATGATCTACAAATGGTTTGCAAGATTGTTAGCTGAGACTGGGATGGGAGGATGATCAAATGCTAGTCTTATTTAGCTGAAAAGTTATGTTAACAGCGCATTAAGCCCCAAAAAGTTGTATGATCAAGTTTATAAAGTTAATGTTGTATAGTATCTCATTTTAAGTGGGGAACAATGTAACATCCCATCCCACATCAATGTATGAATTTGACTTTTTAGCTCCCAAATTATGGCTAGAGGTTTACTAAATGATATTTCACCTTGGTCTTAGTCAGTACAATTGGAATTTAGTATAGGGTCATTGCACTATTTTTGGGTGACCGTGGGTTCGTTCTCATCGATAAACTCATGGACCCGCCAATACTCTACCAACTTGCTAAGTGCTAACCGAAGGGGTCGGGTAAACCTTGCACTAGGTAGGTGGCCTTCATGTAGGTCATTACACTTTGTGTATACTGTATTATGAAATACATAAGAAATCCCATTTGTAAATTTAAGCATATTTGGATTTGAGAGGTTAAAAATGCCCAATAAAAATAGTTAGAACTATTTCTTCACTTTTTTACATTAGATTATCTCTTTCTGTAGGCAGGTTCAGTATATAATTAGAATTGTGGCTTGTAAACTGTGCTTGTTTTTTTATGTCAAATTGTTACCTTCCTGATTGCTGACTTTTTTTTCCATCTGTTCTCATATATGGTAGGCTGTGCTCAAACAATTTGCTGGTGGACTTGGAGGGTCTGAAGATTTAGTAGCCAATGAAATAGAATTACAGCAGCATCAAAAGCTTGAAAAGCTTTACACATCAACCCGATCTGCCAAGGTCACCTACATTTTATTCTATTACTTTATGCTTTTATTTGTTATATTATTATTGCTTAACTTATATGTCATTTGTTTTTTCTTACCAGCACTTTCAACGTGACATTGTACGTGGTGTTGAGGGTTTTATTGTAACTGGATCAAAGCAAGTTGAAATTGGTAAGCTAACTATTGTGCAAACTACCATAACAATATTAGCACTTTCTGTAATATCAATAATTGTTTGTAGAGGTGGCAATTTCAACCATTTACTTGTGAATGGGTCCAGCTGATTGTGTTTAATCTCAAACTGGTTGAACACTTCACTGGTTGAAACTCCCCAAAGCGTATGTTTAATTTATTTTATTCAATACACAGATAATTATCTTAACAATATTGTTTTTGCAATTCCAACTAACATTAGTTATTTATGTTTTTTTATTTGAATAATGGATGATAGAGTGTTCATAGGTCAAGCCACCTCGACCCGGTCTGTTTTGATACCCCGTACTAAAATGTACTGTTTAAATCGAACTTGTTTTGGCTTGTCACCCAGTCCACCCAACCTGCTTATCTTACAAACTCTGACCATTGGTGTGTGTGCTCTTGCCCACAGGTACAAAACTCTCTGAAGACAGCAGGAAATATGGTGCAGAGAACTCTTGCACCTGTGGTAGTGCTTTATCCAAAGCAGCAATGAGTTACAGTAGTGCTCGTATGGATATCGAAAGGGAAAGAGAAAATCTATTGAAAGTCCTTGGCACACAGGTAAATAATACTTTCACTACCTTATAGTAAGTTTTGTTTTAATGCAAAAAAGACTTTGCTAGGTTTAAGTTGCACAAGTTTAATGATGATTGACGTGGTAATTGTTGAAATATATTTGAAGTCTTTTGTTGGTTTACTTGGCCAGTTTGTCCTGGATCTCTTTTACCTTGAATTTTCCCTGCTTATCTGCGGTTAAAAGGGTATCAATCAGCATGATTTTCTATTTGCTCTGTTCCTATCCAGTGACCATGATGTTTATAATGTTTTGGAATTAACATTAAAAAGTTTCATTTTGTCTTATATGTGTAACTATAGAAGAAGTGTGCTTCAGGTTTCATTTGATATGAAGAAAATTGAGTTGGGTCATGGGACTCACAAGATGAAGAATAGAGTATAAACATATTCTTCACTATCCAATTTTACGGTCCCATTTTAGCTCTCCATATTTCCATCACATAATTGGGACCCACAAGTTTTTATCTTCCCATTTGTGCAGTCATATCCTCATTTCTCTTTACATCACATATGACAAAATGAATATGTTGAATGTTTAAATTAACGAAACGTCCATATTTCCTGATTCATCATCTTATATAGTTACAAAATTGTATAATAATCTTTTCAACTACAGGTTGCAGAACCTTTAAGAGCTATGGTTGTTGGAGCTCCTTTGGAGGATGCTCGACGTCATGCTCAAAGATATGACAGAGTCAGACAAGAAGCTGAAGCTCAGGTTAATAATATTATGTCTAAAATGCAAATATATATAGACACAGACATACATAAATTTATCTGTTTTGATGGATGAGTCACTGCTAATCTTACTGTTACTCTCATTGTATCTTAATAGGTGATTGAAGTTGCAAGAAGGCATGCGAAAGTGAAGGAGTCTAATGAGAATCCTGATAATTTGTCAAAGTTTGAAGCTGCCCAAGCTAGACTTCAGGAGCTAAAGTCAAGCATGAGTTTATTGGGTAAAGAAGCTGTTGCTACCATGTCAGCTGTGGAAGCTCAACAACAGAGGTTGACACTTCAACGACTTATAACCATGGTAAACTACGCCCCACATATGTGCCAACTAATTACTTCATTTTTAGTGTTTTTCAGTAAAGTTCTTTGGAATAATAAATTCGAAAAAGTTGAATTAATTATTTTATCATGAATTGAAGGTTGAAGCAGAGAAAAATCATTATCAGAAAGTCGTGCATATACTTGATCGACTTGAAGGCGAGGTATCTGTTACACTTGGCATTCATTTCTACCATGAAAAAGAAAGAACGCACTGTTACTTGTAGTGCCCAAATTGGTGGGTTGGGTAACACCATAGCAGGTCAAAATGTGTGATCGGCATTCGGCAACAGGCATCGATAATAATCTGGTTGGGTTGACCCAAAAATTTGTCCAATTTTTCTTAAGAAATAACTAGTATGTAAAATACGATTATTCAACTTATATTATTTAAATAATAATCTATTTCTAGCAAAATGATTTAGGAGGCTTTAGCTATGCATTACAATTCTTTGTGATTTTGGCCCCCTTGACCCTATTTCCTCTTTTCGATAAATTTCTTTTTTCTTTTTACCATTTGACTGTTAGACCTCATAATCTGAATTGACCGTTTATAAATAAATTGGTTGAAATTGCTATCTTTACTGATTCTCTATGAGTTTCCTCTTCCCCAATGAGAATTATAACGCAACCCATTATTGGGATATGTTATTTTGGGCCCTCAAATATATATAGAGGGGCAATCATGTAAAACCAATAATATGCTGAAACACGAGAACCACATAATACATTTTTTCTATTGTTTTGGCATTCATACATAGTGCATAAAAGATAACTAGAAGTAGTGGATGAGAGAAACATAGGCATTACATATGATAAACCTTCAAACAATTTATTAATTTACTATATTTATGGAGAGAATTTTATTATTTCATTAAAGCTCTGCCTTATATGATGGTGACTTCTTTTAGATGTTGCAAGAACGTCAAAGAATTGAAGCTTCTCCTACAGCAGCATCAGTTTCGCCCATGAGTACCTCTTCACCACCTCATGATGAATCCAAGAATGGCACTGCAGATAATATGGACTACTTTCTTGGAGAGGTATACAACCAATTTCAGGATTCTGTAGTTTGAAAAAGATGGCTCAACTTAACTTTCATAAATTTTTGAATCATAGGTCATACATCCATATGAAGCAGAGTCTGATGCTGAGCTGAGTTTAACAGTTGGGGATTACGTCGTTGTTCGAAAGGTCTGATTTTATTTTTATTTTTAAAATTGATATGAATAATTTTATTTTGATGGTTGCCTGTATCAAGTAGTGCAATAAATATATTATAAAGACAAAAAAGGACCATTGTCTAAACATAGAACAATAAATTATGAGTTCCTGTTAGGGGTGTTCCGTGCCCTTCCGGTTTTGACTGAAATTCTGGGTGAACCTACCACAAACCAAACTGGCTGGGTTGGGTTTGGGTGCTCGGTTGGTTGGTCTGGTTGATTTGACGGTTTGAACCATTTTTTAAATTTTATTCTTCACATGGTTAGTTTGTATTAAAATTTTAAAATGATAAAGATAGTTTATGTATAAATGCATGTTACAAAATTAAAAAATAAAAAAATAAACCGTCAGCAAGACAATCAAACTGCTAAACCACCAAAACTAAAATTTGAACCGAACCGCAAGGATCTCAAACCGTCGGTTAATAAACATTCCAACTTATTGTTAAATAAGGTGTTTTTGGGCTTGCACAAGGACAATCCAACCCAACCTGTTTTAACATGCTACCAGGTATCCTACACTCGTGTTTTGTTGCCTCTACTCGGTCCTCTAAGTAGTGAGCTGCAAATCTTAAATATCATATAAAATTATATTTTCTGGCCAGGTGTCAACTAATGGTTGGGCGGAAGGCGAATGTGAAGGGAAGGCAGGTTGGTTCCCCTTGGAGTACGTAGAACGCCGAGACCGGATTCTTGGTAGTCAGGCGGCTTAAGTGTAATAGCAGTAGCAGTTGTAGTAGCTAACAGGTTGTTTATCATTTAGCAAGCTTCTAAACATTGTGATTCTTCTTCATTGCTTTTATGCTTTTAGATTTATTCTAATTTCAGCATCAACGTAAACGGTAGCGGGTTTAGAAAACTTTCAAACGCGGCCTGCTGTTTACTAACGAATTCTACGTTTCATTTGGGGCAAGGGGGATTGATCGTGTCGATTATTACAGTAGATCCGTTATTATTGCTGTATAATGCATATCATCATGGTTGAAATTCATAAAACATGCCGAGAAGTGATGATTTGGTACTTGGTAAGTTAAAAAATCAGTTTGGACCATTTAAATACTTCTTTTTTATCCATTTTGACGGAACCCAATTTTCGGCAGCGTCAATAATTTATGGATTGAAACAAACGTAACTAGTAAAATCCCTCTCATATCGAATCTGTAGATATGAATTTGGCCTTGAAGAGGGTAGCATGAAGGTAAAGTTTTTTCTTTTATTTCGAAGAATGAAAAGGTTGTGCTTCTTTTGATTCATTGAGGCCTCAAGCTCAAAAATTCAATCTCTTGACATTTTAACTTTAGTTATCTTGAGAGAAATAATTCATGGATCCGACAACATGAAGTTTATATTGACACAGAATAATGATTGTATAAAATTAACATAGATAAATATCAAAATTGTAGCAAATTGTAAAACCTTGTGTTTTTGGGGAAAATTCTTGCTGGGGGCCTTGTTTTATTTTTCATAACTTGGTTGTTGTGTCTTTACTTAAGTGGAAAGTTGCCGGTGGCTTGTGCATAATATAATATGTCTAAGTCATTTTGTTGAAATTAAAAGGGTGGGACGATGTACATGTTGCATAAGAAGAAAGTATTGGAAAGTTAAAGGAAAAATATAGAAATATAGAGGTGTTAAGTACAACTTGAGAAAAATAAGATTTCAAGGGATATAAAAGATCTCTCTCATTTCTTCACCAAATGACAGAGAAAGTTGGAATGAAAAAGAAAACATGGAACTCAAATTTTAAAGACAAAGTGTTGGTATCTTCACCTGTTTTGTAGGGAAATGAGTATGTTTTTACACACTTTAGCAAAGTGTTTACAAGTTTGATGATTTTGGATAAATGGATGAGTTTGTAGGAAGTCATATAAACTTAGATGTAAGTTTAGAAGCGTGAAGTGTGTTAGGAATAAGTTAATGTATGTGAGAACGCACTAAGATTACAATCAACTGGAATTAGAGGAAACGAATAGAATTATAAACTAAAAGAAAATTGGAGTTTAATAATTCAAATTATTAACTATTGGTAATATTAATTACGACTAATAATTTGGCCAGTGGAAATTCCAACTTTCAATTTTGTTTCCAATAACATTTTTAATTTAACAAATCATTAACTTTGTTTAGTTTTGATGTGTTGGAAATATATTTACATAAATGTGGTCTTTGGAATCATTTACTAATAAAGATCAAATGACAAGAAAAGTCTCTGTTAATGTTGTAGTTACATGATGGATGTAATTACATAATGTGAAAGGACTCTTGCCTTTTAAAAGTTTGAACTATCAAGAGAAGAAACACCTTTACAAAACTTTTCCTTATCACATAGTCATTCATCAAACTCTATAAATCTTAAGGAAAAAAAATAATCTCAAGCTTATGACATGATCATCTTCATCAAAGATCACTTTTTCTACAAGTAAGAACCACTAATTTGATCTTCATGATTATGTCTAAGATTGAATCATCATAATAAGATCCATGATTTTGACCAATGTCTCAAGATATAATCAACAAGACAATGTCGCATGTGACGTGACTGTTGCATCACAATAACTTGGACTCTTTTAATATAGTTTTTACGAAAGATCAATTTTTGTAAGTACTCAACAATATGGTGCAAGTTTCTTTCCTACGTATTTAACCAATTGCGTCTTTCCAATCAATCTCATTTCTTTCAAATTCCAATCAATTTCTAAAAGATAAGTTTTCAATCAATTTTGTTTGTTCTTGTCTTCTGCTATGATTTGTAATTGATTCTTTTTTTTTTTCCAGTTCGAGCAACATAATCTTCAAATGATTTTTTTTGTCTAGAAAGTATTATTCGTTTTCATGACACGTCACATGTCACATTACTAAAATAAACAGAGTTAATGATATGTCGCACTGAGAATGTTATTGGTACAAAAAGTTGAAATTATCATTAGTCAAATTGTTAGTTGCGATTAATATCAGCCAATAGTTAATAGTTTAGATTATTAAAATATAATTTCCTAAACTAAAATTTTAAATGTTGTTTTACTTATTTTTCTTTAGCTCTCTTTACACACAACAAGACCACTTAAAAGAGTCATTGTTTCTAAAGAGGATTCAACGACTTCAACCTTTATTGTTATGTAATGTTGGTATATACCGCCCAAAATTATTTACTTTTAAAATTAAAAACATACAGTCATACAAATCTAATACAGTCATACAAATCTAGTCGAGTTTTTGTGTTAGTTAATGGCAGCCCCTCTGGAGAGTTTGAATGCAAGAGAGGAGTAAGACAAGGAGACCCGCTATCCCCGTTTTTATTTATCATCCATGGAAGCATGGTCTTGCATTATGAAAAAAGCTGTTTATGAAGGTCTTTTTCAGGGATTAAAAATGCCCAATAATGGGCCTATGATTTCTCACTTGCTTTTTGCTGATGATGTGATCCTAGTTGGGAAATGGTCTGAAATGAATGCTCGCAACATTGTGAGGCTGCTAAGAGGTTTTTACCTTATCTCGGGGTTAAAGTTTAATTTAGCTTAAAGCTCATTATATGGTGTTGGGGTCTCAGACAATGATCTGTCTTCTGTGGCCTCTATTCTTCATTGTAAACTTGATAAACCACCATTCTCCTATCTTGGCCTGAAAGTGGGGGCTAACATGAACCTCACTAAGAATTGGTCTCCAGTTATGGAAATCTTTAAAAGCAGATTGTCGATGTGGAAAGCTAAAACATTATCCATTGGTGGAAGGGTAACACTATTAAAATCTGTGTTGGAAGCTCTGCCCCTGTATTACTTCTCGCTATATCGTGCTCCTACCTATGTCATTAATTCTTTGAAGAAAATTAGGAGATCCTTCTTATGGGGTGGGGATGAATCCAATCGACAAATTCATTGGGTTGCATGGGATAAAGTAGTATTACCAAAAGACAAAGGAGGATTGGGAATAACATCTCTAAAACACTCAAATATGGCTATGCTTTCAAAGTGGTGGTGGCGCTTTAGAAATGAAAAACATTCATTATGGTGGAACGTTATATGGTCTATCCATTGCACATCTCGTAGTTGGAGCTCCATTCTAGTGAGTCTTTCTAGACCGGGAGTTTGGAAGAATATTTTTAAAATTGGGGATGATTTTAAAGCTTTTGACATAAATTTAAATTGTTTATTAATTGGTGACTTGGGTAATGGAAAAGATATAAGATTTTGGATGGATTGATGGTGTGCCAATCTTCCTCTGATGGAAATTTATCCATGTCTATTTACATTGGAACATCGGAAAAATATTCGGATTAATGAATGTTTTAGAGTGCATGGCAATGATTTTGTATGGATTTGGAGGTGGAAAAGGGAGATGCTTACAATCCAAGAAACAAAGGAATTTACACTCTTGATGGCAAGACTTATGACAGTCTCGCCTACGAGTGGAAATGATGCGTGGAGATGGGGTAAGAAGGTTGAAGAAAAATTTTCTACAAGTTATGTCAAAGCCATGTTGGTAAACAAATCCATTTTAGGAGATGAATATGGGTTTTCGTGGAATGAGTGGGTACCCAAAAAAGTGAATATATTTAATTGGCAAGTGGAATTAAATTGTATACCCACCTGCGATTCATTAATCTGAAGAGGTATTCCACTTCAACTCATTATGTGCAGGTTGTGTGGTTTAGTGGAAGAATCGATGGATCACTTGTTCATAGCATGCATGGTTGCTGCCCAAGTATGGTCAAAAATCAGCTCTTGGTGCAACATTCAAGTGGTATTTACATTCTCCTTTAGGGACCTTATGGATATACCTTACCAACTAAATGGAGATAGAGATTTTAAGAAGGCGGTCCATGCAATTTTCTTGGCAGCTACATGGAGTATATGGAAGCACAGGAATGAAATTATCTTTGGGCAAGCCCAGTCTTCGGTTAATTGGATTATAAGGGAAACAGTGGTGTTAGCATCTTTATGGCTTAAATCAAGGAATAAAAATGAGCTTATTCCTGGGCTTTGCAACTTTTCATTTCAACCTGGTTGATGTTGTAATTTGGTTTGATATGTAATGTTTGTTGTCTTTGCTTTGTTGTGTAATGTTTGCATAGGGTTCTTAGTTACTTGCTAGCCCCTTTTTTTATATATATATATATATATATATTTTTTTTTTTTTTTATTTGCCGTCCAACAAAATGTGAATGACCTCACATCTCTTAGTAAGAGAAAGTTTAAGAATTCAAGGAGGTGCGACAATTGATGCCATAAATCGATCAGTTATATTACACAATGGTTGTCTTTCTTTTACTGTGTGCATATATATTTGACAATATATAAAACTAAATTTGTTTTAAGATGGTTATACTATAAAGAGAAAATTACATAAATAGTCCTTATGGTTTGATCAAATTGCATAATTGATCCCCAGACTATAAAAATTACAAAGTTAGTCCAAATTTTTATGTATTCATTACAAATTTGATCCCCAAATTTTACAAAAGTGTAAAGTTAGTCTAAACTTTATATGGGCTTTGCACTTTTAGTCCTTAAAATTAAATTTAATAGTTAGTTTAAATTTTATAAAATGTATAAAAAATAAATGAATTTAATGCCAGGGACCAACACATGCAATGATTACACAAAAGTTTGGACTATCTTTGTAATTTTTAAAGTTTGGAGACCAAACACGTAATTTGATTAAACCACAGGACCAGTTATGCAATTTTCTCTACTATAAAAAATGCAAGTATGAATAGTAATCATATATGATCTAGGGTTTATAGGTTGAAAGGATGACTCTAAACATGACACATATCTATTTATGGTCAAAGACATCCAACTAAACTCCGCCCAACCACATTCAAAATCATATAATCTTAACATGACTCGATGTAAGATAATAAAAAATTGAATTGATAATGCTACAATATACAGAGAACACAAGAAACTCTATAAACCTAATTGGACCCGTAGGCTCATAATAATAAACCTTGAAAAACCCGATACTAATAACATATTCCAATACTCTCACGCAATCGAAGTGGAAGAAACAATAAGCTCAGACTGAAAAAATATAATAACCAACAATAATAAGATAAACATGCTTTGATTGACTTGAAAATCCAAACATTTACCAACAAATTCATATTGTGCTTGATGTTGTCATTTATAATTTGTTTGATTGTGCTATTTATATTTTGTTTGATTGTGTCATCTATAGTCTTTGAAAAAATAACAGCATAGCAATGGATTCTAGTCCTGCTCGTCAAAACCCTGTACCGTGGTCAAAGGATAGTTTCTTGGATCCATAGATAAAGAGAGGAGATACGTAGATCTAAAAAGAAAATAAATTAATCAAACCGTAGTTTGAGATCAGTGGCCCTGGATTGTGGTTCTTGGCATGGATAAAATACTGATAAATAAAAAAAAGAAAAAGAAGTGACCGTTGCAATTTAGGAGCCGTAACTTAGTAACGAACCAAAAGAATTATGGGGAACAAATTAAGAAACTGAATATTAAGTTTGAATTTTCAACTAATAATAAAACTTATTAAACAAAAACTAAAAAATAGAAAAGAAACGAAACAGAAAACGAAGGTAGGACAGCGAGGCGATAACGACAATGGTGGCACACCACTCTGTCTAGGGTTTGAACTTAGTGATGTCAACTAGGGTTTATTTTAATTTATTTTTTGTTGCGCAGAAAAATGGTAAGCAAAACCCTAAGGGACCGTTTGGTTCGCAGAATGTTTTGCAAAGGAATTGAAAATGGAAATGGAATTGGAATTGGAATTGGAATTGAAATTGAAATTGGAATGTTGTTGAAGTTGACAACGTGTTTAGTTGGTCAATTTTGAGTGAAATTGAAATTTTAATTTTGAACATTACGTTGGATTGTTAAACATTCCATAGGTAAGTGGAAGGAATGTGAATTCCAATGAATGAGGGAAAATTTTTCAATTTCAATTCCATCCGTTGACCAACCAAACATGATTTTGAATAAAAATTTTCCAATTCCAATTCCTGAGAATTTTGTAAACCAAATGCCCCCTAAGAATTTGATATCATGTAAGATGGTAAAAAACTGAATTGATATTATTTAATAGTTAAGTTACAATATACAAAGATCACAAGAAATTCTAAAACCTAACTGACCCGTAAGCTTATACTAATAAACCTTATACTAACAATCATTAATACTAGTAACATTTTCCAATAAGGATGATCCGTTTATCTAAAAAGTTTATACGGTTGACAAGTTATAACAACCGAATAGTTGTAATAAAGGTGTAAATGAATTAGCATATCATGCTAAGTCACTCATTTAAACGATGCTTTTGATAAAGTGATACACATGCTTATTTACATTTTTGCCTCTGACTCCTCCTTTTCCTTCAACTCTGCCTTAACACTATGATATAGCTTCACCGTCCACCTTGTCCCCTTTTTCCTCCACCATCCTCCTCCTAACATGCTTGAAACGTCTCCTACACCCGAATGGTGACCTCTTTCCTCCACTCTTGATTAGTAACATCTCCAGCACCAGTATCGTCTCGGCACTCCTTTCCTTCGTTCTTGAGTGCCCTCTTGTCCAAATCTTTCATTACCATTATCATTGAGACCCACTTATGAGCTCCAACGCCCGCCCCAACCATCGCCATGTTCAACCATAAGCGATAAGCGAAATCCCAATTGGTTCAGTTTAAAACAAATCGGTTAAAATACAATTTCGATTTAATCAATCTGACTAGTCATGCAATAGATAAATTATTTACATGACATATCTTTACGCTCTGATTTTTCTAATCACAAACTTATCCTATTATTAAACTACACCATCGTTAAAAAAAATTAAACTTCATCTGGTTCAAACATGAGTTTACGCAAAATATACCATCCGTTACCGCTGGACTACAACCCAAATGGTTAAAAGGGATTATCCTTATTTACACAACCTATCTCACACCCTCAGATCTAACACTCTTTATAACACACACTGGATCAACCCTCAGCAACAATCTCTCTGCATCTGCAACTCCTACCAAATGCCCTCTGATCACATCCAAACTGCTCATTAATCACCATCCGATCCATCAAATTAGGGCATTTGATCTTCAGATCTAAGGTAATCATCACTCACCTCCAAAATCTAGGTTTTTGTTATAATATCCATGCGATACGATTGAATCACGAGTTACGTGATCTGTTCGATTGATCGATTAGGTTGCGAACAGTGAGGATTGAAGATGTTGACGAAGTTTGAGACGAAGAGTAATCGAGTGAAAGGTCTGAGTTTCCACAGCAAGAGGCCGTGGATCTTGGCTAGTCTTCACAGTGGTGTGATCCAGCTATGGGATTACCGGATGGGCACTCTCATTGATCGGTTTGATGAGCATGATGGCCCCGTTCGTGGCGTGCACTTTCATCAGTCGCAGCCTCTTTTCGTCTCTGGAGGTTTGTTACGTTTGAATTGTGATTGATGTATATGGAATGCTCGTGAATTTTAGGGTTTTGTTTACTGTAACCCGATCTATATGGTTTTTTTATTGTTAGCGATCTATTGGATTTTTGAAGCTTGGTTTTTGTGTGGATCGTTATATGTATTAGCGCATTTGAAATCTTTTGTGTTATGGGGGCTTATTCGATCCAAACAAAATGTTGATTAAGATTGTGCCGTGGTAGTGATGAATGGAACTTTACATTCATAAGTTTTGGGGCTTTTATATTGTTTTCTTGGCAATGTTCGAAATCTGAAAAACATGGAAATGTTTTGGATCTGAATGGATGTGATATCTTGCATATGAGAAAGTGTGTTTATTGTGAAAGTTCCATTTTGTTTGGTTTTATCTGCACATAGAATCAGTTATGCCTATGTTTTTCTTCTGTTGATTGGTTCTTAGCATTTACTTTTGTGTCTAAGAATATTTGGGATTACCTTTTGTTTTAAATGTGTAATCATATATGCAGGAGATGATTACAAAATCAAAGTATGGAACTACAAGCTACATCGGTGTTTGTTTACACTTCTTGGCCATCTTGATTATATTCGGACTGTTCAATTTCACCATGAGAATCCGTGGATTGTTAGTGCTAGTGATGATCAAACTATCCGCATATGGAATTGGCAGTCTCGTACTTGCATTTCTGTTTTGACTGGACACAATCATTATGTGATGTGTGCTTTGTTCCATCCAAAAGAGGACCTTGTGGTATCAGCATCATTGGATCAAACTGTTCGAGTTTGGGATATTGGTTCCTTAAAGAAGAAAACAGTTTCCCCTGCAGATGATCTTCTTAGGCTCAGTCAGATGAATACAGATTTCTTTGGTGGTGTTGATGCTGTTGTGAAGTATGTATTGGAGGGTCACGATCGAGGTGTTAATTGGGCATCATTTCATCCCACTCTTCCTCTTATTGTTTCAGGAGCTGATGATCGCCAAGTGAAGATCTGGCGAATGAATGGTATGCTTTTCAATATCTTGTTTTTTGTTAGTCATGGCAATATATTACATTTTTATTGTTAAATCTGAATTAATTACTTTGTCTTTCAGATACAAAAGCATGGGAGGTTGACACATTGAGAGGTCACATGAATAATGTATCATGTGTTCTTTTCCATGCAAGACAGGACATTATAGTATCAAATTCAGAAGATAAAAGCATACGTGTTTGGGATGCTACAAAAAGGACCGGCCTTCAAACATTTCGGCGGGAGCATGACAGATTCTGGATTCTCGGGTGTCACCCTGAGATGAATCTGCTGGCTGCAGGTCATGACAGTGGTATGATTGTTTTTAAGTTAGAAAGAGAACGCCCTGCCTTCTCTGTTAGCGGTGATTCCCTCTACTTTGTAAAAGACCGTTTTCTACGGTTTTACGAGTACTCTTCTCAAAAAGACACTCAAATCCTACCGATCCGCAGGCCAGGTTCCAACAGCTTGAACCAGGGCCCAAGAACTCTTTCTTACAGCCCAACTGAAAATGCTATTTTAGTATGTTCAGATGTAGATGGTGGATCCTACGAACTGTACATCATACCTAAAGAGAGTATTACTAGAAGTGATACAATTCAAGATGCGAAACGTGGGGTTGGTGGGTCGGCGGTTTTCGTGGCCCGAAATAGATTTGCTGTACTTGAGAAAAGCACTAATCAAGTGTTGGTCAAGAATTTGAAAAATGAGATTGTGAAAAAAAGTGCTCTCCCTGTTGCCGCTGATGCTATATTCTATGCTGGTACTGGGAACTTGCTATGCAGGGCAGAAGATAGAGTATTCATCTTTGACCTTCAACAAAGATTGGTTCTTGGAGACCTACAAGCTTCTTTTGTAAGGTATGTTGTTTGGTCAAATGATATGGAGAGTGTTGCCTTGCTTAGCAAGCATTCGATAGTCATAGCTGATAAAAAACTTGTTCATCGGTGCACGCTTCATGAAACAATCAGAGTTAAAAGTGGTTCATGGGATGATAATGGTGTGTTCATATACACCACATTAACCCATATTAAATACTGTTTACCTAATGGAGACAGTGGAATCATTAAAACCCTTGATGTACCGGTTTACATCACGAAAATATTTGGAAATACAATCTTTTGTCTGGACCGTGATGGGAAAAACCGCCCGATAGCTATTGATTCAACTGAATATATCTTTAAGCTATCTTTACTGAAAAAAAGATATGATCATGTAATGAGCATGATACGAAATTCAGAGCTTTGTGGGCAAGCTATGATTGCATATTTACAACAAAAAGGTTTTCCAGAAGTTGCCCTACATTTCGTGAAAGATGAAAGAACTCGTTTCAATTTAGCACTTGAAAGTGGAAATATTCAGATTGCTGTTGCCTCCGCTAAAGAAATTGATGAAAAAGATCATTGGTATAAATTAGGGGTTGAAGCCCTTCGTCAGGGTAATTCTGGTATTGTTGAATATGCATATCAGAGGACGAAAAACTTTGAGAGGCTATCTTTTTTGTATCTGATAACTGGAAATTTGGATAAATTGTCTAAAATGATGAAAATAGCTGAAGTGAAAAATGATGTTATGGGGCAGTTCCATAATGCTTTGTATTTGGGTGACGTTCAAGAACGAATCAAGATTTTGGTTAATGCTGGTCATCTACCTCTAGCATATGCTACAGCTAAAACCCATGGGTTGAACGATATTGCTGAAGATCTTGCTGATAAACTTCAAGGTAATATCCCTAATCTGCCCTCTAGATCTAGTTCTCTTTTGATCCCCCCAACTCCTGTGTTATGTGGTGGAGATTGGCCATTACTGAGGGTCATGAAAGGGATATTTGAAGGTGGTCTTGATAATGTTGGCAAAGGTGGAAATGAAGAGTATGAAGATGCTGGTGATGCTGATTGGGGTGAGGAGTTGGATATTGTGGATGCAGAGAATATTCAAAATGGTGACATCAGCATGGTGCTTGATGATGACAGAGCACCCGAAGAAGAAGACGAAGAGGGTGGTTGGGATCTTGAAGATCTCGAGCTTCCTGCTGATGTGGAAACCCCGAAAACTGCCACTAATCGATCATCGGTGTTTGTGGCGCCAACTGTTGGTATGCCTGTGAGCCAGATTTGGGTGCAGAAATCGTCTCTTGCTGCTGAACATGCGGCGGCTGGAAACTTTGAAACTGCCATGAGGTTGTTGACGCGCCAGCTTGGAATCAAGAATTTCACACCGTTGAAATCGTTGTTCATGGACCTCCACATGGGAAGTCATTCTTACTTACGTTGTTTCTCATCTGCTCCCTTGATCTCATTGGCTATCGAGAGGGGTTGGAGTGAGTCAGCCAGTCCAAATGTCCGGGCCCCACCTGCACTAGTGTTCAATTTCTCTCAGTTGGAAGAAAAACTCAAAGCTGGTTACAAAGCCACCACTACTGGGAAATTTACTGAAGCTTTGCGCCTGTTTTTATCCATTCTCCATACCATTCCCTTAATTGTTGTGGAGTCTAGAAGAGAAGTGGATGAAGTCAAAGAACTAATTATTATTGTGAAAGAATATGTTTTGGGCTTACAGATGGAGCTAAAAAGAAGAGAATTAAAAAACAATCCGGTCCGCCAACAAGAACTGGCAGCTTATTTCACTCACTGTAACCTTCAGTTACCACATTTGAGGCTAGCATTGTTGAATGCTATGACTGTGTGTTACAAAGCTGGTAACTTAGTCACAGCATCAAATTTTGCAAGGAGGTTATTGGAGACAAACCCAACTGCAGAAAGCCAAACCAAAACGGCCCGTTCTGTTATGCAGGCTGCTGAGAGAAACATGAAAGATTCCACAGAGTTGAATTATGATTTTAGAAACCCGTTTGTTGTTTGTGGGGCGACTTATGTACCTATATACAGGGGACAGAAGGATGTTGTATGCCCGTACTGTAATTCACACTTTGTTGTATCTCAGGAAGGCCAGCTTTGTACTGTTTGTGATCTTGCGGTGGTTGGATCAGATGCTTCAGGCTTACTGTGTTCTCCAGCGCAGATCAGATGATTCAAAAAGTTTTCTTCTTTGGGTATTTCTCTATCTCTTGCTCAGTTTATTTATCTTTTTAAAATTTTCTTTTAGTCTTTTTTTTGTTTACAAGTATAAGTGAAGTATTATTAGCTGTTATATGATTTCATCTTTGCAAGTCTTGGTCTACTGTGGTTTTCTTCCTACAGTGACCATGAAATTGAACTAGTAACTTTTGCCAATCACAATAGTTTGATGTTTATACAAATTATAGAAATTCTTCTACTTATATCCGCGCTGTGTTGCACGTATACTGTCCTTAAAAAAAATTATTGGAGCATATTTTAGGTGCGTTTTTGTTATAGGATTGATTTAAAAATTAAAAGTTGCCATCAACATATAAAGTTTCTTTGAAAAGCAGTTTATTTGGGTTAACCTTGATACTTAACCAGATTGATCTGTGGCTCATTCTGAGGTTATAATTACTTGATTGTAGAGGTGGCAAAACTGGCAGAGGTCAAAATGGGTTCTTTTTTGTATGGGTCAAGACG
This sequence comes from Flaveria robusta, assembly GCA_025506415.1. Classification (NCBI taxonomy): domain Eukaryota; kingdom Viridiplantae; phylum Streptophyta; class Magnoliopsida; order Asterales; family Asteraceae; genus Flaveria; species Flaveria robusta. The sequence continues at coordinate 19,507,054 of CM046475.1, forward strand.
GGTAGGGTCTGGTTGACCTGTTATACTCTTATTCCAATTCTCTAATTTCTTTATTGATAATTAGCGTGTTAGATACGATGAGAAAATGAATTAGGAGTTCAGTGAACTAAAATACACTCCGACTTTCAACGCGTTCACCAGTTTCCCAAAAGCTAATTTCTCACCTTTTTCATTTTTAATTTCCATCTGTTCGACCTGATCCATCTATAAGTAAATGGGTCGAAATGCCACCTATACAGCTATACTTATAAAGAATGAACGTCATCCAAAATTTTCTAACAGGGTGTTTGGGATTTTGTTTTGGTGGAGATTATCCGATTATGGTAAGCATGACAAACACCTATAATCAGAAAATGTCAGAAAACACGCTTCTTGAAACAACTGTTTTTCAAACGCAATCCCAAACACCTTCTCATTGGCACTATTTTATACCGCGATCTATGTTGTATCTGCTTTTTTGTTGTCATAATTAATAAGATGAATTGATGTGGATTTGGGCTGAGTTTTGCAGTTTAACGTGTGTCTGAGTAAAGTGGAAGAATTTTGGCTGGTAGCTGATGTTGGGAGGCCAACCACATTAATCTGTAAATTAGATTTGGTTATGGATTTAGTTTCAGTACTGAGAAATTTTAATCATTTTTGTTTTCTGATAATTGTTGGAATTTGGGTGTTGTTAAAAGACATAGGCATTCACAAAACGGTGTCGGTTTGTGAATGGTGGTTGTATGTAGACGTTTTTACAATAACTTGGATGTTTTTCACCAAGTTTTTCTATCTTTTCACATATTTTGTTTCATGGTGGTTTTTGAGGTTAATTGAATATGCTTTTTAGGGTAATTAAATCAATTAACATCTTTAGCTTTCAACTCAACTAGTTGAACAATTCATGGGTTTATAGTGTATGGTATGACTACATAAATTATATATCTGATCACTCTTCGACTCCTACGTAAAGTGATAGCTAAGTAAAACATCGGATGTGTGAACACTAATCTTACCTTGGACATAACACTTTGAATGGAATGGATAAATAGATGATACATAACACTTTGAATAGAATGGATAAATAGATAATACATGTGACTTGTTCTTTTTGAATCTGTAAAATACTTGTTCATTTTATAGGAAAAGGTTTTCTTAAGGCAGTGTTTTGTTAAAAGTAATTTCTATTTCTAGAATAAAAGTAGGATTTACGTTTTTCTGATCATCTCTAGATCTTATTTTGCGAGTAAAATATTACTAAATATGTTTAGTTGTTAGTTTATTACTTTATTATTATGGTAACATCTTAACCGAAATGTGCTAACTGCTAACATGTCATGCTTAAAAAAAAGTATAGACGACCGCATATCAAATTTCATATTTTAAATTCACTTGCTACTAAATGAACCAAATAAGTAACATGATTATATCTATCTAAATCCAGTGTATGCAAATATATATGTCGTGTATAGTAATATATCGTATGAGATCGTTTATACAAGAAGGATTTGAAAGTGTTTTAGACAAATCACATTAATGAGTAAAAGAGTAAAACCAAAAATATTAGATTATATTAAAATACATGCTCGTATATTCATGAATGTTATACTTTTCAATTTATAAATTAAATGTTTTTTAAAAGAGTTCATAGATTTGAAGACTATACTTTTCAATTTATAAATTAAATGTTTTTTAAAAGAGTTCATAGATTTGAAGACCCTCTAAAGTTTAAGTGCACCAATACTTTCTGGAAATTCTAGGAATAATATGCATACCTCAAAATTTCTCGACGACTTTCACTTTTGTGTTCTCTTGCGTAGTAACAATATAATTTTCCTCGGCCTAAATGGTTAATGTGAGGTATCAAAACGATTAAAAAAGAAAAAGGTTTTGAGTTCAAGTTTCGCTCTAATCAGCCAAGTGGTTTTTCTAGTTTTGAGTTTCCTTCGGAAAGGGTTGGGGGTGTAGTCACTACTGGAAAACGGATAAGTAGGCTAAATTAAGATGACACCTATCATTCGAATTTCTTTTAAAATGCAAAGTGTTATTCCGTCCTCATCCAGGTACCAAAGCCATGACATCGATATACGTTGATTTAAACCGTTTACGGTACCTCATGGGTGGGGAGAGGTTGTCGAACGGCATAATAATATCCGCTAAAATAGAAAGCGTGAAAAAATTATACTTATAAATACATAAAATTAATATAAGAAAAAACATAAAAGAATTAATTTATGCAGTATGGTAACTAGTAAGCTTATCGAAGCTTAATCTTCTCAAATTTTAAAAAATAAGCTCCACATGGATAAAAAGAGCGGTTTAAATAGAAGAACTTAGGTAGGTTTGATGTGCAGCAATAACAGCTCGAAATAATGAAACATTAATGGTGAATAAAAAAAAAATATTTAGTTGGTGAAAAAAATAGACTAGGCTATTAAATAGCTAATCTCATTCCCTTTAAACACATCAGAATGAAAAAAAAAAATATTTAGTTGGTGAAAAAAATAGACTAGGCCATTAAATAGCTAATCTCATTCCCTTTAAACACATCAAATTCATTCCATCCACCTTTTTTTTAATTTCATTTCTTCTTACGTCCTTAGTCACCACCACCACAAACCACCAAAACCACCACTGGCCACCATCGCCACCATCACCACCATCCATTATCACCGGCCACTACCACCGGTAACCACAACCAGCCGCCATCCACACCATCGGGAAGCATCTATCGCTACCACCACAAGTCACCACCGACCACCACCACCCACCACTATCAACAACCACCACTGGCCACCACCGGCCACCACCGGCCACCACCGGCCACCGCCGGGCACCACCGGCCACCACCGGCCACCATCGGTCATCATCGATCATCATCACTATAACCACTTTTATTTTATTATATTTTATTTTTCTACCTAACAAACAACACAAAGTAATATTAATTCTATTCCTATAGGATAATCAAACAATATAATATAATGTAATGATTTATTTCATTTATTTATTCATTTCGTTACCTCATTCAATTCATTTTTCGTCCATTACTTTAACCCATACCAAACATACCTATAAACTTTATTTTCAAAACATATGTTCCTAATCAAGAGAAATATTAATCAATTGTTTTCTTAAAGAACATCAATAATAATATTGTTATCAATAAGTGTTAAAAATTATGATTTAACTTTTTCTTGTTAAAAGAATTATGAACAATTTTCTAGAGTTAAACAATTTTAATCTTTAAACATAATCTAAAAGTATTTTTTTTTTCAACTTACTAAAAAGTTCTACATTTACATATCTGTAATAATTAACAAAAGTTAAACGAAATCTAGTAATATGGTTAATTAATTGATTACATGTATATAGTCTAGTCATATTGTTTAAAGATAAAGTTGGTTCAACTCCTTACAAATTTAAGTTAATAAAGTGGTTAGCGGAAAAAAATAGTTTTTAAAAAATTAGTTGATTATATGATCTATAAGATGTTACTTGGGTAGGTAGTACAGTGATAATAGTTAATTATTTTTTAAAAATAATCCCGATTCTTTCATTAGATAGATTAAAATTATGTAATTTAAAAGCAAGAATAGATACATGTGAGACGTTGATAAAAAAAATATCAGTTATATGGTTTATGGTTCTTATTATCTTCTAGAAGCTTCTTTGTATGCTGTTTTTTATACAAGTGTAGGTAGTATGGTAGGGTTGTAGAAAGTTTATGGTAGGCACGTGTTTGAGAGCATCCTGTGTCCCTTTTAGTAACAAACCAAATAATTGATATGATTAAAAGTCTATAAATTATTAAACCACTCTATAAATCTATTTTTTTATAATTCCTATAAAGATAATAAATGATTAAGTTAATCAAACTTGCTAAAAATAATTCTTTGTCATTTTAATAAAGAATTGAATTCATAAAATATAACCTCTAGGACTCTATTACTTAAAAAATGTAAGATTTATTAAATTTCTTTTATTATCATATTAATTATATTATGTTGTAAATTATTCCATTGTTGAATAACTCAACTTGCTACCGATCATAGAAAATGATGAGTGATTATGTGACAAAACCGAGAAGGTCGTTGAGCACTAGGTTTGGCTTTCCTAATACAAAAGTCCAACAATTAATATTACTAATGGTCCATTAGTGTTACACCTTAGGGATGACAATGAGTTTCGTATTAATCATAGATTCGCTTGTAGAATCTCGTTTCATACCTAATCAAATGCCGGTTGGGTATTTTAAGGGTAGTTACCAGTCAAGTGTCAGGTATATCTGTTATTTTGTTAAAAGTAAATATCTGTTAGGATTTTTAAATACATTTAACTCTGATATAGTTCAAGTATATGATTTAGGTAGACACATATGATTTCACGTAATCGAGCTGGGTATCATCTGATCCCATACTTGTCTCATACCGGTGAAAATTTTAAGCTGATCAAATCCTCGTTCCCATACTCGAATAGTCATCCTATCTTGTTGGGTTTCGGGGTTCTTTATTTCACGGGTTAATGAATTTAAAAACTCTCAACTATTGGGAATTGGCCGCTGCCACCCCCAAGTATCATTTTGGCGAATACAACTTCCAAGTAAACACTTCGGTGTCTGTATCACCCGCCGTTTGTCAAAACCCTAACGACGTTAACTTTCTGATAATGTGGCCTTAACCACGTCAGCTTCCACACAAGTGAGGCCTGCACATGTATACGTGCCACATCATCATAAAGTTAACATCGTTTGGGTTATGACAAACGACGGGTGATATAAACACCGAAGTGTTTACTTGGGAGTTATATTCGTCAAAATAATACTTGGGGGTGACAGCGACCAATTCCAAATAATTTGGAGTATTTAAATCCATTAACCCATATTTCACCATCCTTATACATAGCATATTCTATCTATGTAAAAGGCCGAAGATTTAAATCCTACAAGTTACATGTATTAGTGATTAATAAGAGTAGATTAAGAACTCTTTATAAAAGGAAAACTAGTGGTTTAGTAATTGCACATGAACGCAAGTGTAAATATGTTTATAAGAAATTTTTATAGATTTATTTTTTATAGTTACATGATTTTTACATATGATTGAATTATGTATCTTATGATTTGGGATTAGGGTAATTCCCGAGTTGAATCGAGTCGAGCCATCGCAAGCTCGAACTCGGCTCAAATTTAAACCAAGGCAGCTCGGCTCGGTTTGGTTTTAAAACCGAGCTAGAAATCTGGGCTCGAGCTCGGCTCGGTTCGTTTTGGCTTGGTTTTAGTTTTATAAACACAATTAAAGAAATTAAATGCAAAATATATTCAAAATACTACATAACTTATAACCGGTTTATATCAAGTTTCACAAAATATAAATTAGGTTAAAGAAAGTTAGTTCAACTTCAACAAATTACAAATAACTTTATCATTATCTAAATCGAACGAACAAAACCTGTAACACCACATAATAACCTGTAGTTTGCTTTTAGTAAATGAATTTATGTTTTTGAATAATTCTTTATAATATATAAAAATATAGAAGCATCACATGAAACGATCCAATACAAGCATTATAGTTTAATAGTTTGACATAAAAATTAGTTAAAAAATATAGTATATTCTTAAAAAATAAGTAAATACAATGATATATGTTATATACATAAAAAATAGACTTAATTACACGTGTGGTCCCTATGGTTATGCCTGATTTCACTTGTAGTTCCTAATTCTCTGAAATTCTAAGGTTGGTCCAAAACTTTGCACAAACGTAACAACGATGGTCCCTAAAACGGATGGACGTTAACTTTGACCGTTAAATTTTTTAAAATGACTAAAATACCCTTGTATTTAAAAGTTGGTCCCCACCTGGATCATCATCTTCCTAGCCCACCTGCCACCACCTTCATCCGCCACCATCACCAGCGAACACCATCAAATCGACCGATATCTTCACCGGCGACCCGTCACCACCATACTTCCTTTCCCCCACATGTCTCCCTCAACTATCACTCTTGCTCAACCCATCCGCCAACATCACCATCACCATCATCGTCGCACCACCACATCGTAGCCCTTCACCCTCGCCGAAAACCCTTCGAGAATAATGAACCAGATCTGCTTGTGCTATGGTATACCATGGTGGTTGTTTGGTATTCTTCCAGAATCATCTTCCTTTGGCGGATAAGATGACCGAAAAAAGTGAGTGGGTGAAATTCTGAGGAAGACAAATAGGAAACGGCAGTTTTACGTGGGTAGTATGGTGCTGGTGGTGACGATGGTGAAGGTAGTGCTGGTGTTGGTAGTTGATGGTGGTGCTAGTGGTTGAAGGTTGAAGGTTGAAGGTGGTGCTGATAGTGGTGGTTGAAGCTTATGTTGGTGGTGACAATGGTTGAAGGTGGTGGGGTGGTAGTTGAAGGTTGAGGCTTTAATGTTGGTAGGAAATAGTAAGATAGAGAAGAAAAAAGGTGAAAGGGGGTAACTTTTGTCATTTCACACGCACTTAACAACAATAATTAGTGTCCATCTGTTTCAGGGACCATCGTTGTTTCATTTGTGCAAAGTTTTGAACCAATCTTGTAATTTTAGAGAGTTAGGGATCAAAAGTGAAATCGGGCCTGACTACAGGGACCACCCGTGTTTACAAGTAAAATAATCCGAGCCATACCGAGTCGAGCTAACAAGCAAGCTAAACCGAGCCAGCTCTGCTCGTCATGAACCGAGCCGAGTTCAGCTCATTTTCATACCGAGCCGACTCTATTCAGTTCAGTTTAAAACTAAGCCATTTCGAGCCAGCTTTTTTTGAGCTTTTTTCGAGCGAGCTTCAAGCCGCAAGATATTTGGACGGCCTTATTTGGGATATATAGATGTAGGAGGATCAAGAAAACCTCATGCATCGTAAACATAATACACCAAAGAAAGAAACAAACAAGCCCATTGAAAATCCTACTCATATAATAGGATTTGAGGAGTGTGAGATTTGAGTGAACAACACATTCATCTTATGCGATAAAAAGTCTAGCTCCGATAAACCCCTAGACCATTCATAAAAAAGATATAGATATATAGTCCTTAGTTACTTAGGTAGCACTAAGAACTGGAGCTACGTGTAAGAACTGGGAAATGCATGTGGATGACTTGATAAAAGTCTCATACATCATGCTAGCTTCCATGATTTGAAAACTTAAAAGAATCTAGGAAACATGCCAGCATTCAACATGATTGAGAGGCGAAAGGAAATGTTACAATAACATGCTTTTCATGAGCAGTTAGAAGTGGTGAAATCCTTATGTAAGGATTATAGAAGAGGCTGATGTACTCAAAACAGTCAAGGTGTCGCCTGCATGCATGCACCTTGTGCATGGTAGAAGTTACTTCAGAAGTTTTACACTCTACAAGAAAATTACACAAGTGTAAAATCTTCCGAAGCCAAAAGACAAATTCTTCCGAAGCCAAAGATGAAGTCTTCCGAAGCTTAGAAGACAAAGTCTTCCGAAGCCTCAAAGATAGAAGACTAATTTCTTCCGAAGACAAAGAAGACATGCTCTCTGTGATCAACAACTTTTCAGAAAAGCTGACCAACTTTCCTTTGTCACTCTGCAGGCTCAACAACTTTACACAAGTTGGTGAAAAGGTCCATGCTTTAGGAAGCTGTAGATTAAGGTCTTGAGTCTGTAACTTTCTACTTTATGTACTTTTATCCTTTTGACTTTACATTGATCTTGTTGTCTAGATTAGTGTTTCCAGCTGGCTTTCAAAGTATGGCCGGCTGTAGGATATAGTATAAAGTATCTCAGGTTCTTGTATTTTATTTTCATGCTTTGTAACACTTGTAATAGAACTTGAGAGCAATATACATCTTCCTTGAAAACCAATTATCTTTTTCTTAAGTTTCTGTCACTTGTTTACTTGTGTTTATCTTAGTATCACCATAAACTGTCGAGTTTTCTATTTGATCTGTTAAGTGTTCTAAGTCTCTCCTCATTGTGAAAACTGACTTGCACCCTTCAAACGATCCTGCAATTGGTGTCAGAGCGTTCCAGGCTCTTGATTGTAAGATCTCACCATCTTAGATCTCTCAGTTTTTCACAAAACACTTAACAACTCAAATGGCAGCTCTTTCAAAGGCTGATATGAAAACTGGCACTATGACAAAGTCCCCACTGATCACTCCTGAAGACTTTGATACTTGGTGTTAAAAAACGGAAGGCTTCATCAAGTCTCAAGACTCCAGGATGTGGGAATCTGTTGTCTCTGAACCTTACATCCCATGCACCTCTTCAGCTGCTGCTAGAGGTGGCATGATCCCAAAAGAGGTGGCTGACTATTCTGAAAAAGATAGAAAGAAGATAGATATCGATCAGAAGGCCATGACTGCCCTCCAAACTGCTCTTCCCAACTCTATCTACAGGGGCTTCAAGAAGTGCAAAACTGCCAAGCGGTTGTGGGATGCACTAAAGCTCACGTATGAGGGGTCCACTAAAACATAGGAGAACAAAAAGGACCTCTTAAAGCAGCAGTTTGAGAACTTCACCTATAAGATAGGTGAAACCATGACTCAACAATACTTCAGGTATGTTAAGATTATGGATACTCTAATGGATGTTGGAGTAACTCTTGAGAAAAGGGATATTGTGAGGAAGTTCATGTACTCTCTTCCCAGACAGTGGACTCACTACTATGTTGTTATCAAGAGGACTGAGAACCTCAAGACTCTCACTCTTACAGAGTTGTATGGTATCCTCAGTGGCTACTAGATGTAAATGAACTTGTAAAATCCATCTGGTAACTCCAGCAATCAACAGAGTTCAGCCCTCCATGTGGTTGAAAGGGATTGCAGAGAACCACAACATCATCTCATCTGCTACCCTGACAACTCACAAAAGGGTCCTTTCATCACCTTCCCTGAGACACCAAGGGAAAGCTACATCCAAGGAAGTCCATTCCAAGAGACAAGCTCTTCTCATGCTTTTATGTCTGCTGATGAAAGTTCAGGCAACTTTCTCTTCACCCTTGAAGACCTGGACTGTATCCATCCAGATGATCTGTAGTACATGGAGATAGTTCAGCAGATGGCTCTTCTCACTGACAGAGCCAAGAAGTTCTACAAGCGAAAATGGATGAAGTTTCCTAGCAATGCAGCCAGTGGAAAGTTTGGACTGGACAAAAGCAAGGTGAAGTGTTTCAACTGCAACCAAATGGGACACTTTGCCAGGGAGTGCAAGGCACCTAGAACAAATGGTGGCCAAGCACAAGCCAGACCAAACTACACTGAAGGTGTCAACCAGAATGAGAAGCCAAAGCAGCAAGCTACAGTTGCTGTTGAAGAAGGAGGCTTTGACTGGAGCTTTCAGGTTGAAGATGCATCTCCAAACCAAGCACTGATGGCAGATCATGATGAAGCCAAGGTATTAGAACATCTTTGTACTCCTGAATGTATTGCTAAAGTTAATAGATACAGGTCCTATAACTTAGAAATGAGATCTGATCTTGAGTCCTTAAATATCTTAAAATCTGATTTCAAAAGAGTTGAAAATGGATATAAACTAAAAATATAAGATTTAGAGAAAACCATTTCAACTCTCAAACATGAACACACCAACTACAGGACTTAGATTAAAGATCTCATCACTAAGTTAACTGAATGCCAGGCTGAGCTTGTGATCAGCAAAGCCAGGGAAGAAAAATGTGTTCTTGAAAAAAAGACCTTCAAGAACATGATATCCTCATCTCTGCATGCCAAAGTTTGTTATCAGAATAAGCATGGACTAGGATCTACTGAGATAGCTCCTCCACTCTCTTTACTATCTGTAAGATCTCCAAGGTGTGGAATTTGTGAAGATGAGCTTTCCCTCATAGACCCTATGAGTGAAGAGGATGAACAGGAGATAGTGAATGATGGATCTGAGAAGAGTGAAGAAGATCATCCTAAGAAGGGTCATTATTCTCCTGAGGAGAGGAATTCTGTTGGGTTATCAAAGTCCAAGAGGAAGAACTTGATCAAAGAGCAAAGAGAAAGTTCAAGAAAGCTCAAGAGATCAAGGTCACTTTCAATTCTAAGCAGAAACAAGTGTTCATCTCTACAGGATTTGAAGTGGTAAAAGCTGAAGACTCAACTATTAATCCTAGTACCAGGGGTTCTAGTTCTTGTCAACCTCATCCCAACAACAACAAGAAGAAAGCTGATTTGTTGTGTACCACTACTGCACAACCTGAACCATTCACATCCAGCAGCAAGTCTCTCCCTAAAACGCTTGTTACTTCATCTGTGAAGAAGAAAAAGGAAGTGAAAAGTGATCAAGATCAGTCTTGCTCTCAAAAGAAGGCTTCCAGAAGATTGCAGTTTGATTTTGTCATGTGTGGCAGTACTTCTCATTTGGCTAAGGATTGCATCTATAATCCTAAAAGCACTATCCACATGATCAAGAAGAAATCTTCTGAAAAGATCAAGAAGAAGCCAACTTCTGAAGGAAAAGCTTTTCATCTCAAAAGTTCCAAGGTGAAGAAGAAAACAAGTGAAAACTTGCCTTCGGAAGAAAAATTGGTCTCGGAAGAAAGGAATGCTTTCGAAGTACTGAAGCTTGCTGCAGTGAAAGCAAGATCTTCTGAAGGTCCAGTCTCCAAAACTTCTGAAGTTGTCAAAACTTCCGAAGCATTGAAGGTTAAGTCTAAACTTCCAAAGGTGGTGTGGAAGACAAAGAAAGACCATATGACTGAAAGTTCTTCATCAACAACAGCTGCTGATCCTCAAAGCTTGAACATAGGATCAATTACTGTTGCATTGTTTTCTGTTGATATTAATAAGCCCAAGACCAACAAGGCTTGGGTTTTCAAATGTAACTAATCATCTCTTTTTGTGTAGGAACAGCTAAAGACCAACAGAAATGTGTGGATCATTGACAGTGACTGTTCTAGGCACATGACAGGCAATGGCTCTCTACTCCAAAATTTTGAAAAGATTGATGGAGGGCCTGTTGCTTTTGGAGGAGATGCAGGAGGTTACATTATTGGAAGGGACATGGTCACAAATGGTAAGCTCTGCATTGAGAAGATAAACTTTGTCAAGGAGCTTGGGTACAATCTATTGAGTGTATCCTAATTTTGTGATCAAAAGCATAACATGCTCTTTACTGAGCATGAGTGCATTGTTCTCAAGCCCGGGGTGGTCATTCCTCAAGAGCATATCTTGCTCAGAGCCCCCAGGAAAGGGAACATGTACAAGATGGAATTGCATGGAACTTCTCCCTCTGGAGAAGTGTCTTGCTTTATGTCTAAAGCAAATAGTGATAAGTCTTTTCTCTGGCATAAAAGAATATGTCATGTAAACTTTAAAAACATGAATAAATTAATTAAAAATGATTTGGTAACTGGAATGCCAAAGAAAGAGTTTACAAGTGATGACCATTGTGTTGCATGCCTGAAAGAGAAGCAGCATAAAGTGTTTCATAAGCCAAAGGAAAGAAACTCCATCACTACTCCCCATACACTTGTTACATCTAGATCTTTTTGGCCCCACCAGTATAATAAGTTTAGGAAGGACCTCATACTGTTTAGTGATCACAGATGATTTCACTAGATTTACTTGGGTCTTTTTTCTTAAAACTAAGGATGAGACTCCTGAGATATTGAAGAATTTCATTCTGAAGATTGAGAATCAATCTGATCACAAGGTCAAGATCATAAGATATGATCAAGGAACTGAATTTAAGAATCAAATCCTTGATACATTTTGTGATGAAAAGGGTATTTCAAGACAATATAGTGCTGCCAGGACTACTCAGCAAAATGGTGTTGCTGAGAGGAGAAACAGGACACTAATTAAAGCTGCAAGAACTATGTTGTCTGACTCTAAACTGCCTATCATCTTCTGGGCAGATGCAGTGAACACTGCTTGCTATGTGCAGAACAGAGTTTTAGTAGTTAAGACTCATGGTAAAACTCCTTATGAACTATGGCACCAAAGGAGACCTTTCATTGGTTTCCTTTGATCATTTGGATGTCCTTGCACCATCTTGAATACCAAAGATAAAATAGCCAAATTTGATGAGAAATCAGATGATGGATTCTTCATTGGATACTCTTCTCAAGCTAAGGCTTATAGAGTGTACAATCTCAAAACCAAAATTGTTGATGAGTCAGCCAATGTGACTTTCAATGAACACACTCCTTGTGTGAGAGGTTCTGGTCCTGATTGGCTGCTTGATCTTGATTTAGTTACTAACTGTTTTAACAAGTCTTGTGAGAATGTTTCAGGATCTACAGGTAACTTATCAACAGAAGATCCTGATCCAAGATTTGAGCTGAGAAGACCCTCAAGTCAATCTACTTCAGCTCCAGTGGTAACTAATTCTGCAGATGGAGCTCCTATCAGCACAACAATGACAAATCCTACTGATACATCTGAAGTGCCTTCAAATTCTAGCTTAGAGGCATAGAACCCATGGGAAGGAGTTCCAAATGTAGAAGAAAGTGGAAATGTTGATAGTGATCAAGAATTCCTTGATGCTGACTCCATGGAAGACAACATCATTGATGTCACACACTCATTGGATCAAGCTTCTCTTGATAAGTGTGCTGATATGGTGGGTGAATCTGCTTTGCCTGATCAAAATTTTTCAAATTTGGATCTCTCCAACCAACTTGCTGTGATCCCTCAGCTAAGGATCCATAAGTCTCACCCCACCACAAACATCATTGGTGAAGTTGACAAGGGGGTAAGAACAAGAGGACAAACCCATGACAAAAATGTTTATCTCTACTCTTGTTTCCTATCCCAAGTAGAGCCAAAGAAAATTGAGGAGGCTCTGAAAGATGAAAGTTGGGTTGAAGCCATGCAGGGGGAATTGTTTCAATTCAAAAGGCAAAAGGTTTAGAACCTATGTCCTCTTCCTCCAGGGAAGACTACTATAGGAACCAAATAGGTATTCAGGAACAAGAAAGATAATAGAGGACTTGTCATCAAAAACAAGGCAAGACTAGTTGTTCAAGGGTATACTCAGGAAGAAAGAATTGATTACACTAATGTCTTTGCTCCAGTAGCAAGACTTGAAACTGTTAGGATATTTCTAACCTTTGCTGCATCCAAGAATTTCAAGGTTTACCAACTTGATGTCAAGTGTGCTTTCTTATATGGGGTGATTGATGAAGAGGTGTTTGTCAAACAACCACCTGGTTTTGCAGATCCAGATCATCCTAATTATGTCTGCAAGCTTGATAAGCACTATATGGATTGCACCAAGCTCCAAGAAAGTGATATGAGACTCTATCTTAGTACCTATGTCAGCATGGTTACAGAAGGGGTACTATAGATGGAACTCTCTTCATCAAAGTAACAGTAAATGACTTGATGCTGGTTCAAGGTTATGTTGATGACATTATCTTTGGGTCAACTAATCCAAAGCTCTGCAAAGACTTTGAGAAGCTGATGAAGAATAGATTTGAAATGAGTGCCATGGGGGAACTCAATTTCTTTCTAGGAATTCAAGTGAAGCAGTTTGACAATGGCATCTTCATAAGTCAGTCAAAGTATGTTCAGGACATACTTACAAGATTCAGCATGACTGACTGCAAGGTTGCAAAGACTCCCATAGTAAGAAACCACTCCCTTGGACCTGACCTTAAGGGGGAGTGTGTGGATGAGCATATCTACAGAGCTATGATTGGGTCTCTCATGTACTTTACTGCCAGCAGGCCTGATATCATGTTTGCCACATGTATCTGTGCTAGATATCAAGCCAACCCCAGGATGTCACACCTGGTTGCTGTCAAAAGAATTTTAAGATACCTCAAAGGTGCTCCATCACTTGGCCTTTGGTATCCAAAGAATTCTTACTTCAATCTGTATGCATATACAGATAGTGACTATGATGGCTACAATATGACTGCAAAGTCTACATCAGGGGGATGTCAATTTCTCGGTGGAAGGATAGTCTCATGGCAATGCAAGAAACAATCCTGTGTATCTGCATCAACTGCTGAAGCTGAATATATTGCTGCTGCAAGCTGCTATGCTCAAGTGCTTTGGATTCAGAATCAAATGCTAGACTATGGATTCAACTTCAAGGAGACTCCCATTCACATAGACAACAATAGTGCTATCTCTATTACAGAGAATCCTATGCAGCACTCAAGGACCAAGCATATTAACATCAGGTATCATTTAATTAGAGATAATTTTGAAAAAGGGTTAATCAAACTAGTCAAAGTTCACACAAATAAACAATATGCTGATCTGTTCACCAAAGCTTTTGATGAACAGAGATTTAAGTATCTTATATCAGTTATTGGGATGATCAACTTTGAGTAGGTTTTTCTAAAACTTAAAATCAATATTATTTCTAAAATATGTGTGTTCTTAGTTGTCTATTTTATCACCTTCATAAGCCCCTAACTAACTTGGAAGAAGATTGTTTTAGAAAATATTCCTTAGATTTTCGAAAATTTTGAACATCTTTTTCTTCGGAACAAATTAAGTTATCTTCAGAAGCAAATTATTTCTTTAATATCAACTAACTACTTGTGACAATTTATCTTCGTAAGAAATTTTCTAAATATCTTTCAAAGCCAAAATTTTCTTAAATACTTAACTGATATTTAAGGACAATTCTCTTCCGAAAGTACTTATCTCTGAGAGGAAAATAATACTCTAAGTATTTTTCTTCCGAAGCAAAATTTTCAATACTCTTAGAAATATCTTCCGAAGCCAAATTGGCTTCGGAAGCTTTTATCAAAAACTTCCGAAGCCAAATTACCTTCAAAAGATTTCGACTTCCAAGAAAACTACTTTTGGGTACTTTTTCAGAAGTGGGACCGACATCCGGATTTAAAAGTTTATCCTTTCGCATTAACTTTGTCTGAAATCCATTTCATATATATACTCAATGGTGTCCCCCTCTTTCATTTTTCTCTCTTCATCTGCAATATCCTGTTAACCTAAATTCACCTAGAAACCGCCTTTGTTCTTACCTTTCTTCTTGACGAAGCTCTCTAAAATGGCCAATCTTAGCGGCAGAAACCAACCCGATTTCTCCATGCAACTCCACAGGCAACACAAACAGGTTGCTCTGCTGAACTCTGAGAAAGATGCTGTTTTCTCAGAGATTTGCCGATTTCTTTCTTTGACGAACTACTTCACCACCCTCACCATTGATCCTCCTCTCTACGAGGATCATCTGCTGGACTTCTGGCGGACCTGCCAAGAGGTCACCATGGACGGGGAGAAGGCACTGTCTGCCATAGTGCAGGGGAGGACACTCTTTATCACTCCAGCCATTATCAACTCCCATCTTCAGCTGGATGATGCAGAAGGTGATGTGTCCTTTCCTAAATTTGCTGTTAATCAGTCATTTGCGTAGATGGGATATGAAGGAGACTTCTCAGTCAGAACTTTCAGGAAAGGGAAGGTCTCTTCCCAGTGGAAGCACCTCCTCCATGTCATCATACACAGCTTCTCCAACAAGTATGGAGGATGAGACCAGATTCCTGAGGATCTATTCTTCATAGTCCATGGACTGGTTCAGGGGGTCAAGTTCAGGTATTCTCACTTTGTTTACCTCAATTTACTTTCAAACTTGAACTCTTTAAAGTATTAGATGTTCCCTATATATGTCCAGCACATTCTTAACTGTGAACTGGGCTCACAGTTGAGGGGAACAGGTAAAACTCTTAAATTGGTACAGATGAAGCTCGTTATCTTTAAAATAATAAGAAAACCAACTGTGGGATTCTCTGGGGTAGAAACAACCCTTGTCCCAAAAATGTTAGAGCTCATTGCTCAAGGTGACAACCTAGCAGCACCAGCTAGTGTTGAACCCACACCTGTTGTTTTTCAACCACCCTCTCATCCTACAATAACCATCACCTACTATAGAAAACTCAAACGAACCCCTGCTCAAGCTATTCAGTCTGAGCAGGCCCCCATATCATCACCCATGCAAGAAGAAGTGAACACTGGAGCTCCCACTTCTCTTGAAGAGCAAACCACTCCCATATCTTATACTATCAGTGCTGAGGTTCCTCATGCTCAGCCTGATGAGCTCATAACCCAAACAGCCTTAAGCCTTCACTCAGAGTCTCAAAACTCTAGTGATCAACCTTCAGGGGACAGTTACCATCCTCAGCCTTTAGATCTCAACCAACCAATCTCGAACCTTGAATTCTATGATGATGAAGATATGGGATTTAGTGAATACCATGAGTCTCTCTTCTCCACCCTTGCTCAAGGAGAGATGAGTGCTCCTGCCACTCTCATATCCAGCCCATATCATCCACCCCAGACTGAGGTGGATCTCCTTGAACAAGTTCAGGAGGTCCATATGGAAGAGACTCTCTCTACTGTTAGTGATTACATCATTAAGACCTCAACCATGGCAACTCAGCCCACTGACACTTCATTTGAAGCTGTCAGTGAGCAGAGGAAATCCAGCAGCCAAGAATACTATGCTGGTAATAAGGAAGAAGACATTAGTCCAATTCTCTCATCCCCCCATGATTCTTCATCTCAAGATGAGGGGAGTCTGAAACTAAAGGTGCAACAACTAGAAGACATGTGCACTTCTTTGGTCTCCAAGGTAAGTCACTTGGAATCTTAAGTGACTGCCTTACAGAAAAAGGTCAATAACCAGCAACTTGAGATCACCGATCTCAAGGGCAAGTTAACTGAGAGACCATTAAGACAAACTCAACTAGGTCCACAAGAACCTGTAGAAGTAGTGGATTTAACCTCCAGCTCACCTATGCAAGTGGGTGATGCTACCAAAAAGAGGGAGAAAGTCCCTAAAACCATAGAACCTGGGAGTTCTGTCATAAGTATGGACAATGAGGACTCACCACCCTCACTTGCAGTTTTCCACACTTAACAAATTCCTCAGGCTCACACTGATGTGAAGGCCTTATTTCAACAACTATTTGAGGAAGGAATTCCAATGTCCATGCCCGCCCCATCCCACTTAGCTGAAAATCCAATTATGGGGTGGTATGATTCTTCAAGAATGGCATTGGTGCTATCAAGGGCTCAGGGGCAGCAGGAACTCTTCAACTTTCAGACCCTGAGTTTCCATGATGGTATGAACTTGGTTAACCTGCCTTTCATCAACCCAAGCCAAAACAAACTGGCTGGCAGGTTAGCTGAGGTGATCTAAGAATGGGTAATGAGGGAATTCAGACAAAAAGCAATTTTATATAGATAGAGGCTAGCAGAGAAAACTGTTGGTCAACTGGATATTGAGGTAGACCTTAAGATTAGCTTCGAAGGGGAAACCTCAGTTAAAGGCCCATCAGAAAAACCTATGAACCTTGAGATAGGCTCACCCTCTACACCCAGTACCCTTAGTAACACAACTGCTAGTGACGGTGTTTCACAACCTCTCTCTGGCCAGAGCTCAAGCTCATCACAACCATCTGCAGGCCAAAGCTCTCTCTACCCTGAGTCATACAGACCCACAATTGACAAAGGGAAAAGGAAGATGACTCCTGAGGAGATTGAGTAGGAGAAGAGAGAGAGGAAGAGGAAGGTCAGGGGAGAAAGAACTGGTGGATTCCCAAGCTTTATGCAAGCTGCGATCAGGGTTGCCCATAGGCCTGATACTCAGAATGATAAGTTAAGGGCAGCCAGATTGAACTATCTGGGACTTAGAAACTATAACATTGATGAGATAATTTCTCTCCCCTTGGCAGAACTAGATGAACTGGTAGACACGGAGCTGTATAAAGAGAGGAAGGAGGCTGTGGCAGCAGAACTGCTCCTCAAGATTAAAGAAGAGAGAAAAAGAAAAAGACAACAAAAAACTCCTGTCCTCTCTCCAGTTCATGAAAGTCCTGAGAAAGATTCTGTGGCAGTTGAAGAAGAAGAAACTCAGATAAGCAGGGAACAAGAAAGACAAAGGATGATTGCTTATCTGAGTGCCACAGGACTCTATCAGGCAACATCCCTCAATCCCCTCTCATTTGAATACATTGAGTTTGAGTATCAAAAACAGCTTGATGAAGAGCCTCAAACTCAAAGAAAAGTTGTGAAAAGAAAAATAAGAGAGGAAGCTGCTAAAACAAGAGCCACCATCAGAGCCCAAGAAAAAAAGTCTGCTGATAGACTGAAGATGGTGAGCTTTTTGAAGCTGTATGGGTTCTCTAGAAGGAGACTTGGTCTTATGTCTCTATCCACAATGGATAAGCACATCAGGAGGATCAAGCAGAAGATCAAAGAAGGTCAGCTTGTGGACTTACATACTCCACCAAGTCCAGTTGTACCTAAAGTTGAGGAGAAGGTTGAAGAGACAACACAACCTGAACCTGAAGCTACATCTAAGCCAACTTCATCTTCTGACCCACAGCAGGGTGTTCTAAATCCCCTCCTACTGATCAAATGGGGAATAAGGACCTAACTGAGGAGAGCACAGAAAGCCAATCTGGTGCTGCAGGCCAAGCTCATCAGTTAAAATATAGAGTGAGGAAAAGGATGGCCATCAGAAGGGACAGAAGAAAGAAGAAGAGGTCCTAGGCATCCATCTCATCACCTCAAGATGAGTCAAAACATCCTGAGGATGTGCAACAAGAGTCTGACCAATCAACTCCAATTCAGGTTGAGCCTCTTACATCAGGAAGACCCATTCTGTCCTGGACTTTTGCTGCAAATCTAGACAGATGGTATGTTGTCAGAGATCAACGTGGTCAAGATGTCTATCTCTAGCAGGACATGCTTGAACTACCTCTGCATGATCTCTTTGAAATGAGAAGATTCTATGAGAGTTTGAAGGATCCGGATTAGCTGATGAAGAAGGGAATGCTTCTGATCCTAATAAGGACTATCAACTACTGAAGAACTTCTTTGTTTTGGTAGCATCAGCCTAGAGGGAGTTTGTAAGGATTATAGAAAAGGTTGATGCACTCAAAACAGTCAAGGTGTCTCCTGCATGCATGCACCTTGTGCATGGTAGAAGTTACTTTGGAAGTTTACACTACAAGAAAATTACACAAGTGTAAAATATTCCGAAGCAAAAAGACCATTTCTTCCGAAGGCAAAGATGAAGTCTTTCGAAGCTTAGAAGACAAAGTCTTCCGAAGCCTCAAAGATAGAAGACTAATTTCTTCTGAAGACAGAGAAGACATGCTTTCTGTGATCAACAACTTTTCAGAAAAGCTGACCAACTTTCCGCTGCCACTCTGCAGGCTCACCAACTTTACACAAGTTGGTGAAAAGGTCCATGCTTTAGGAAGCTGTATATTAAGGTCTTGAGTCTGTAACTTTCTACTTTATGTACTTTTATCCTTTTTATATTACAATAGGATGTGAGCTATGGCATGTCATAGTCACATGTCAAAAGGCAATCTGCCTTTTGACTTTACATTGATCTTGTCGTCTAGATTAGTATTTCCAGCTGGCTTACAAAGTATGGCCGGGTGTAGGATGTAGTATAAAGTATCTCAGGTTCTTGTATTTTATTTTCATGCTTTGTAACACTTGTAGTAGAACTTGAGAGCAATATACATCTTCCTTGAAAACCAATTATCTTGTTCTTAAGTTTCTGTCACTTATTTACTTGTGTTTATCTTAATATCACCATAAACTGTCCGGTTCGTTATTTGATCTGTTAAGTGTTCTAAGTCTCTCCTCATTGTGAAAACGGACTTGCACCCTTCAAACGGTCCTGCACCTTGATTACTACTAGAACGCAAGAGGGCTCTTCAATCAGCACTCATGTGTTGTAGATGAAGGGTTATGTTGATCACTTTGCATGTCTTGAGGCCCCATTGAGCAATGAGTTGGTTGGGGATATTATCTTATACTTGTTGCCAAAATCATATGTCCATTTCATTATAAACTATAATATGAATGCTTAGGATAAGACCCTTTCTTAAAACTGTTGAGATGAGCATATCAAGTTCTAGTAAACCTAGTGTTACGCTGATTATCAAGGAAAAGGGAGTTAAGAAGCCTAATCCCAAGGTAAATGGCAAAAAAAGCGTGAAAGGCAAGGGCAAGAAAGTTGCACAATGAAAAATCCTCTAAAGGATGCAGTGTGCTTTTATTGTAATGAAACCAGATACTAGAGGAGGAACTACGAAATAGAAAAAAGTCTTTTAATGTAGGACCCCAGAGTATATACGTTATTGAAACCTTCTCCTAGCAAATCTTTGGTGTTTGATACTGGTTGTAGTTCTCATATTTGTAATTATTTGTAGGGACTAAGGAAGTTAAGAAAGCTAAAACAACACGACCTGAACTCCATGTTGGCAATGGACAAATGGTTGCAACGAAGACAACAGAAGAATATTTTTTTATTTAACTTTCCAATGGTTTAAAACTTGT
The DNA here is from genome assembly GCA_025506415.1 of Flaveria robusta. Classification (NCBI taxonomy): domain Eukaryota; kingdom Viridiplantae; phylum Streptophyta; class Magnoliopsida; order Asterales; family Asteraceae; genus Flaveria; species Flaveria robusta. The sequence continues at coordinate 19,527,333 of CM046475.1, forward strand.
TTTGAACTATATTTGTTACATGCTAGTTTGATTAGGAATATGGTTTTTGTTTCTAGTTTGCATGAATAAAATTTCAAATATACTTTTTTATGGTGATTATATTTCAAGATATTTAAATGATGTATTTTACTTTAATAATGTTTATATGAAACTTCCTAAAGGTTATTATTCAAAAGATAGAAACTCGAGTTTGTAATCCGATTAAGCCTTTGTATGGGCAGAAACAACCCCGAGAAGATGATATGAAAAATTGGCAAGTGTTTTGTGTGATTATGGTTATCTTCAAAGTCAATATGACCATTCGTGTTTATTAAAACCAGTAGTTTCAATTCACCTTTGTTGTCATACTTATCTACGTTGATGATATGATTATAATTGTAAATGACTTGAATAAAATTAATAAGTTAAAAATATTTTTAAATTAATATTTTCTAATTAATATTGGGATATTCTAAAATATTTATTGGGCATAGAACTTTTCTATTTAGAATATGGAACAAACCTAAATAAAAAAAAATATTGTCTAGAGTTGCTAGCTGAGCTTGGATATTCTGGATGTAAACCTATAAACAATGTTTTCAGAACCATATCGGACGTTGAACCGGACGCGTTACTGGTTTGGTGGTCGGACCGGTCGGACCGGATTTAAGAACCGGATGACGTCATAATTATATATATACTATATTCTATATATAGTTATATATATAATTAAATATAAGTAATTTATATATGTATTTTGTAGTTATATATATAACTTAACTATTTTTATATCCAACACACTAATTTATGGTTCAACACCCCGTTTTTACCCATTAAAATCAAAAAAATACAAAAAATACAAAAAACCGATCCGAACCGGTCCTGTTTCCCGGTCCGACCAGCAGTTCGGGACGAACCGGCCGGTTCGACCAGTCCAAAACAAACCGCACCGAACCAGACCGGCTAGGTGGCCAATCCCCGGTCGAACCGATCGGACCGGCCGGTCCGATCCGGTCGTGATAACATTGCTTATAAATACTCCGATAAAACAAAGTTTTATTATGTCCTTTAAAATGTTAGATAATATTGCGTTGGAATATATTTTTAGGTTTCAGAAATTAGTAAGAAAATTGATTTCTTTTCCTTAACCACACTTTACATCTCTAATGTTGTGTAGTATCTTAGTCAATTTATGCACTCTCCTACTAAAGCTCACCACAAAATTGATCTAAGATTACTTCGGTGTTTAAAATTTACTCCAGGCAATGGTATTTTTATTAAAAAAACGTGATAATTTAAAGTTGTCGGCCTATGTGATTCTAACAGGGAATAATATCATTTGTCTCGAAAGTCCTTCTCTGGGTTTTGTGTTTAATTTTGGGCAGTCTCTTATTTCATAAAAAAAGTAAAAAACAGTTAGTCATTTCTCGTTCCTCTACAAAGTCAAACTATAGAGCTTTATGTTCTGTTGTATGTGAAGTCATGTAGTTAAAGAAATTGTTAAAAGAAATTAAATGTCAATGCTAAGTGTTCAAAGTTTTTGTGATAATGAAGCAGCTATTGCTATAGTAGCTAATCTTGTTTTTCATTAAAGAACAAAGCATATTGAGTTATATTTACCCTTTCTTAGGGTGCGTTTGATTTGCGCTGACCCGCTGACCCGGCTGACTGCCGGTCAGCGTGTTTGATGCAGCTGTGTTGTGTTCTGATTGGGTCCGTGGGTTCTGACCAAAACCCTAAATTAAACTATTCTGACCAAGAAAAGGGGCGTTGCCCCTCCCTTCGCCCATCTCTCCGTCGGTCTCCCCATCGCGGCGACCCAGTCCTAGACCCGTCGGCGATCCTCATCTCTCCGGCGGTCTCCCCACCGCGAACCCCTACCTCGCGACCCCCTCTGCAAACCCCCATCCCCACCGGCGGTCTCACCACCGCGAACCCCCACCGTGCAACCCCCTCTAGGAACCCCCATCCCCTCCGGCGGTCTCCCACCGCGAAAACCCATCCGCGCGACCCCCATCTCTCCGGCCTCCCTCCGGCGCTCCTCCCTCCGCAGAAGGTATGTTGGTTGCTCAGATGTACTTTAATGGCTATGAGATTCCAAAAGATCATCAGAAGGTTTGATTTCGACTTCTTAAAGATTGATTTTGACTTTGATTTTGGGTTTTCAACATGCATGGTTAGGGCTGCAAACGAACCGAATAAACACGAACAAGGCCTTGTTCGTATTCGTTCATTAAGAAGTAAATTTGTTCACGAACTGCTCACGAACACTTATTGAACGGGTTTCCTTGTTCGTGTTCGTTCATTAAGTAAATGAACATGTTCATGAACTGTTCACGAACACTTACCGAACACAAACGAACAAAAATAAGATCAAACGAAAACGAACAAATGTTCATGAACATGACGAACACAAATAAGTCTATGAACACAAATGAATACAAATGATCATATATTTATTTTTGAATAAAATCAGCATTTTCATAATAAAATTTACCAAAAATAAATAACATACGTAACATATAGGAGTGAGCATAATACGGGCCGACCCGAAAAACCGGACCAAAAAACCAAAGACCGGACCGGCCCAAACCATTATACATACACATGGTCTGGTTCGCGGTCCTAAATTTTTAGTTATTTCGGTCCTTGGTCCGGGCCAGTTCGGGCCCGATAAAAGCTTGTATTACCCAAAAAGACCAATTTAATAAATATAAAAAAACTCGATTGAGACTGACTAACCAACCCTATATTAGCCGATTACCTACCTAATATAAAAATAACTACGTTTAAAATTAACTTGGTCCACATTATACCCTAAAGAAAACTTTTAACAATGTAAGTAGATGCATTGATTATAGTCTCTTGTGGTGATCCGTCAATATAACAATATATGTGTTGAAATTATTATAATATTGTGGATATGTTAGATGATAAAGAAATATAATTACAGTTTACTTTATACAAGTCGTAATTTAGGTGAAATTATTTATTTACATGGATTTACTCAAATCATTCAATAGGCCGATCAATTTTGATTATTTAAATCATCCTCAAAGGGTAATCATTGAATTACACTCAATTCAAATTATATATGTTAATTTGGGTAACTGATATTAAACTTGCTAACACAAAATAGACCCATATGACCAAGTAGGAACACTTTGACCTAGAAGAACTAGGAAGTTTATAATCCAACTATATAATCCTAATTATTATATCATGCACGCATAATTATGACCTAGAAAAACTAGGAACCCTTTGACCTTCCATGACGGCAGATGCAAATCCAAGTTTATAATCCAACTATATAATCCTAACTATTATATCATTCATGCATAATTAATAAATCAAATCAAGAAGCAAGTGGTGTCATTCAAGAATTAAGATAATTTTACTCTTGGTGATCTATTAGTGTGATTCAATCAAAGGTTAGCCTACACAATTTTTTTTCATGTCAACATTTGTACATTCATGTCGTTTGATCTATTGTTTGTTAACTTGATGCAACACACCTCTCTATTGTTAGTATTGTAAATTAATATTAATTGTTTATGTAAACTGTTAACTTTTTTATTATTACTTGTTCTTTGTATGTTATTCTATTATTTATGTTAATTGCTCGTTTGTGTTTGTATGTGTTTGTTTATGTTTGTTTAATAATGGTTGAGAATATTTCGTGCATGATACTATTTTCTTACATATGTTTATTGTAGATGGATTCACAAAAACATAATGAGATTCTATCAAGTGACGAAGAACGAACCATTAATGAAAAGAAAGCCCGTAATCAACAAGTGAATAAAAAGAAAAGAAAGTCGACTACTCGTTCTCATGTTTGGGACCATTTCGAGAAGATCTATGTGGAGGGTAAAAGAAAAGGACGATGCAAATATTGTAATTTAAATATTTGTGCAAGTGATGGAACATCTACAATGAGTCGACATATAAAGAGGTGTAAGTCAAATCCTGCTAATCTTGTAGATCAAAATATATTGTTTATGAAAAAAAAAAGATGATGGTGAGGAGGGTAGTAGTGGTACTTTGAAAATATGGAAGTTCGATCCCTTTAAAGGTAGGAAAGCTTTAGTTAAGATGATAATTGAGGACGAACTTCTATTTTCTTTTGTTGAACATGAGGGATTTAGGGAATTTATGGAGGCGGTTTGTCCGAATTTTAATATTCCCTCACGTTGGACGATTGCTCGAGACATTAGTGAGTATTACTTGGCGGAAAAGAAGAAACTAAAAGACTTTTTCTCTAAAACTAAAGTAAGAGTTTGTCTTACCACTGATACATGGACTTCAAACCAAACCATCAATTACATGGTATTAACTTCACATTTTATTGATGATAATTGGAAATTTCACAAAAGAATCATCAATTTTAAGCCAATTTCAAGTCATACGGGTGATGCTATTGCAAGGGCTATAGAGGAATGCTTGGATGAGTGGGGTATAGAACATGTAATGACTATCACCATGGATAATGCATCAGCAAACGATGTTGCAATTAGGCTATTAAAGGGTAGGTTACCTAATCTGTTACGTAACGGTATTTATCTTCATGTTAGGTGCTTAGCCCATATTATCCATCTAATTGTTAAGGATGGTTTGAAATCACACAATAAAACTATTGAGCGTATTCGAAAAGCATTTAAATACATCAGACATTCAGCCGGTAGGCTCGACAAGTTCAAAACATGTGCTAGTGATAAAAAGATAGATTCACAAGCCTAGTTATCTCTTTATGTCTTCACTAGATGGAATAGCACACATGACATGCTAGAAAATGCCGTTAGGTTTGAAAAAGCTTTTGAACTATATGACCAGAAACATACCAATTTTCGAAATGATTTAGGTGAGATTCCTGACCGCGCCGACTGATTATATGCAACGAAAATGGTTGAGTTTTTGGGAATCTTTAAACAAAAAACTGTAAAGATTTCAGGCTCAACCTATGTTGCACATCAGTTTTTTTATGAAATTATGGATATTGGTGATAACTTGGATAGATTGTTAAACCAAACGGGTCAACTTTATGATTTTATGGAGATGATAGCACTTATGAAAAATAAGTTTGATAAATACTTTGGAGATGAAGATCGAAAAAATATGTTGTTTGAATTTGCTGTTATATTAGATACTCGCATGAAGCTTCAGATTATTCAATTTTCTTGTGAGAGATGTTGTATGCTAATTAGGGAAGAAATGAACAAATATAAAGATGAAAAAGGGAAAATGACAGATGAAGATTTTAAGAAGATGGTAGATATGTTGGTTGATGATGTAAAAAGAGAAATGGAATTATTGGTTAAAAAGTATCAGGTTTTGTATGAAACGGGTTCAACTAATCCCCCTAAAACGAAAAATAAACATGAACAGTTTCAAATTGGTGATAACTCTTTTCTTGATGCATTTCAACGATATCGAGGTGGTGGAGTTCGTTCCTATAGTAATAAAACAGAATTAGAAAAGTATCTAAAGGATGACCTTGAAGATAATACTGATTATTTTGATATATTAACTTGGTGGAAGGTAAATTCGTCTCGATATCCAACTCTTTCGAAGATGGCAAAAGGTATTATTTTTTTATTATTAGAGCATATTTAACAAATTTTAGTATACGTTATTTTTTTTTACTTTATTTTGTTTTAGATATTTTAGCTAATCCAGTTTCAACCGTAGCTTCGGAGTCGGCTTTTAGTACGGGCGGATGGGTGGTGGAATCGTCTAGAACTTCACTATCCCCTCCTATTGTTGAAGCTTTGATTTGTACGCAAGATTGGGTTCGAATGACAAGAAAGGAAATCAACGAGAGTGGGGAATTAGAAAAACTTGACAATCTTGCAAAAGGTCGGTTTAAATTCAAAATTCTATGATATGCTATAAAATTTATTAAATCTTTTGAGTTTCTAATAATTAACTTTTTTTTCCAGAAATTTATGATAACATTGGTTTTGTGCGTGACTGAAGAGTAAATGAAGATCGAATGAAAAAGCTTGGTGCTTTTATTTTATTATTTGGTTTTATTATAAAGACTTTATTTGTAATTAAAGATTTTTAAAATTACATATTTTCTTATTTGCAAGTTTGCTTTACATATTATTATTTTAGTGTGTTCAAGTATCATGTTATTTTATTTTAGTGTGTTTAGTTCTAGTCCACTAAAGCAGCATAATTTTTTTTTCGGACCGGCCCGACCCAATTAGTAGAACCGACCCGTTAGGCCCGGAACCGGACCGGACCGACCCATCTTTATAAGGTCCGGTCTTTGGTCCTTAAATCTCGTACATTTTGGTCCTCAGTTCGGGCCGGTTCTAGCTGGTCCGGTCCGGGTTTGACCCATTGCACACCCCTAGTAACATAAATATCCAAAAATACTTGGACATAATTGTCATAAAAATAAATAACACAAAAATTAAGAACATAATCGAACACATTAACGAACATAAACGAACACATTATTGAACGTTCACGAACGAACATTAACGAATATATTATCGAACGTTCACGAACATAAATGAACGAGTACTACTTGTGTTCATGTTCGTTTGTTTAACTAAACGAACGAAATTATCTTGTTTGTGTTCGTGCATTTACTAAACGAACGAACATAAACGAACTTACTGCCGAACAGTTTACAAACTGTTCGCTTAACGTTCAGTTCGTTTGCAGCCCTATGCATGGTGGCTTAAAGTATGCAAATGAGCATTGACAAAGTTGAAATCAGATTTGAAATTTTGTTTTTGAAATCAGTTTTTTATCATTCAGCAAAGTCAGTCAGATACTGAATCAAACACCCAAGTTTCAGTCAGATGCAGACTCAATCAGAACTTCTAACTGGGTCAGCTTCTGACTCAGTCAGATCCTGCTGATTCAACAGTAATCAAACAGCCCCTTAGAGTATTAAATATGTTTTTCAAAAATTGTTGGATTCACTAAGGGTCTACATGTCAACAAACACAAGTTTTTGGCGAAGAACTTGGTTTAGTTGATATGTTTACCATTTGATTTGAGAGGGGATGTTAAAAGAGGCAATATGTATCAAATCTAATGGTAAACTTGTGTTTAGATATATATTCTCTTATTTCCAGGTTAAGTTTGTGCAAGTCTATTGTCAAAGAGCTTCTGTGTAATTAAGCAAACCGTTGAGAGTGGTTGTGCTATGTTTGATAGTTGGGGGGCTAAAGCTATTGCTACCCTACAGTTGGAGGGTATAAAAAAGATTATTCTGTGTTATGGTTTCAGTTGTCACACATTCTTTTATTTGATTCTTTGACTCTGTTTGATCATCATTTTTGATCGTTTCTCTCTTTTCTAGTTCATAATCCGCACAAATCTTTCTGCAGATTACTAAGTACTGTCTTGTATTAATTCATATCGTTTTAGCCTAATCTTGAAATCTTGTCAGATTAGGGTTTCTTCTTATTATTTTTGTTAAGATTTGTCGTTGCAATAAGAGTTTAATTGCTACGTTTGACACTAGTTTACAATTGACAATGTCATTAAAATATGTTAGGCTATGGAAAGAATACATGGCAACTTCAGGAGAATATTAATGGAGACAAATTATCACCATGAAACAAGATTATCATCTCGAATGTCACAATAACAGGAGGTAGACGGATTGATGTCCGAAGACTAGGCTTGATTTGCATCAATATACATAAAAAACCAGAAGAACTTGCATCATTTAAATTATTAAAATTTTTTATTAGCTAATTATAGTATTATATCAAGTTATAAAGTATTAAAATGAATTATCACTACTAATTTTACATGTCTATAATTTTACAATACGATATATATATATATATATATATATATATATATATATATACATTATACGTATTATTACTAAAGAATTCATGGCCCGTCTTTTAAAAAAATTCTTTAACGTCAGGTGTTATTTTTGTTGGGCATGACAAAACTACGAAAATGAGAAGAAAAATAAATATATAAAAAAATAGAAGAGTCAACTGCTTTGACACAGGGCTCAAGACATGCTTTTATATTACCTCGCGAATCATTTAACCAATATTCTTTCTTTCCTTTATTCAAAAGTAGCAAATTGATTTTAATTCTAACGTACCCTGAGTTATTCTATATATTTTATTTTATTTTACTGCTGTTACTTCAGAAAATGCGATTATTATAGTTTTATTTTGATTGGATAAACAGTGTGTACTGTGTTTTTTATTCAATTTATTGAAATTTATGAAAGAAACCCTAGAGGAAAGAGGAGAAGCTATTTGTGTGAAAATGTGTAATTTGTGTTGTACATAAAGCTATGAAAGCGGTACCTTGGTGAAGCTGTCGTAACTTGTGCTCCACTAACTTGTACGTTGATGTATAAAACGTTTGTATATCACTATTTAAACTCTTGCTTTTTAAATAGTATAGTAAAGTAATAATATTAGAGTAATAAATTGTTATAACAAAATCTTTTCTTAAATATATATAAATATGTTATGACTAAATAAATTACTTATAATCTGTCATTTTTATTTCTTAGAAGAATATAAAAGGTTATAAATCATTATTTTGTCAATCAAAATTGAACTAATTATGACAAATAAATAAACTATTTTATTGTTCTTTTTGAACGACATAGATTATATAAAAACAAGCTAGCATGGAGTAAGCAAAGGATTATAGCATGGAGTAATCAATATTGTTGTTATCTTGGAGCGATTCCTTACCCGCAAGTAGAGAGAGGTTTTTTATCTCTAGAATAATTCCCAAAACTGATAGTCTTAAGGTTGAAATTTTTTTCAATTTGAGCTCTCCAAATGGCCCATCATAAAGTATCACCCTGTGTAGTGTTTTTTCTTCAAGCTATTTCCTAGAATGAATATATAAACTTAAAGCAATACAAAGTTGTAATACTACTTTTATTCACAACTCAACCCAACAAAATTATTTAAGATTCATATTATTCTACTGAAAATTAATAACAAATTAAAAAATTATTTTTTTTCTAAAATTTAGAAACCGAAATAGATTATTAATAGAAAACGAGAAGTGGTATAGAAAAATAAAGTTACTCATTGTTATATTGTTATAGTTGGATGTGAAAGACATCTATTGTTCAAATGTTCAAAACAAATTCTTGTTTCTTATTTATTATCTATTTTTTATTTGAATAAGATTCTTTTCATGAAAAAATAGATATGTCGAGTAATTTTTGATCCAATGGAAAGCTAATATACCCCTCACTATCAAATGGTAAAAAGATGAATAAGTATTATAAATAATTAGGGTACAATATATAAATATCACAAGAAACCCTAAAAACCTAAATGTTCTTGAGGGCTCACACTAATAAACCTTAGTTTGATATGTCAATTCGATACTCCTCTGTGGCCAGAGTGAAAGAAAATCAAAAGCTTTGACTAACAAACAAAAAAAAAAAAAAAAAAAAAAAAAAAAAAAAAGAATTAAGAGAAGGCTTCATTGGGAAATCAAAACTTACACCCACAAAAGAATTAAGAATAATGACTTAAGTTTTCAATTTATAACAAAGCTTCATTGAAATTGATGATAATGAAGCTTTATTTAAAAGAGAACAAGTAACTAAACTGAGAAAATGAGGTGGGACAAGACGATGACGATGGTGGCATGCTGCCCTGTCTAGCGTCTGAACTTGTTGGCGACGACTAGCGTTTTTTTTTTTTTTTTTTTTTTTTTTTTTTTTTTTTTTTTTTTTTTTTTTTTTTTCTCCTTCTGTGGTGGTGTGATAGAACTCTAAGACTTTAATACTATGATAATTTTAAAATACTAAATGCATATCATCAATTAGTTATGTTATAAGATATAAAGATAACAAGGAATCTTAAAAACTTAACTGGACCATGAGCTAATACTAATAAACTTTAGTTTGATAATACAATTCAGTACTCATTACCACAGCTTTTCGGGACGTGAATCAATCCATTTTAACCCGCCAACATCAATTAAGAACATTATTTGGGATCCAAGAGTTCCAAGACTTAGGGGTTGTTTGTTTGCCTCTTAAACATTCAAATGTCTAAATGATTCAACACTTAATGGTTCAGAGTGTTTGTTTCGTGAGCAGATTTCTGAATGGTTGCATTTTTGCCTCTGAATGGTTAAGCTAATATTGACTCTAAATGGTTAAGAGCTTTTATCAGAATTGGTCAGACATTTGCATCTGAATAGTTAAGCAATATACTACTTCTTAATGATTCAAATCTCTTACTGATTCAGCACTTAATGGTTCAGAACTCTTAATGATTCAGCACTTACCCATTCAAAAGTTGCCAAACAACCCTTTAGTAAAAAGAGAAGGATTAAAGGAACTTTCAATTTTGATGCGAATTGATTTTCAGTGAAACCAACGTCTTTCTCCAAAGCCAAAACCCAAAATCACCCTCGTGCTTCATCGATACTTGATTTTGAAAGGGTGGAAAGGACATCAAATTTAGTTAAATCCCTAGATAGCAAGCTAACTCAAGAGCTATTTGTGGCATAACCCTCAATTACTTTGTACTGTTTTATGAGTTGAAGATGGAACAACTTTGAAAATCGTTGGTCCATATCTCTAACTTGAACCTTATGTCCTCTCCTTAAATAAAGCACTTGTGGAACAAAAAGTAAAAAGTATAACTTATGCATAGAAACTTTTTATACACATTACTTATTTACATATAAATTACTGATTTATTCAAAATCAAGCATTTTAGAATAAAACATACTTTAAGATTTTTATATATTTAAATATATTATAGAATCACTTTACTTTGTTATTGTTATTGTCTTATTGATGAAAAAGATTCCAAAGGAAAGGTTGTGTTTAAATTAATGGTTATTGGATTAAAATAATCCTAATTTTTTTGAACGAGATTAATCCCAATTCAGTAATATTTATAGATACTTTCAACTTTGAGGTTATTTTACTCCAACAATCCATTATAACTGAGAGTTAATACTGTTAGTTTTTTGATAATGTGTACTACTTATATGGCTAAAATACTAATTAGAAAGTTGAAATCAATAATCAGGTATGTCAATTTAAAACTTTTGAACCTTGAAACTCGTTAATATGCATCTTCTGATCTAAACCACTTGACTCGTTGGAGGTATATATCAAAAGAGGATGGAGGCTAAACACCAAAAAATAAGTCTAATGGAGGCTGGATGGCGATAAAGTTAAAAAATGACTTAAAGTTGGCCCCGTTTCATCCAAAAAAAAAAAAAAAAAAAAAAAAAAAAAAAAAAAAAAAACTAACAAGGGTTAATTCTTAGTAAGTAATGGATTGTTGAAAAAAATAAGCTCAAAATTAAAAGTGTGTGTGAATATTTCTTCAGTTGTGATTAATCCCGGCAAATAAATAAAAATTGAGATTATTAAAATCTAATAACTATTAAATTAATAATATCATAAGAAATAAATCAGTTTTATTAATTATTGATACATCTTTTAGTTATCTCTATAGATAATAAATAAAAAACTTGAAGAACATGTGTTACTTTACTCTCGTGTCATGTCTTCTTAACCTTTTTCTTTGCTTCTATCTCATATTAATTATATAAATTTTTTAATTGTTTTTAAAATATTTTGTTTCTGACTCTCCCTTCTATTCACTAATATTCTATAATTCTTTCTATTAAACATTTTTATTTTTACAAAAGTTAGATTTGTTTATAAAAATCTTTTACAAAATAAACATTTCTTTTATTCCTTTTTATAAAACTTTCTTTAAAAAACAATTATATAATGCTACTATAATTTGTATTAAAAAAACTATATAGTATGTTGTAAATGTAGGTTAAGGTTCAAGTAAAAAAATCCTAATATAAAAAGTGTAATAAGCAATTATAACCATTAATTTTCTTGATCTGTAGTTAAGATCCAATTATAAAGGAAAAAAAATATTAAAAGTGTATTTTAGATAAGATCCAATTATAAAGGAAAAATAAATATTAAAAGTGTATTTTAGACATGATCATTTTTGTTAACTTTTATTAAGTTCATTCATTTTTTAGCCGTTTATAACTTATATGTACGATAATATTTTTTTATAAAATTACATCATAAAAGAGCGTTTTTTTTTGTCTTTCAAATGAGTATAATATCTTTATATATAAAATAAATAAAAATTATGTTTTTTTGGTAATATGATTCTTGCTTGACATTGCGTCTTTCTACACTTCATTGTGTGTTTCATTTCGTTATTGTGTTTTCCTAAACACTATTTTGTTTTTTTAATGATAAATTCTTAAAAACATACTGGTTAAATAAGAGGGTTGTTTTAACATCATTGAAATTTCAAGGTACTTGCTAAACTATCATGTCGTGGGAATAACTTGATTTGATGCAATTAACTGCTTAGTTTAAAATTTTAACTAAGCTATGATCCTTGAATTAATAAATATCGCATCCGGATCTCTGCATTGCATCAACACTTGGCATTCACAATTTGAAATTGTAAACCTAAGTAAACATAGTACCGTGATGCACAATAACATGTTACAGCGAGAAATTATAAAATAAGCTAAACATTGGTAATCGAAAATTTAAAAGTGCACAGTGCAAGTGATGCGCCAAAAATCGCATAAGTCAAGATAATAGCCAATGAGTCATATATCAATTGGTTTAGTAGGAGGCACCACATGACTTTCCAAAGTGGAGGTCATAGGTTCGAGTCTCACTTGGTGCAATATGCTTCAAGTGGGTTAGGGGTTTTACCACAGTGGGCCTTTAGGTGGTGGGTTTCCCGTGGATTGGTGAACGGGCCGGATCACCAGCGTTGTTTGTGTTCGCGGGCTGGGTGGCATTTCGCTATTGGGTTTACCCGGGTGACCGGGATTAAAAGTATTCGTTGGTCATTCAAATAAAAAGTCAAAATAATATATGTGAAATCTATAAAATCTAATAAAAGAAGGTTTTTTTTTGCCACTTTGTCATTCTCTTAAACCATATTTTTGACACTTGTCATTCCTTTAAACATTCTCAATTCATTTTCCCTCCAAAAATGATATTATAGTAATTTAAATACTGAAATTAATTTCTCTCTATTAATAAAAATAAATTTTATTAATTGATACATTTCTCTCTCTCATCTAAATTTTTTAAAATCAAGCTATGTTTTTAAAAATAAACTTTATTAAAGAAATTAAAAATCATATCTTTTTATTAAAATAGAGATAATGAAAAAAAAATTATATAATATAAAATTTTTTAAAACACTATAAAATCATATCTTTTTATAAAAAATATTTTTATATAAACCTTTTAGAAATAAAATACATTAAATCGGTCCTTTTAAAAAAAATTATAAAAAATATGAAATTTTCTAAAAGCAGTTTTATTAAAACAAACCAGAATAATTAGAAAACCGAGTTTTTAATAAACAAGATTTTTAGTATTTTATTTATTTAACTCGTGTAATACACGGGATACTAACCTAGTGATTAATATTGAAAATATTAATAACATTCACCCATCTTTTCATCTTTCAAAATCAAACTACTAGAATGTCTCGTAATTTAACAAATTAATGTATAAATCAAATTAAGCAACTTAAAATTTAAACGGAAGGAAACTAAATTGTAAAGACTTAAAACCTTAAAATTCATTCTATTTCCTAATTGTTACATAGATCATGGGTTTATTTGTTTTTCATGGTATAAAAATTTATTTCTCTAAATTTTACTTCTGTGATATGCTAGAAAAAACGTTATGGTCGTATCGACCAATATTAAGTTTCTTTAACTATTTTGTATAATAAAAAATATTTAAATTATACAGTGATAAAACTAAAATTTTTTCAAGTACGTTTTCTTTCAAATTAATTTGTACTCATTATCAAATATTTTTTAATTTCTTCCTAGAGGGTGTTGAATTAAACTTTTTTACATGTTATTAAAATGATATTATGATGATACAGTGACTCTTCTTGGAGTTGAATTTTTAAATACTATAAGGTGTAGACATTAATGGTTAAATAATATGTTATGGAGTAAAAATTCTTTTTTTCATCTTTGAAATTCAGTGTTTCATCTTAAAAATATTGTCTTCCTCAATATTATACGTTTTTTACAAGAAAATCTTTTCAACCAACCAAAATAAAAAGTTACCAATAATGTTTTCATAAAAATATAAAAGAAAAAACCTTCTTTTACGTGACAAATTTTGGCTAGCAATGTACTGGTAGATCCTTTTGACACTTTTTTAGTTTTGTTATTGTATTCATAGTTGAGTTTAACGCATTGTTTTCACGACCGGATCGGACCGGCCGGTCCGACCGGTTCGACCGGGGATCGGCCACCTAGCCGGTCCGGTTCGGTGCGACTCGTTTTGGACTGGTCGAACCGGCCGGTTCGTCTCGAACCGCTGGTCGGACCGGGAAACCGGACCGGTTCGGACCGGTTTTCGTATTTTTTTTAATTTTTTTTATTTTTTTGATTTTAATGGGTAAAAACAGGATGTTGAACCATAAATTAGTGTGTTGGATATAAAAATATAGTTAAGTTTTATATATAACTATAAAATACATATATAAATTACTTATATTTAATTATATATATAACTATATATATAATATAGTATATATAATTATGACGTCATCCGGTTATTAAATCCGGTCCGACCATCAAACCTGTAAGGCGTCCGGTTTGACGTCCGATCCGGTTTTGAAAACATTGGTTTAACGTTGGTCCACCTTAAGTTTCACACGCGTTATAGACTCGTCAAGTTGTCATCAACTCTCCGAAAGTAATTACAGTTACACATCGATTGGTTTTTGGAAAAATAATAAACAAAAATAAAAAGAAAAAGTGTAAAGTAAAAAAATTGCATTAATACACAATAATTAAGCCTCTCTAAAGCTAATAAATTAGGATGGTCCTTCCACTTAGTATTATTATGGAGTCTATATTCCAACCCTTTCCCTTTCAATCTTTTTCCGTTTTCGGGGTGTAAATAAAGTTTTACCACTTACACATTTTACATTATTTTACAAAATAATTTTTGAAAATTCATATAAAACAAAATTTTACCCTTGATCTTGTTATATATTGTAATGCACGCTTAGCAACAAGCATCGATCACAATATTCATTTATCTATTTCTAATTTGAGATAAATGGTAATAATCATGTACTGTTACCAATTAGACAAACACACAAGAAAATGATAAAAGAACATTACCCTACAATCAAAACGATAGCAGACTCATGATCTTAACTTGGTTTGATGAGCCTATCAATGTGCTCGACCTAAATCACGATTAACTACTACAAGAAAATAGGTTTGTAGCGACTAAGGTTTTTGCGATGAAATATTTTGTCTCTACAAGCCTATTTGTGGTGACGCAATATTTTTACTACAAGTTTTTTTGATATTTTTAATAGTCTTAGCGTTTATTATCATGTTGGTTATCGATATTAGAGTAGTTATCTTGATGATTTTTAGCAAAACATTAAATGCATTTATATTTTATTGTTTAGGGTCTGTTTGGATTGTTTATTTTGGTTGAAAAGGACTTCTGACAAAAATAACTTATTAACAAATGATTTTTCAAAAGGAGTTTTTAAAAAAAAGTGTTTGGATTAGCTTATAAACTAAAATGTCGTAAAATGACCAAAGGAGACATATTTTTAAAATGAGGGGAGTTAATAGAAGGTAGTAAATGGGTATAATAGGAAATTAGACTAAAAGTCGTTTTCAAAAGTTAATAAGTAACCGCCCACTTACTTTTCAAAACCTACTTTTTACCCTATATGAAAAGTTATTTTGAAAAGTCATTTTGGGTTTGCCAAACACTTTTTTAACTTATTAACTTTTCAAAAGTTAATAAGTCAAAAGTATTTTGCAAATAACTAATCCCAAACACCCACTTAATGCAAGAAAAAATTAATGAACAACATAATACATGAGTGTTAAGCTCAGGTGGAGGAAACATCAGTGGAGGAGTTTTAATGTCTAAAAAAAGCTTAAGACACACATACGAGGCGTTGGTCGAATGGCGAGAAGTGTAACTCTGGACATGTTCCCTAATGCAATTAGGGATGAAGAGGATCGACAAGCGAACAACTGTTTTGAAAGACGAGATCAGGCTATATCCGAGTTGTGACAACAAAATGCGCTATTGCAATAACAAATAAATCAAATATTATTGTTAACAAAAATGCAATTTCCCATTTTTCCAGCTCGCCTCGTCAACTCGGTGAAGAAGATGATCAAGATAATGATCAAAATGATTAGTTAATTTGGTTTTGTTTGGATGAATGTAATCAAGCGATACGATATGAATTCTAAATATTTTGACTTCTGCGTTTATTTACCTTAAAATCAAACAAAGTTTGTTTTAGAACTGCTAGTTTTTTACTATGTATTTTTTGTTTTTATAATTTGTAAAATCTTAAAACTAATGTGCAAAGAAAAAAAGCAGGTACCCATTGTGACTATATTTACTTGTTAAAGGGTTAAATAGTCCAAAGGTCCTTGTCCAAAGGTGGCTAAGCCCTTTCTAGCAACGTGGAAGAGGAGAGCTTGCTCAAGGAATTCAAATGGGAGACAAGAAGTAATGTCATAAACTTTCTTGTAAACAAGTACTTATTTAGATAATTCAATGGCAACAAATAAAGGTAATTCTCTTAACACAAAAACACGTAGATTTATAGAAAGACTTGTATTAGGTACAAGAATGAGTGGATTGCCCGATAGAGGTGAGTCAGAGGAAGGCTTCCTATCAGTGAACGTACTATTACGATCCCAACATGGACGCTGATTCGCATGTAATGGAGATTCTGGGAAACCGACCACAACGTGTCCTGCTTTACAAAGGAAAGCAAGAATAGCAATACCAGAGAAATCGATGCCCAAGGGAAGGCAAAATAAATCTTCAAAACAAAAAATCTATTGAGACAAAATTTCATCACTATAGCTATAATTTTAAAAAAATTAATATTTATTTCAATTTTGAAATATTTTTAGCAACAAAAGTTTGTCGCGGTAGGTTTATCTATAGCGACTACAGGTTTAGCGACAAAATTTATAACCCATTACAATCAAAGGAATGATGACTAATTTATTGAAACTAAATTTCATCGCCATAGCCTATTGCGACTAAATTCAGTCACAACTGAGCAAAAAAAAATCATCGTTAAATGGATTTATTCTTGTAGTGTATGCACAAACAAATAACCTGATTATTCTTATATTTTGTTTAAAATTACCAAAAATCGTAGTTATATAAACTTGAATTAGGTAAAATTTTCATTTGAACTTGTAAGCTTGCGATTTGATTTTCCTTCCACGAGTTATGCTCCTTGAAAACCCTGTAATAACCCTAAATTATTTATAAGGTGGAAGAGCCCAACAAAAGTGCTCGAGTACCATCAACCCATTTGTAGCGCTTGTTAAACCATGCGACGATTTGTTATCCAAGAAAACGATATCATCTATGTCGGAACAAATTTGTTCAAACATATATTTGACAAGGTACATATGGTTTTCTGGCTCAATAATATGAGAGTGATGGTTTAAGCTTGAGATCTTTATTAAAATCACATGTTTAAACCACTCAAGGGGGTTTTCTTACAGTGACGAGTTTTCTTCTTGATAATGTTTTCGGGTAGTTCCAAATGCCTTAAAATCAGTATGAACGATTGATATTACGTCTCAATAAAGCTCACTCGCGTATCTAGGTAATTCCAAATGTCGTAAAAAGTAAAATATTTGACAAAGCAAAGATCTATTATATGTAGAAGCCTATTAATTGTTTTAGGTACATACAGTTATTACCACTGTTTCCATGTTCTAACGTTTAAGTTAAGATTTTATTTTTTATTTTCTGTAAAATAAATTTCCTTTTGTTTGTTTATTTAATTTTTAGGAAAAGATTCAAATAAAAAAAATATTAAAACTAAAAAGTATAAAAAGTAATATCAACCATTAATCTTTTAATCAATAGTTAAAATTATTGTAGAAAAATGTTTATTATAAGAGTATTTTAGGAATAATCATTTTTATTGACTTTTTGTAAGTTCACCCATTTTTTAAACATTCATAACTTTTATGTACGATATTATTTTTTATAAAATTATACCATAAAAACGAGTGTCTTTTTATATTTAAACCAGTACAGTATTGTTACATAAAAAGATAAAAAAATACTATTGTATTTTTCTAAAATGATGAATTTTAAAAAATATAATGGTGAAATAACATTGTTGTGTGTCTCTAATATTAAAACACAATAATTAATTAGCAACTTATTAATCTAATATCTTAAAAACAATGGCAAAATAACACAATGTCTCATTGTGTTTTTTGATCGTTAATGTGTGATCTTAAATACTATGAATTTTGAAAAATACATTGGAGAAATAAAATCATTGTATACTTCTAATGGTAAAACACAATGATAGATAACAATATATTTATATAATCTATTAAAAATAATGACAAAAATAACTCATTGTATTACCTTTAACACTATAAGTTTTGAAAATACATTGGTGAAAGTATACCATTGTATACTTCTAATTATAAAATACAATGATAGATAATAAGTTTATATAAAGTATAAAAACAATGACAAACATAACACAAAATGATGTAAAACATAAAACACAATGATTAATATATATAACAAATGATGTAAAATATATGACACAATAAACTGATATTTGATACAATGAACGTACAAGACACAATGATCTGACGTATTTAACATAATTACCAAAATGTCATCCTTTTTAAAATAATAAAAGGATACGTGTCAAACCCACAATTCTTCTTAGGCTTTTTCTATTAAACATCATTTTTTTGTAATCCTACCCTAATTTTTAAACCCAATTCAAAATATTAAAAGACTAAATAATTCAAATTTAAGTTTTATAAGTTTGTAAGATGGGAATCATAATGAGTGTCAAAAACGAACCACAATCTCAAATAAAGTAAAAACCAAAATCAAAATCATTACTTTTTTTAATGACCCACGAATACTATACATCCAATCACCTGGTAAATACGATGGCGAAATACCACCAACGCTCGTGAACACATACAACACTAGTGATTCGCCCGTCCATCAGTCTAGGGAAAACCTACCACCCAAAGGCCCACTTTAATAAAACCCTTGGCTCACTTAAAGCATATTACATCAAGTAAAACTCAAATCCATAACCTCTAATTTGAAAAACCATAGGGTGCCTTCATCTAAATCAATCGATCTGGGACTCGTTGGCCAAAACCAACACTAATATTAAAAAAAAAATTTATCCTAATGGATAGTTGCTATTTAAGGTGTCTTGTTTTTTATTAAAGGTTAAAGGTTTAAATATTACAAGTGACAAATGATGAAATATATTAAAAGTATACTAGCATTAATAATCCGTGTATTACACTGTTTGAATAATTAAATGTAATAAATTGGTTTTAAAACGATATTATAAGATAAGATATAATTAAAATTACGTATAAGTAAAGATATAAGTAATAAAACAATAATATCAACTTTTTAAACTTTTTTATTTAAAAAAACTAAATATTTTGTTTCAAAACAAGTCGTTGTAAATTTTTTTATTATAACTCCCAATTTTGATTAGTTTCTATTTATAAATTTTTACTTTTTACAAACACCATTTTAAAATATTTTATATTTCTAAAAACTCTTATGTTTTAAGTAGCTTTTTATTTTATAAAAAATGTTTTTTTATAAGTAACATTAATAAAAAAACTTTTGTTTTTAATTTATTAAAAAGTATTTTTAGTCTGTTAACAAATTATGTAATATAATTAATAATTCTAGTAACTATTAAATAGGAGAGAGAAGCACAAAAAAATTGATGAGGAGGATTGTGGTGTTGACATGTGTCCCCTCATTTACCTTTTTATTAAAGTAGAAAGATTAGGAGCCGTTTTAAAAAAATAAAAACAAATTTAGAAATCTTACCATGAAAAATATCAGAATAAAAAAACCATAAGAAACAAAAGAAAATTAATAATAAAAGACTATAATCAAATTTTATATTGTTCCAATAAAATTACTTATATAAGGGAGGAATCAAATGAAAACTATGTTTATAATTGAAAACCGTGAAAACCACCACTACCAAATCACATAATTGATAATTGATTTAACTTTTTAATTATTTAAAGTATATTTGATTAAACTTTAATCTTATTTCTTGAGATCATTATATATTTTTTAGCTTAAACTCTAAGAAACGACAATGATGACAAAATGACTTACGTATACATAACTTGTATGAGTTACATGTACACAATTCATAGTTGCACACTTGGTAACACGTACTTACATATACATAACCTCTACATATACGTAACTCTTAGTTGTACACTTTGTAATACGTACTTACATATATGTAACTCATAGTTTTCATGGTTTTCATTTATAATATGGTTTTGTAACAACATGAAGTTTCCAACATAACATGCTTATAACACTCACAAGGTTGAACATTTCATCAAACTAGAACAAATACACATAATCATTAAAGAAAAATTAAGTTTCATCATAATATCAACATAAATAATACCAAGAATCATGTACAAGTTATTAAATCATACTAAGTTTCATCTAATCCAAGTGATAATAAGTATCTAGCCTATGAGGCTTATAGAATACACACCCAAACTCAAGAACATAAAAGAACTCATAGTAAATCTAGAGAAATTCAAAACAATTTAAGTGGAAATGGGATAGATGATGTTAGATCCTTCTTGATAGTGTAATATCTTCCATCTCTGCCTTCATATCTCCCCAAAACATTTAAGAAAGACCCAAAATCACATACAAATTTGAGGGAGGCTGGGGTTTTGAAAGAAATAAAAGTTATGTTGGAAATGAGGTGTGGAGTTATAAATATGTTTTGTTCTCATTATGGCCATATTAAAGAAAATATGATCATATGGAGCTTTAGAATCAATTGTTTGAAGTTTAATAGTTGATATGGGCATATCTAGCTTTGTTATGGTCATATTAGAAGTATTTTTCCTCTTGAACTTCTTCAAATATTAAGTTTCTTCACAAAAATCATCGTGTCTCCAGGCAACTACAAAATTCAAATAAAAACAAATAAGTGGCTAAATAAATAAATTTTGTAAGAAAAATGATTTAAACTGTAAAGAAAATATGTATTGTAAACATATATAATTATTAACATATCAACTATGTAAATGTTTTGATGATTTCATGATTATTCGTCAATGAACATGAGTGCATATCTAAATAGTAGTGTCACCTTGATCTTATGAATGTTTAACTCATATTTTGTTGGAAAGTATATGTGTTAAATCTTCATTCATCTCTTATATGCTTGAATACATGACATGTTATTTTATTTAGGATAGTTGATGAAGATCTTATGGTTTTGATGGAAAAATAAATGTGCATCCTTGCATATATTTTTCATAAAGGTATTGTGCATCCTATGAACTTCTACTGACATTTTATGTTGATCAATAACTTGTTAGCATGAATCTTTAGTTTATGTATTCATAGTATAATATTCTTATGTTGAAGAAGTGCATGAATATTACCTAGATAATATGACTAAAGGTGGTTGCTATGTTCACATCAGATTAGCTTTTCCATAAGTTGTAAAACTAGACTACCTTGATTTTTATTGCATTTACATGATTATGTCTCTTGTGTTTACTGTATTATTATAGGTGGTTAAAGTAAATTTTATCATTCTAGATTTCCAAAAGATCATATGATTAAATAACCTTGACTAGGGTTTAATTTACATTTACATCAATTGAGACCTCGCCATAGTTTCATAATTATTGTCATCTTGTAGTTAAGTAGATTCGAAAATCAAAATGACTTCTCTTTAGATTGATTGTCATTATCATTTTAAATCCCCGTTTACTATTACTTACATGATAAATTAGCTTAATCACCAACCACTTGAATTATTCGGTTTGAAGATTATAAAGGTCAACTATCAAGAGGTATTGTGCCCATAACTTAATATACGGTTTTTACCAAAAAGCTAAATTGTTATACGATAATTACACTTGCCTATTATGTGTAGTTAGTCCCAAAGTAAAATCCATCTATTAAAACTAAAACTGTGTAAGTTTCTATCCAAAAATATAATATCTTTTGTCACATCCTCAAATTTTATGTGCGGAGTTATATCGCGAGGCGTTTGACAAAGTCAAAACTCTAGCAATAACTTGTTACTATGTCGATGCTAATAAATCTTCTCTACAAAGTCAAATCTCTAGCAATAACTTGTTACCATCGATGGCAACTCCTCACTACCGAATAAAGTATTGATGGCAATGCCACAAGAAAAAGATTAAGGAATGCTATGGGTTAATTTGCTAAATATCCTCAAATTAGCAAAAGACAAACAAGCTACTATGAAGAAGTGTTACGTAAAGATTGAGAATTTAATTAAGTAAAGATTAGGTGGGACTAGAACTCCTAGCTAGTTCAAAGGCTGAAGCAGTGATTTCAGTTGCTTCAAAACTTACTTTCTAAAACAAGGATAAATGATGATAAATTAGTTGTTGGAGATGGAGTTGTGGTCAAGAGGAAGAAGTTTTCTCGACCAAACTATCACATAAAGAGTTAAAACCAAGGTGCGACTCCTTTAGTTATTCGAGATACGTTTCAATGGAATAATTGGGTACGTTTAAAATAAAATTATTTATTTGGAGAGGTTAAAATCTTGAATGCTAAGTGTGTTCTATGGGGAAAATGATAGGAGAAAACCAAATAATTATTCGCTGTTTGAATATGTGCAAAAGAGATGTGGTAACTGATTCATGTATGGTGTAGACTATCGATACTAAAAAAAAATTCTATTCAGTGATGGAGTTGATTAAGAAAGGAGTCAACATGATTACCATTGGAAACATATGAAATGTTACATTAGTGTATTGACGACAACATATAGTGATATTCACGACAACACATAGCTAATATTGAAAGGATGAAATAATTGTTTTCAGTTGAAAAGTATTCCCAAGGTACATGCTAGTGAATGATACCAATGCGCTATAATTCGTATGAGTGAAATGTAGATAAAAACTTCAAAATATAAACAAGGTGTAATGGTGTAATTTTAATGTAGGAAATTAGAGCATTCACATATCATTTATTATCTTTATTCTTATAATTATATTAAAAGTCATAGTTCTAAAAACCGGACCGTACCGGCCGGTCCGACTGGCTGGACCGGGAACCGGACTCCAATCCGGTCCGGTTTGGTGCTTAAAACCATTTTAATGTTGAATCAGTGGCCGAACCAGTTGAAACGGTCAAACCGGGAACTGGACCGGTTGAATCGGGGATCGGACCGGTTGAACCGGTTTTTTTATATAATCTTTTATTCTTATATAATTTTTACATATATTTCTAAAAAATAATTATAATTTTATTTGATTTTTATATCCGGTTGGACCAGCGGACCGGTAAGGCGTCCGGTTCACTGTCCGGTTCGATTTTAAAAACATTGTTAAAATTGATTAATTTTTCTCTTGTCTTTCAATTAAATAATACTTTTTTATACATTTATCATTTATTTTTTTATCTCTCATCCACTCACAATCAATTTTAAAATTATTTAAAAATTTATAAGGATTGATAAGTAAATCTTTAAATTTACAGATAAACAGTAACATTTTTTTTCGTACACTCATAACCACGAAAAATCATTTCATATGATATAAAGATTTTATTTATATATTTTTAAGAAATAAAATTTGAATTTTTTAAAAATGTAAAACTCGCATGTACTTCCTCCACTCTTTTAACTTCTTACCGGAAGTTGTGGTCTTGTAATGTAGTCATTCGGCTTTAAAAATAAACCTACAAACATATAATTCGAACCTAGACATTAGTTTAGTTACCGAATAACAACAAAATGTATTCTAAAATAAAAAAGTATCACGCTTTATTATATTTTAATATAATTTATAAAAGGAAATAATGAAAAAGAAAACGCCCGTTGGTTGTGGCTCTTAAGAATATCTTACGTCACGCTTTTTGTTATTTCCAGAGGTGTTGACCTTAAAACAGTACCTCGTTACTGTAGCATTATCCCTTTTTTGTTACATTGGTATTATCTAAAAATAGGATAAACAAATAAATAATCTAACTCCCATGTTTATATTGATACCTTTTATCAAACAATTTCTTTTACATCGTCTATACATTATATATACATTAACAAATATATATATTATATATTGAAGTTCTTTTTAGACGAAGTATTATGTTGACAACGATGAAAATGATATAAAACACTTGTATAGTTTTATATATAAAACGGTTTCATAACCGTTTACTTTATATCTTTTTCTCTCTTTAAATCAACAACCCACACGATAGAGAAGTCATTTTCTTACAATTCTCAAGGTAATATTATTGTGAAATATTTGTGTCCTTTAATGTATATTTTATTATATTTAAAAGAAACTAGTTGAAGAGATATTATTTTGTATTTAGGAAATAATAATAGATGAATCATAGAAATGATTGCTCGTAAACATGGGGTTAACCCACTTAAAAAGAAAATCTTGAATTCAAATACAAACACAATGTAAAATAGTTTGAGATAATTTGATAGTAGGAATTTAATTGATTTTTTGTTAAGAAAAATAGGGATGATGTTTAGGTTTGAGATTTTTTAAATCTCAAGTTTAAACCCGACTACAAGGGTTTTCTCACAATGGTAGTTCTTCGTTTTAGAGTAAATTACAAACTATATTATTTATTAATACATGAAATTACATTGTTTGTCCTTTAATTTTAATAATTACATTGTGTGTTCTTCTTTTTAAAAAAATTTCACATGTATTGTCCATTACACTAATCTCCATCCAAAAATTTACAATTAAGTCAGACATGTGCTCCTCACATGATAAGCATTTATATAATTTAACAATTTGTTATTAATAAGACATTACGTAATTGAGACTTTAATAAATTAATCATGTAATTCTTATATCTTTTTTTAAGAACGAGCAGTAGTGAATATACCCTAAATTTGAAATTGAAAGCGTAAAATTAAACAGAGAAATCCAGATCACTACATAGGAAGCTGGAAGCGAGAACGACGCTCGTCAGGGCAAATTCTACAGTTAGTGGCACAACAATAACTGCAATTATCAATGCTAACTTGCGTCATCACTTAATTCAACGTCTTTCTCATCACTCGGATTCAACTGAATTAAAGCACAACTCGACATCACAAAATCTGTCGTCTTTCTCTTCTTCCATCAAATTAAATCTAATTGAAGCACAATTTGAAATTACTATCATTTAAAGTTTATGGACTACATAAGCATGTTATAAAAAAATAAATTAATGATAAAAACATAAAAAGTATTATTTAATTAAAAAGAAGAAAAAAAAATTAGTGTTTTTTAGTGTAATGTATATAAATAAAAAGTCCACTTTTTGTGAGTAATTGTGTGTTAAATATGTACTCTCAAAATCAGTATTGATAGTTAACGTTTCTTCTCAAGTACCAATGATCTTTAGCCCAACTGGTTAAGGTGAGGTACCCATGACATGTAAATATAAGGAGGTCATGGGTTCAAGTCTCACTTTGAGTAAAATGCTCAGGGTTGAGCCAGGGGGTTTTCTCAGCAATGGGTTTCCTCCTGAGGGGGTTGGGGGTGCGGTCTCGACTGGGAAATGAATAGGTGAGACCGATTAAGATAACACCTATTCTCCGAAGTAGGGTCGTACATTTGCCGTTCTCAAAAAAAAAAAAAAAAAAAACGTTTCTTCTCAAGAGTGAAGAGTGCTAAGTCCATTCGAGCATTAGAGATGGTTTCAGGTGCGGTTTTCAAAGTTAAGAAGGGAAATCATGATTACTATGAGAATTGATAATGGAATACGAGGCGTTACCTCTTTTTTCTGAAAAACAATATATATAATGAATAAATATTTATTTCAAAAAACATTAGACGTTTTTATGTTGTAAAGATTTGAGAGAAATATACACCTAGTATACAGGTAGAGTGTGCTAAATTGACAGCGGTTGAGGCAGTGACGGTGAAAAGCAAAGCACCACCGTCTGGTTGAATCAGATGACTGATTGATTGGACGGTGATTAGCTATAGTTTTGAAACACTGTGTGTTCCACTTTTAGTTGATAGATTTGCTTGCATGGTTCGAGTGGACAAATAAGTTTTGATGGGAATTTAATTATTATATTTTATAAGAATGAAAATATAAAAATAATAGTATATTAGACATAAAATATTATTAAATATTTATCGAATCAAAGCTGATTAATAAAAAGAAATTACCATTACCTTAATTAATTAAATCTCTAAGACATTGTTCTCTACAAGTATATCAACATGATAAATAAGTAAAAGTTTTAAAGTTTTTCTAATGTGACACCCTACTTGTTTGGTGTTTTTTTTTAATCTAAAATAATGTTGAGAGTTTAATTCTTATAATACTAGGATATAGATGATTAATATATATAGATTAAAAATTATTTAAGAAAAAAATAAATTTAAATAAAAGAAGAAAAAGAAAACTAACAAGCCAGCCAAATCATCTCCAACTGTCTCTTAAAATTTATTAATAACTAATAAGCCTTCTTATTATGTACGTATTGAGAAATAGAAAATTTTCAGAAAATTGGAAAAAGATAATAAAGTAATATTGTTTAACTTTATTGTATCTCGTATATTTATATTAATTCTAGTAAAATGTCCGACGAAGAAAACATAGGTAAAACTGTAAAAGTTTTAAAAAGAAACAATATTAAAATACTATACGTTCTAATTAAATATATTATTTATTATCGTTTAATAGGTTGTTAGCATTGGTGATCGTTTCTACAAAACTGATAGTAATTTAATTACAAGTTGACAATGTGATTATGAAAAAAAGTTGTTTGAAATAATCACAGGTATTTTGGATTTTAAATATCCAAGATGATTTTGTTTATCCTATTTTAGCCGAAATTTGTATAAGACAAACAAATATATAGCCGTAATTTATCTAAATAAAACAAAACAATTAACACTACTAAATAGGTCAACCAAATATATATTTTACTAAATTATCCAAACAGATGATAATTTAGAGCCCACTCAAATACCAGTTTGGTTTTGTACACACAAATTCCAACAAAATTTGTTAAAGGAGTAGGATCTTTAAATATATGAAAGTGTAAAATAATAAGTATACACTACTTATTGAGATAAATAAAGAATGTTAAAGGAAGAGTAAACTTAAAGTTTGATTTTCATAATCGTTTTGTTTTTAGCATTAGGTTAACTAGAAGTGTTAATTATTTTGTAATGGTTTCTGTTTTTGTAATTGATGCTGTTTTGAAATAGATTAGGCAATTGGAATGAGTGTTAATTTGAGGTTTAAGAAAGATATTTTACAAAGTATTATATCTCCTATACTTTGAATTAATGCGAGCATAATTGAAGCTAAGTTCACTGAAGTGCAATATAATATTTCATCATTAAGTAAATTAACCATCTAGAAAGATTGCAAAATTACATCTAAATTGGAATAAGGTATGCAACATGCATACCAACTAAGTTGGCTTCAATAACAAGAATAATACATCACTTGTATGCCCTATATTGCATTAAAATGCATTTACCAAACTATGTTACCAATATTATCATAAGCAAGTTCCATACATTAAATATCTAATGCGTTTTGACTATAAACTTACAAATTAAAAACATAAATAAAATTGTCTTCAACAATATATTGACCCGATCAAGTCACTACTTGATTAGGTCATACTAACTTGGCCCACAGCTTTGATATGACCCATCATCTTTAAGTTGTGACAACATAGAAAGTGGCATTCCTAAAGAATTAAATAATTGTAACATCCTCCTTTCCTAGATTGCATGGTTCCTTATTATTTATTAATTTAATTAAATGGCATTCCTAAAGAATTGTCTACTGTTAAAACATTGTTTCGGTCAACATATATACTAGCATGCATATTTTTGTTTTTCTTACTTGCTAAGACTTTCTGCTCCTAATTATTTCAAAATCATCTGAGAAATTATTTGAACAACTGTTGGGAAAGTCATTTACCAAGTCTATCAAGTTCAACTTCATCTTCATCGTCAATTTCTCATATATCTAGTATCATGATTTGTTCCAATATTGATGGATTCATCTCCCTCTTCAATGTGAACATTGTAATCTCTCATGTCAACTTCTATTGCTTCTACTTCATCATCTCAAACAATAAGATGATAATTTTCTTAGTTGTTATTTGATTTAATGTAAAAACAACACCTTTATCAACATTAATGCCATGTTAACCAATATTTAAAGATAAGTTAAGTTTAAAAAATAATTTACCAAGATCAAACTAGCCAGGGAGGTGTGGAGATGCACACTAGTTTAAGTTTATTATAGATTATAGTACTAGAATCTCATTGATTCTTAAGGGTATTCTCTAAGTAATGCGAGTCTAGGGGCAAAACCCCTTGAAAGCGGGGTCCAAAAGGTTGAGTTGCCAAGTGAAATTTGACAAGTGAAAAAATGAAACCAAATCTGAAACAATTCTAAATTTGAGTGATAACTATCATTAAACAATATGCTGGCTCTTTTTCTTGTACATACAAATTGATCAAATTTTGTTACCTCTATGGTTCTTTGGTAAAAAATCAGACACATGAAATCATACTTGGCTTTTATATTTTGTCTAAGTTTTATTCAATTGATTCATTCAGATGATCCATTGAATACTTTCAATCTAGTTTCAATCTAAGAGTATTCTACACAACTCTCAAATTATCTGTGTTATGGAATTCGAATCCGATCCCCTACAAGTTAATGCAATTGTTCAACATCATCACCATGACAAATTACAAAAATAAAGTAAAAAAAATCTTAACAAACATCAATGACTAATGTTTGTTCTTGATGAACGATAATGATCTATTTTGACCTGATACTATTTCTAATGAGAAACATGAACCTCTACATGTTCTCGACTAGCATCAAGATCCACATAGTGTTCATAACCAAAATCGTCATCAAAATTACTACGATCAATTTATACTTGACCAACAATAGATCCCTTACCTTCTTTATACCGGTCTAACTATAACTTCTTTGCACATGATATTTTCTTTGGTTTTTTTGTTTAATTAAACTTGTTTAACAATTGGTGATCGTGCGCCATCTATTTCTCAATCGCAACCGTCTAAGCTCTTATGAGGTGAGAAAGTGTTGGAATAACAAGTATCGAATGCTACTTGTGCAATTAAAAATCCCTTGTGTTGATAATGTGTAAAGTTATGGCTTGTGTTATTATGTTGTCGATTTAGGATGGACATATACCACATGCATGTCCCTACACACTTGGTGAATCATCAAGTATGAAGAATAAAGACAATGCCTATCAATCACAATAATTATCAAGCATACAAAACTTAAAAAATGAAAAACCAAAAACGACGTATAAAGATCAAGCTCAATTCAACAAATTCAATAAGATGTGAATTTAGAGAGACTCAAATGATTGATTTTCAATAATATGACTAATTTTATAAAAATAGACGTTAATAAAAGCAATGTTTTCTAAAAGATTTTTAAAAAAACTAAGTTGATTAAAACCAAATTTCATAAGTATTTGTTAATTGTTAACTAGCGAGTTTAAAATAAATGGAATTTAGATATTGATATTGTTAAAAGATGGAATCTACCAAATTAATAAGCCTTCACATGAGTTTTAGTATTGATGACATAAAGCACCCTAAATTGTCTAAAGTTTGAGCAAAGGCTCCCCAAGTGATCCGCAAACGCTGGGTCAACCGTGGCTTCGATTTTGCTTGTGCAGTAGTGTCTTTAAATAGCTAGAAGCCTCCCGGTCACAACCACTTTTTCATCATTCATTTTACTTTAAACTCATAAAAATACATATCTAATATACGTCTCCCTAGTTCTTTGGTTTTCTAATTAGCACCATTTTAAGGATAGAGATTTAAGGTCAAAGATTCAAAAAGCAAAAAGAAAAATTTTGTTGCAATTCCGGTTTTCATCTTTCTAGTGTTGTAATTGTTTGATGATTACTACCATTGTCTTAGTAAGAAATTAATGAGGAGCATCACTAAACTTGGTAGTGATTCGTGATAGAGATGGTCACTACCTCTTGAGATTAATGAAACATTGTATAAGATGACCACTAAATTTTTCTAGTTAAATACTTGTCTACTGATGATCTCTTCTATTCAAGAGAAACATTTTATGGAACAATCTCTCGATTGAAGATCGAGGATAGAATGTAGGTTGGATTAGTTAACATCAATTGAAATCCATATATTGTTTCTTACTCTAACTCTTTACATTATTTGTATAATTTGTTTGATTTGGTTATTAACAAGACTTAATGTAAGTTTCAATCAAAATTTTTGTATGAAAACTTATTCACACCACTTTAGTTTTCTACAAGAAGTCTTTCATGTTGTTTGTCCAAGTTTCATGTAAACTTTAATCAAATTAATACCTCTAGTCATGTTAACCTAAACTAAACACATCATGATAATTTACCAAAGCTTGCAAACCGAAATCTAAATTCAGATCAAGTATATGGCATATTGCATTATAAAATAATGTTGACATAAAACACATTCATATCCCAAAAATCAACAAAAGTTATACGTCTTACAGAGATGTTCTTCTAGTAAAATTTTTTTGGGAAAACTTCAAAGAATAGCAGTCAAGATTTATAAATATTCCAATCATCTCACTCATTTTTCTAATTATTCCAATCAAATCATTTAACTTTAGTTTGGTATTCTAATTCAATGTATTTAACCTGATTAGAAGGTAAACTTACTGAAAACAACTCAGGTCCCTCTATCTTCCTTCATTCCACCATTGACTACATCAACATGGTACCTCCATCTTTGGCCCATCACCATCGTCCCTCCATCTCCGCTCCTTCACCATCGATCACCATCAGCCCCTACATCCCCGTCGTCCCCCATCACCATCGTCCCTCCATTTTCGCCCCATCACCGTCGTCCATCCATCTCCGCCACCCATCTCTATTGTCCCTCCATCTCCACCCCCATCACCATCGACCACCATCAACCCATCCATCTTCATTGTCCCCTATCACCATTGATCCCTCCATCTCTGTTGACCCCCATCACCATCGATCATCCTCCATTTGCCATTAACATCAACCCCTCCATCTACCATTGAACCCTCCATCTTTGTGAAACCCTCCGATGTTTTTAAAGAATTTGATTTTTAATAATTATTATTAATTTTATTAAATATTTTATGTTTTTTAAAAATTATAAATAAACATAATAGGATAATTTACCTACTATTCGGGTTAAAAACATAAGATCAGAACATCAAAATAAACTTTAGTGACATTATTTTAACAAAAAAGTTTATAAGTGATCTAATTAAAACAATTTTAGCACTTGGTTACTATTTTATAAAATTACCCCATTTTTTTCCCCCAATGCATGTGTAGTGCTAAGAAGACTAGATAACCATACGAGAATTAAAGAAATCAATGGTTTTTAGAAAGTAACATTGTATTCAGATATCAAATTCGCCAACAGAAAATAAATGATTAAATAGTGGGCAATGACCTTATTATAAATGTCTTCTGGATGAAAGTAACTTGTCATACATATGACATATAGCTCTAGTGAAGAAGAGGATGGTGAAAGGAAAACATAGAAATCGATTCAAGTGACATATGCAAACCACAAGTGAAGGTTAAGCTAAGTTAAAGCAATGGTAAATTAAAAAAAAAAAAAAAAACCTAAAATGACAAAAACATTCTAACGTAACAAGCACATGACATGATTTACCATAAACACAAACGCACACTCACTACAAAGACTAAGGGGTTGTTTGGTTGAATCTGAACCATTAAGTGCTGAATGATTAAGAGCTCTGAATGATTAAAAGGTCTGAATGGTTAAATGCTGAACCAATAATTGGCTGTTTGGTTGAATCTCTGAATACATGTGCAGAATAACTATATTACCCCTCTGAACTATGAACTATTGAATCAAACAAAACCTAATTTCATAAACTATGAATTATTGAATCAAACCAAAATCATCAATCAAATGGTTAACCAAATTTGCACAAACTACCAACATCCACAAACTTGCACAATCTTCAATCAAACAAAACCTAATTTCATAAAAGCCTAGTGTTTTTGTGACCGGATCGAACCGGCCGGTCCGACCGGTTCGACCGGGGATCGGCAGGGTGGCCGGTCCGGTTCACATCGATTCGTTTCTGGCCGGTAGAACCGGCCGGTTCATCCCGAACCGCTAGTCGGACCGGAAAACCGGACCGGTTCGGACCGGATTTTGTAATTTTTTTTAATTTTTTTGATTTTAATGGGTAAAAACGGGGTGTTGAACCATAAATTAGTATGTTAGATATAAAAATATAGTTAAGTTATATATATAACTATAAAATACGTATATAAATTACTTATATTTAATTATATATATAACTATATATATAATATACTATATATATAATTATGACGTCATCCGGTTCTTAAATCCGGTCCGACCGGTCGGACCACCGAACCAGTAAGGCGTCCGGTTCGACGTCCGATCCGGTTCTGAAAACATTGTAAAAGCCTCATTTTTTTTGAAACTTATAAAACCCTAGAAATCAAATCTATGAAATCATGTATGTAAACAAAGAAGGTAATCAAATAGATGAGAAAATAAATAGAAATAAAGTGTTCTATTGCAAATCTTGAAAAAAATCAAGATAAATCAAAGAAAAACGAGAGAAATCAAGCCTTGAAAGAGTTGTGGGTTGAGACTTGAAGCACGCTTGTGGGCGGCGGACGGTGGTTGCTTGCGGTCGGCGGCCGGAGGGAGGCGGACGGAGGCGGACGGTGGGCGACGGGCGGCGGACGGCGGGCGACTGGCGGCAGACTGTTGCCGGCGATGGTAGGCGACGGGAATGGGGGATCGATGGTGTGAGAGCTTCTTTTGTTTATGTTGAAGGGTATATGTGTAGTGTTTCCTATTCAACACTTACCAATCACTTAACCATTCAGTGCTGAATGAGACCATTAAAAGGTTATTTTTTTCTGAAACAAACACACACATTACTTAATGGTTCAGAGGTAGCTTTTTAATTATCCCATTAATAAGCTACCAAACAGCCTCTAAACACGTTACGATTTAAGGAATGATAGTAACTTCTAGAAACTACAAACAAAATCCGTCCAATTTACGTTTTTCCAACTACGTACTCACACACCCACTAATACATTTCTAAACTAAACCACACATTCACAACCGAACGTAGAATAATTTTCAGATAAATCACCGGCCAAGATCTTTGTGATTACTGATATAAGTGTACAATAACCACTTAAGTAAACAACAAAATCAAACATATCCTAGAATTACTTCCGAATTAAAAGCATGTAAGATGAGTTATTTTTAAGGAAAAAAGAAAAGGAAAGGAGAAAAGCAGAGCGTGTTTTCCGGTGCAAGGACGAATAAGAAAAAGCTGAAGAGAAGCCATGTGGATAACATAATGAACGTGTGATTGGAATGTGACGGACCAGATCAAACCACACTTTTATTTGCAACTGCCAGACAACTGTAGACCAAATATTGGAAGATCATATTCATAACATATAGATTTTAGAAAGAGAAAACACACTCTCACACACACACACACTCTCTCACACACTCACACACAGTATGGTGTTTGTATTAAATTGATGTTGCAGAAGAAGGTCTTGTTGCAGTAGCTATGGCGGCGTTGCAGTGGCGTGATTTTAATGCATCCAAATAACAAAAAGACACACCATTCTAATGAATGATCCAACACCCCCAACACCCTTTTAATCAATATTCAATTTTCTATACTTTATTATTATTATTATTATTGTTAATGTTAATCGAATCATCATCATCATCATCATCATCATCTCTCTTTTCTCTCTCACACACTACCCACTTTTTTATAAACCCTAGATCTTTATGTAGGTGGCACTCTCACAAGCCTATATCGTCTCCGTGAACTGTGAGATTAAATTTAAAACCCTTTTATTTCTTCTTCTTCTTGATATGGATTTGTGCTCAATTTTGAACAATTTGGGTGTGGAAAGATGTCTGGCTTCTTCTCTTTAGGTGGAGCTTTTGATGTGGGTAAAGATCAAGAACAGCAGAATGATCAGAACCATGAGCAAGAAGATAGTGTAATCACACCGAATAGTTTGTATTTGTTCAAGAACGAAGAGATCTACAGCAAAGGGTTTGAGCTATGGCAGCAGTATTACCAGCTTCACCAGCACCGGCAGCTGCACCACCAGCAGCCACCGTCGCATTATGATCTTGGGGTCGCCGGAGGTTGTGTTAGTCGCCGGAGAAGTAGCACTAGTGGGGTAGATGATCTTTGTCTCAACAGTAGCAATAACAACAATAACAACAACAGTAGTAACAGTAATCTTTATTCATCTTCTTCGTGGAGAGTGATGAGGCAGGGTGGGTATGTGATCGGTGGCGGAGATCACGGCGGCGGCGGCGGTGGTGGCGGTGGCAGCGGCGGTGGCGTCAACTGTCAAGACTGTGGGAATCAAGCTAAGAAAGATTGTCAACACATGAGGTGTAGAACTTGCTGCAAAAGCCGAGGGTTTCAGTGTCAAACACATGTGAAAAGCACTTGGGTTCCAGCAGCTAAACGAAGAGAAAGACAACAGCAGCTCGCATCGTTAACTCAACAGCAACAACATCATGATGTGGGCAATCAGCAGCTGAGTTTGATGATGAGAGGCGGTGGTAGCGGTGGCGGTGGCGGTGGCGTTGATCAGAATGCTAAAAGACTCCGGGAAGATCACCACCTCATCACCACCGCCGGTGGCAGTGGTGCGGTGGTTGTGAATTTGCCATCTGCACATCATCATCACAACACTTCTTCAGGTAAAGTTTGCATCTTTGGTTTATACATTTTAAAGAAACAAACAAAACCCTTGAATTATTCTTCATTCCAATTATTGGTTTTGGAGAAAAAAGAACTCTTTGTTCTTCTTTACTAACATTCGTTCATGATTTGATGGGGTTCATTCACATATATATACACACACACATATACATACATAGATTAGCTTCATATTTCAAGACTTATAGGCTTTGAAATCAGGGCTATATATTGTGTGTACGCATAACGCATGTGTATACATACATACACACACATAACCCTAAATCTAGATAAAATCTATGGACTGTGGATACAATATTACAATATACACGTAGTGTGTGACACTGTGTGTGAATTTTGCGTGTTGTAGGTGAAGCTACACTCAATTACACCTAACCCAATAATATTTCAACTTACATGACTACATTTGTTCTTTCCTTTCAACCTTATAAAGTTTATCGTTATCATTACAAATGGGTCAAGTGTATACATTTATTCGATAACTTTTTAAAATTTAGCTTTAGAAATGGGTCATTTTCCGGCGGAAGTGAGTTCTCCGGCTGTGTTTCGATGCGTTAGAGTGAGTGCAATGGACGATGCGGAGGAGCAGCTAGCGTACCATACCGCGGTGAGCATCGGTGGCCATGTGTTCAAGGGTATTCTGTACGACCACGGTGTCGGTGGCGGAGATGGCTCCTCCACCGCCGGAGACGGTGGCGGAAGTCAACATCAGCAGCTGAACCTCATCACCTCAGGCACCATGGGGGCTGCAACTGCAACTGTGAGTCCTAATGTTACTTCTATTGATCCTTCAACTATATATCCAACTCCACTCAATGCTTTCATGGCTGGTACACAATTCTTCCCACCACCAAGATCTTGAAATTGGAAGTTTAATTTTACAAGTGCATTTGCATGCTTTGATGTTGATGATGACACACTGGTTATGTAGTTGATGTTAGTGTTCAATTTGGAGATATTAAAGAAAGAAAATGTATGCACAATTTGACAGATTTGTGATGAATTATTATAATTATGACTATCACTAAAACAATGGTAATTGGTTTAGATGTTAGTACTCTTCAGTTTGATATATTGATCTTGTTGTTACCATTAGATGAAATTATCATATTAAATTATGAAGATAATTTATAATGACTTAAAATAATATATAGGTCTTTGTATGTATTATTATTTCTGCATAATTTCACTTGTGTATTATTTGCGTAATAAATGAAACGATGTAGAGTTAGACAAGTGAAAGCAAATATGCAAGTGAAAAGAGATAAATTACTAAAGAGTTAAATATATTTTGATATTAGGATGAAGGTTTAACATAATTCTCTTAGCCACTTGGGTTGTGGATGTGAAAATCTTCGTACTGTAAGCACAAATTTAAATATGATAAAGATTTGTTAATTTGTAATTTAATTTGTAAATTTAAACCTGATAGAGAGTTGCTTGACAAAGTGTCGTTTGTAATGTAATTTGAAAATAGTTTGGTTTGCATTAAATAAAAAAACACAATTCTTTTATTTAAATCACTAAAAAATATTGTTTCTGAAGAATTAATAATGGTATTTTGGGTGACAGTTGAATTTGTTCTCCCGGTTATAGTATATCGTACTGTTCTGCATTTGGATTTGTGCTCAGAAAATAAGATGTCATTAAGAGATAATAGTCTTGGAGAGTGTTATTTACCTTGAATAATAATATCATTAATTACATTCTTTAGTATTTTATACTCTGTAATTACTTTCTGCTTGGTTTTTGAACTCGAGGTAGCTTTTTGCCCCGTTTACCTGTTAATATGCCGGGTTATAATGACAGGAAGTTCTCAAGGTTCCTTCTTTTACATTTCAAACGTCATAATACTATATTAAACATATACTATTTTATTATATTATATTTGTGTCTAAATATCTTATGTATGCATGTAGTATGTATGTATCTATGTTTGTGTGTAAGGATACCAAAACTATGTCTTTGTATATGTATATGTATTACATTTGTGTCTTAACATCTTATGTATCTATGTATGTGTGTGTTTTTGGATTAAATTCGTGTCGAAATCAATATGTTATGTGTGTATGTATCGAGGCTGTAGCCGGGTGTTAAGAAGCAATTGCTTTTTGGGGGAAACCAAGGTTTAAACTAATATGCATGTACTATGTATGTATGTGTTTAAATTACGTTTGTGTCGACTGTTTAAACATGTTATGTGTATGTATGGACGAAGTATGTATGTATGAAACAATGTCTTTGTATATGCATGTATATGGATACAAATTTAACAATGTCTACATATACGTCGCTCTTTGTAGAATCTATGCATGAACCCAAACCCATGTCAATGTTCGGTTAGTTGCACCAATTTCGCTTGACTATGAATGTGAGTTTGCTTCATGCATAATAAAAAGTTTTATTTAATAAACTTAGTATAATTTGATAATAAATAAAGATTAGAAAAGGACAATGCACAACTTCAAGTTGAGTCCCAAGAATGAAATGAGTTCAATTTCTGCTACAACATTATGGTTCTATAAATGCAACTCCAGCCCACTAAATGCATGCATTTGATGAGTTGTAAAATGAGTTAATATGCATGCATATATAACATCTTTCATTTATGTATGCACAACCTATATATCCCTCACATCTACATACATATTTCTGTATGTATAATAGTTGTATGAGAGAGTGAGATAGACCCAACTCAATTAAGACCACTCTAGGTGAAGGGTACCTCTCGTGATGCCCTAATTTGTATAAGACTTAGAAAAATAACTTTATCTTTTAGGTATTCATTTAATGTATTGGTCTAGAAGGGTAGGGGGTCCTAGATTTGGAGGGTATGTGTAAGAGAGAGTAATGGTTACTTGAGTTGATGAAAGTTCTGATCCAAAACAAGTACCCACTTTGATCAAGACCTTACACTCTTTAAGGTTATGCATACTTTCTGACCACCAACATGCTTTTAGCGACTCTAGTAGCTTATCTTTTAATATATTAGATTCTTATTTTGGAAACCATACGTTTTGTTAGTAGTAAGTTTAAAAAAATAATCATAATCACCGGGACGTACAATTACTCAAATACCTTTTGATCAATGTTTTTTTTCTCTTAGAAAATCACTATTTTGATGGACATATTAGAAATACTTTGATTGAGTGGAGGGTTACATGGTTAAATCCAAGGAAAAAAAAAAACAGTTTGTAGGGTTTGGTTAGAATCTCACCGGTTAAATAGGCATTCTTGATATTTAACGTTAAAATCCATTAAATGTACATTTTTGGTTCTGGCTGATGTGTTATCATTTGATTAATTGTGTGCACAATTTTTTTATTTTTAAGACTAAAATTAGATATTGTTGATATTTGACGTTAAAATTCACAAAATGTACATTTTAAAGGCCAAAATGCACTCTCACAAATGTCAACTTTAAGTCTAAACCGCACAAAGGTTAAATTTTAAGGCTAGTCATACGTTATATCGCGATATATAGGTCCATTGGCTTATATAGCTGGGCTATACTTTTGTGTAATAACTTGTAATGCTATATATTGAAAACACTAATAAAAGTAAATATTAAGTGATAAATAGTCAAAATATTCTTTTACGTGATATTCCTTTTCTTTTAATATAATCATCAATTTTGCTTGCACCACATGATTAAAATCAACGATCTCGTGATCTCTATGCAAAAAATTGTTGCTTTATATTTTGGCATTAATGTCAAACATAACCAAATTTAACTCAAGAGGAACGATTTAGTTTGGTCCGAATTAGTCTTTTTGGATTTACTGTTATATGTGGACTAGTTTAAAAGTAATAGGGGCACCACCTCACTACACCTGTTCGTATTCACAAGTTGGGTTAAAACCCAATATAAACCCAAACACTACACGAACCTGAAAATCAAATTATACAAACGAACCCAAACTCGACTCGTGTATTTTTCGACTTCTCGTATTGACGCAACATGATCCATTTCACTTTATTATTTTACATGGTACTTTTCTAAAAATGCAAATTTAAAATAAAATAGCATAAACGTGTATAAACATGATGTTGAATCTATGACATTTGATGCATATGTTTCTTTTAATTAACTTTCAAAGCTTTTAAATAAAATAACCATCCAGTATAAGTAGTGGTATAAAATCCTTTAAAATAAAATTTTAATTCACCTCAGTATGCACCAAGAGTTGAGCAAATTTTAAAGAATCGTGCAACTGAAGAACCGCGATTGATGTACATTTTAAATTTGGATGCAAACGAGCCAAGCCGAGCCCGAGCTCATTAAGGCTTAAGCTCGGCTCGTTTTAACTTTAGAAAGCTCGTGCTTGAGCTTGGCTAGTTTGTAGTTTTATTTAGAAAGCTCGAGCTTGGCTTGTGAGAAAATTTTCAAGATTGAGCTCGGCTCGGGCTAGGCTTGGGCTCGGCTATTTTATCAATAAATTATTTAATTTTTATTTTTATATAGTTACTTTTATATTTATTTATAAATTATATATAACATAATATATATAACATACTTTTTTATATGTAACATAATATGTATTATTTAATTATTTTTATCATAATCTTATATATAATAATATTATTTATATAAATATATATCTAATATATAAAAAATATTATATAAACGACAAGCTCGTTTAGGCTCGCGAGCCGGCTCGAGCTTGATATCTGAAGCTCGGGTTCGAGCTTGTTTCGTAAACGAACCATAATATGAGCTCGAGCTCGGGCTGGAGCTCATTTAAGCTTAGCTCGATTCAAGCTTTTTTCGAGCCGATCCCGAGTAAATTGTAAGCCGTCTTGGATCGTTTACGCTTCTAAATTCTTAAAGTTATGAATGATAACTAAAACATGTTTTCTGAAAACGAAAGTTACATAAACGTGGATTTTTGATGAAACAAATAAATACATTGGATACACATTATAAAAGCTACTAGAATGAAAGTATATAAATTGAAATGCATTACAAAAAGAACCAAAGAAGTTGAGTTAAAATACAAAAATGAACGTATAAAACTAAAAATATGAAAGATTTTTCATAAGAAGATGTCTTTTGATTTTTCAAAAAATATCATTTAATTCTTGAGTGATCTATTAAATCTTATCCTCAAAATTCAAGAGATCAAAAGAAAGCATGTGATAAATAGATTATAGTATTTTATTCACTCATTCAAGCATAGTGAGATTAAATCATACTATGGTTAGAAGAGTGCTCACTAATTGAGGATTCGTAAGGGAGATTCCTACCCAAGTTAGTGAGAAGTAAGAAGATTGATTACCATCCGATTAGTGAGACGTTGAATAGGCGATCACTATTTCTTTAGTTCGAAGATGTGATAATAATCTGTACTGAGCTTAGAGAGAAGCTTTTAAGTAAAGAAAAACTCTTCATGGAAGAATGGCCGGGTGTAATTAAGGCCAGTTTGTTAACACCCATCCATTTCACAATATTTCTTTGTAGCATAGTTTTACAATCTAAGAAGATCCTTGCAAGCTTAATTTATTGAAGTTACATAAAATTAAAAGGAACCAATTCACCACCTATAGAGTTCAATAAATGTCACTTCTTTAAATGTTAGCTGATATGTGTGAGATAGTAAATAAATATGTCAAGTATTTTTTATGCACATTAGGGTTTTAAATTTATACAAACGATTTCAACTTTCACCAACTACACACATGTATGCAAGAGTAACTATCATTTGTGTAGTGTAGTATGGGTAAGAAACCAAGTATCATCCAAAATCTAGACAACTACTGATAATGATATGCCATGAATGTATAGCTGATAAGATAGATGTGAAACAAGTATGGTGATAACTAGGATAAATAAGTAGCAACTAAAATATTTAGATTAAATAACAATTAATAAAAGATAGTCATCTTAGTTTAGGATCCTCCAAACTAGTACCTAACAAGATATTATTGACTCAATCCTTATCAAAGGCACACATTCATAATTTCATATGAATTTTTGAAAAGTTCTAATGAGTAATTACAATATAACCACCAAGAGTCATTTCTTTACAAACCGAGTGATAATTGCTATGAAAGTTAATATGAAAAATACACTACATACACTAACCATCTCATTTTTATCTAAGTAAATAAACGAGATGCCCTTTCTTAACTTACGACATCCATACAACGATTATATAAACTAACTTTATGTCAGTAGGCCTTAGATAAATAGAAGCAATTGTATTTCAAGGTCATAACAATCACAACTACCTGTTAAGAATATGTGATTGGGTGCATGTTCTTGACTCCTTTATAATAAAAATTCTTTACCATAGATGACTAGAGGAAACTTAAAGTTTGCCATTAATTACAAGTTTAAGTTGATTCAAAACTCAGAGAATATATTGATTCATTAAAGATAATCAAGAGGTTATTTTAACAGTAACATAAGCTTGCTAACATTCACAAGTGTTTATCAACGACTAGCTCAGATCCATCTTCCTGGAAATGAAAACATGAAACTTAGCACAGCATGTTAACTAGAACACTAGAGCAGAAGATAATCATATGAGGCATCAAGGTTACTAAGAACAAGATGATTATTGTTAACGTGAATGATTAAAATGTAAACTATATTGATTATGATACTTGAATGTTTACAAAACAAAACTAAAACCAAAACAAAAGTCAATACTAAAAAACTGAAATTCAAGTGAAGTTTACAGAGAAATTCACTGAAATTTGGACTAAATATGTTGGCAAAAATGGCATATCAGATGGTGGTGAAAGCTTAGTATTTATATATAATTGATCACACATGGTCGCACATGGATGAAGTGTGATTGTGCATCTAGATTCTTGCACCATAAGGTGCATGTTCGTGCTCCTCGAGTTGTCATTTTCTTCTGAATTGTTGAGTTTGTAAAGATTCTTGGTGTGCATGCATGTCGGATATGATGTTGTCATCAAGCTACGAGGTGTGGTTGCCTGGGAGACTTTGTCTAGACAATTGTTAACCTACAAACCCAAGTTAGTGTGCGTATGCTATTCTTGTACGAGGTTGCACATCCACAAAGTT
>CM046475.1:19574292-19576792 GCA_025506415.1 Flaveria robusta
AATATTATAGAGCACTTTACAGGCAGATGGTCTGATAATTCTGAAAATATCAGAACTCTTCTACAAAATCTTAAGTGTAGAACCCTTACATCTTTTAGATGGTATAAGGATACATTCCTAAGCAGAGTAATGGAACTCCCAGAGTCTAATAGCTCTCACTGGAAGTCTAAGTTTATAGATGGTCTTCCTCACCTATTTGCAGAAAGAGTAAGAAATAACTTACGAAAAGTAGGAAAAATAAATTATGATGATTATACATACGGGAAGCTAATAGGAACCAGTATACAGGAAGGATTAAACCTGTGCAATGAAATTAAGTTGAATCAACAAATTAAGAAACACTCTTTAAATGAAAAGAGGCAATTAGGTCAATTTTATGATCAATTTGCAATGGAAGATAAGAAATTAGTATCTTCTAATCCTAAGAAAACTAGGAAACAATCAAACCCATATAAGGATTTGAAAAAGAAAAGGAAAAGAATAGATAAAAGTAGAAAATACTCTAAGGAAGATAGGAATAATAAATTCCCAGATAGACCTAAGCTAATATGTAGAAAATGCAAGAAATACGGTCATACTGCAAAAACTTGCTGGGTTAGAAAGAAGCTTAATAAGCTAGAAGATAAAGATTTAAAAAATAAAATCTCAGAAATATTATTAGATTCAGACACTGAATCTGAGATTCAATCTCAATTATCTTCAAATGAAGATTTAAATATTTTAGAAGAATTTTCTAACTCTTCTGAAGAAGAGAATTGTTGCAATAATAATTGTTGTTCTTCTGATATTGAAGAAGAAAACCTTTATCAAATAATTTCACAGTTCCAAAATATGGAATTAAATGTTTTAACAAGTGAAATTATAGATTTATTAAAGGTAATAAATGACCCTAATACAAAAGAAAAAATAATTTCTGCATATATGAGAAATCATGCAGAAGGTGAGTCATCTAACTCACAAAATGATTCAAAACCATTTACCTTAGCTGAATTAAAGAATCAGTTAAATAAAAGAAATGTTTATAAAAACCCTTTTGATATAAAGGAATTAAAATATG
Organism: Flaveria robusta; assembly: GCA_025506415.1. Taxonomy (NCBI): domain Eukaryota; kingdom Viridiplantae; phylum Streptophyta; class Magnoliopsida; order Asterales; family Asteraceae; genus Flaveria; species Flaveria robusta. The sequence continues at coordinate 19,575,350 of CM046475.1, forward strand.
AGATTGATAATCTGAAGATAGAAATAAAACAATTACAAAAAGGTAATACGGATTTAGAAAAAAGAATTATATGTCTTGAAAACCCATCCATAGTTCTTCCTCATAAAGAAGAACAAGAATCGTATTTACAAAGTATAATGGAAATTGTTACCTCCCAAAAATGGTATGGGAGAATAAAACTTCTCGTAGGAGAAGATTTCTTTATAGAAGTTATTGCACTATTCGATAGTGGTGCAGATCTGAATTGTATTCAAGAAGGATTAGTTCCGATGAAATATTATCACCGGACTAACCATGGTCTCAGCCATGCTGGGAAAGGGAAATTAGAGGTAAATTATAAAATACCTAAAGCGTATATCTGTAAAGATAATACGTGTATTAGTACAAGCTTTGTACTAGTAAAAGATTTGTCAAACCAAGTAATACTTGGTACACCATTTTTTGATAAAATTTTCCCATTAATAAAAGTAGATAGAACTGGTATAACTGGAGTCTATCAAGGGAAAGAAATCACTTTCCAATTCATTACAAACCCAATTACAAGATCTTTAAATAATATAAAACAAGATTTGTTAAAAGCAAAAATAAATCAGATAGATTTTTTACAAAAAGAAATATTTTCTCTAATAATTAAAGAGAGTTTGGAAAAACCCAAATTACAACAAAAAATTAAATTAATTGAACATCAATTTAGTTTACAAATATGTAATGATCATCCCAATGCTTTCTGGGATAGAAAGAAACATATTGTTTCTCTTCCTTATGAAGAAGATTTCAAAGAAAGTCAAATACCGACTAAGGCACGACCGTGTCAAATGAATTCTGAATACATGGAATTATGCAAGAAAGAAATAAAATCTCTTCTTGATAAGAATTTAATCAGAAATTCTAAATCTCCATGGTCTTGTACTGCTTTTTATGTAAATAAACATTCAGAGCAGGAAAGAGGAGCACCAAGATTGGTGATAAATTATAAACCACTTAATAAGGTTTTAAAATGGATTAGGTATCCTATACCTAATAAAAGAGATTTATTAAATAAATTATACAAAGCCAATATATTTTCCAAGTTTGATTTAAAATCAGGCTATTGGCAGATTCAGATTGATGAACAAGATAGGTACAAAACTGCTTTCACCGTACCTATTGGGCACTATGAATGGAATGTAATGCCATTTGGTTAAAAAAATGCCCCATCTGAATTTCAAAATATTATGAATGATATTTTTATTCCTTATAGTGAATTTATAATCGTTTATATCGATGATATCCTGGTATTCTCAAAGGATATTGAAACTCATTTCAAACATTTAGAAATTTTTAAAAATATAATTATAAAAAATGGTTTAGTAATATCCAGACCAAAAATGATGATTTTCCAAACCAAGATAAGGTTTTTAGGTCATAATATAGCCCAAGGTAATATAATACCAATTAATAGAA